>QXEO01000225.1:5828959-6389263 GCA_007115705.1 Dactylis glomerata | reverse complement strand
TGTGCTTGGTCAGGTGGTGAGTTTGTTGCGCCTTCATTTCTTCTGTCAGTGATTTTATGTGACAGTGGTGTTAGACTGAATCTTGCTGTGTTGCAAAGATTCAGTTATGAACTATTAGAACTGAATATGATTCCTAGATCTTATGACTAGGAAGATGATTTAGATTATACTCACTGACTTGATTGTCAGTTTGATTTGGTGTTGTGTTGAGGTGCATGACCATTTGGTCATGTGCCCAACAACCAACTATGTGATCTGCTGATGGTTAAATTTACCCCTTTTGCATAAGCCAATGATGCTGGTCTGAGGCTAGGTTTAGGTAGTGAGGTGCACTACATGTTTTTGTGCCCACTGCTGTGATTCTGAACTTGTGATAGCATTACTTGTGTGGTTGAGGTGCATGTCCATCAGGACATGTGCCCAGCACAAGCTTGCTCTGTGCAGCTTCAGCTGTTGCTACTGTAATCTGCCTATGAAGCAAAAGCTGAGGCTTTTCTATGGATGTATCCTTTTGGCTTTGCACAAAATTTTACCCAGTGATGTACTGAGCAAAGCATCACTTTGCTAGTCTGAGGGAAAATCTATCAAGACCCAACCATGCATGCAGTTGATTTGTTTATCAAGCATCTGCTGGTATTTAGTGCAGAATACCAACCTGTGATGGAAACTTTGGTGTTGTGGTCTTGATGCTGATCTGCTACTTCTTGCTGTGAGTTGTGGCTTGCTCCTGGCTTGCCCTTCTCCTCCTGGTTCAGCTCCTGGTGGCTTGTCCTTCTCCTCCTGAATGGTTGTTTGCCCTTCTCCTCCTGGGATTGCTGCTGGTTGCTTGCCCTTCTCCTCCTGGGATGGATCTTGAGCTTCAGGTTCTAATCCATGGCTTTGCTGGATGGTGTTCAAGTGTGTTTTGGTGCTGTGTGCAAGAACAGTGGTGTTCTTGTGATGGTCAAGTGCTAGTCGAGTGAGTGCTACACTCCCTGGCCGTGCTCATCACCACCAGCTGCTGGCTCAGCTGGGTTGCTATGGTGATGCCAGCAGCTCACTCAGTCAGTGTGACTGAGTTGCTTGTAAGCAGCTAAGCTGCTTGTCACACAGGCTTGATCTGATCCTCACTTCCCTCCTGTGATGCTGTGGTTGCTAAAGTGTTGGGTGCACAAATGTTTTGTACCAGCTTTTTAAGAACAGATACTAAACTTGATCAATTTATACTCAATGATACAATTGGCAATACAATTGCCCAGGTCTGAGAGTAACTAACTCTAACCCCTTCTCTGTTTTATTTTGTTTTGTGATTCTTTTTGCAGGTTATAGAATCAAGATCAACATGAAGATCTTGAAAATGAAATAGATAGTTTAGAATTAGGTTTCTTTTCTTTTTCACTTTTGTAATTCTATTTTCAGTTACAATATTATAAAGACATTGTATGATTGTTTTATATCAGTAAGGTAATACTTCTATTATTATTATTTATCTTTTAATTTTTATTTTCCAACTCAATTTAATATTGAGTTTTGTTTTAATAAGGATTATTTATTCCAATTTCAATAATAACCTAAATCAAAAATAAAATACCAAAAACACTTAAACAACATCATCAAGAGATCATCACAAAGCCCATAACAATCTAATAACATCTAACCCTAAATATTATCAGATAGAAGCTTGTTTTCTCAGGTGTTTGAATTTGCAAAAAATTTATTCAGATTTTAGATGCATGAATGCACATAGGTCCTAAATCTATCCTTCGATTTTTCCTAAACGCTGGGATATTACAGAAACTCGGCCAGGAAGGCGTGCTCCCCGGCTAGAACCCCAATCATCTGCCTTCCATGGCGACGGTCTGCAAGCATATGAGGCGAGGCACCGACGACGAGCACTTTCGGGAACGACAGAACCAAACCACGAAGCGCCACGCCTAGGGACTTCCGCGTCATCAGGCAGGAGTGGGCCACGCTCCGCATCCAGACCGCCTTCCGTCGCCTCCTCCTCCTCCTCCTCTAGGTAATCTCGTCTCTCCTCCAATTGGTCTTCCGATCCACCTCGCCTCTCCAATCGGGTCTCGTGCCGGGCGCTCTCGAACTGATCTGTCGCCCCCGTAGGCCGCAGATCGATTCCGCGTGTGTGCGAGCGTGATTTGATTTGTTTCCGGTGTGTGGTCAGCAGGGATCAGGGGAGGGAGAAGACAGGTGCGTGCGTCTGCATGAAGTCGCTCATCCTGCCTGATTGGCCGTGAGCCCGTGACACAGTGACAGGCGGCTACCTGAACTTTCTGATCGCTGGTGACGCTTACGCCGTGGCTGGCTGTTTCTTTGGTTGATCAGGTACCGTATATGTTCATGCTCGCTGTAACAGTATAGTAATGCGTATAGGACTATAGGGCATAACCGTATATGTTCACTTTCCATTTTCTAATTTTTTCAATAGAGACACTGTGATCGCTTAGCTCACATTTTTACCTGCCATGCTACCGTCTACTACTAGCACTGTTACATGTCTGCTTGCCGATCACCATTATTGTTACATGTCTACTTGCCGATCACCATTTGTCAACTGCTTCTGTCGATAGTATATATCCACTGCCCTCACATAGCAGTCCATCTTGCTAAACTTTTGCCCCTCTAAGCTCGACAGTTCCTCATGATGTAATTCTGTACATGTTTCAGCACCGGATCTCGTCGGAGGCTTTGGGACTCCTCCGGCCTCTCACGCTCAGCTTCCCCAAGCCCCTTGTTGATTTTGCCAACAAGCCCATGATTCTGCACCAGGTAATTAGCCTTGCTGGTAGAGTCTGAGCGTGGGAATGTGAAATCAGTAAAGCTGTGCACGAATACATAGCATTGATGTTACGCGGCAGGATATTATTATCACTGAAGGGAGCCAAGAAACTCCTTAATATTGCGATTGTTATTTCCCTTACTAGCTGTCTCTTTGGTTGCATAATTCTGTAACAGATCATGCATTCTTATGAGAAATCTAAATCTGGAGCTCTTTTGAATGTTATCATTTCTAAATTATTGGAGCAGATTGAATGTTGTTCTGAGTTTCCAAGTTCTGAAAATAGGCTTTGCCCTGCCTTCTAGTTTCCAGAATAGTAAGCAGATGAATTTGGATCTGCATAGGTAACCAGATGAGTGGCAAGGACATTTACAAGTCGTTCATTTAGGGACCTGTTTTCCTACCATTAGATTGTACTCCATATTATTTAGTTAATATTAATGTGCAATCAATTATTATCTACGAAATTTATGTATGTTAAATTAATAGATACTTGTGTTTGTAAACTGTATAGATAGCAATCAAACTAGGGTATCATGTACTTGTGTTTGTAAACTGTATAGACAGCAATCAAACTAGGATATACTTAAGCTGGTCTTCCTTCCATTCATACAAGTATATTGATGTTGGCAAAGCTAATTATGTTGGTGGTTGCCTTTCTATCAGTCTGCTTTCTATTCAGTACTTGCCTTCCTAACTATAATATAATAGTAGTTGGCCGTATTAGTAAATGCAGTTTTTATATCTTGGCATTTATATTATTGAAACAGCTGAGCGTGAGAGGCCGGAGGAGTCCCAAAGCCTCCGACGAGATCCGGTGCTGAAACATGTACAGAATTACATCATGAGGAACTGTCGAGCTTAGAGGGGCAAAAGTTTAGCAAGATGGACTGCTATGTGAGGGCAGTGGATATATACTATCGACAGAAGCAGTTGACAAATGGTGATCGGCAAGTAGACATGTAACAATAATGGTGATCGGCAAGCAGACATGTAACAGTGCTAGTAGTAGACGGTAGCATGGCAGGTAAAAATGTGAGCTAAGCGATCACAGTGTCTCTATTGAAAAAATTAGAAAATGGAAAGTGAACATATACGGTTATGCCCTATAGTCCTATACGCATTACTATACTGTTACAGCGAGCATGAACATATACGGTACCTGATCAACCAAAGAAACAGCCAGCCACGGCGTAAGCGTCACCAGCGATCAGAAAGTTCAGGTAGCCGCCTGTCACTGTGTCACGGGCTCACGGCCAATCAGGCAGGATGAGCGACTTCATGCAGACGCACGCACCTGTCTTCTCCCTCCCCTGATCCCTGCTGACCACACACCGGAAACAAATCAAATCACGCTCGCACACACGCGGAATCGATCTGCGGCCTACGGGGGCGACAGATCAGTTCGAGAGCGCCCGGCACGAGACCCGATTGGAGAGGCGAGGTGGATCGGAAGACCAATTGGAGGAGAGACGAGATTACCTAGAGGAGGAGGAGGAGGAGGCGACGGAAGGCGGTCTGGATGCGGAGCGTGGCCCACTCCTGCCTGATGACGCGGAAGTCCCTAGGCGTGGCGCTTCGTGGTTTGGTTCTGTCGTTCCCGAAAGTGCTCGTCGTCGGTGCCTCGCCTCATATGCTTGCAGACCGTCGCCATGGAAGGCAGATGATTGGGGTTCTAGCCGGGGAGCACGCCTTCCTGGCCGAGTTTCTGTAATATCCCAGCGTTTAGGAAAAATCGAAGGATAGATTTAGGACCTATGTGCATTCATGCATCTAAAATCTGAATAAATTTTTTGCAAATTCAAACACCTGAGAAAACAAGCTTCTATCTGATAATATTTAGGGTTAGATGTTATTAGATTGTTATGGGCTTTGTGATGATCTCTTGATGATGTTGTTTAAGTGTTTTTGGTATTTTATTTTTGATTTAGGTTATTATTGAAATTGGAATAAATAATCCTTATTAAAACAAAACTCAATATTAAATTGAGTTGGAAAATAAAAATTAAAAGATAAATAATAATAATAGAAGTATTACCTTACTGATATAAAACAATCATACAATGTCTTTATAATATTGTAACTGAAAATAGAATTACAAAAGTGAAAAAGAAAAGAAACCTAATTCTAAACTATCTATTTCATTTTCAAGATCTTCATGTTGATCTTGATTCTATAACCTGCAAAAAGAATCACAAAACAAAATAAAACAGAGAAGGGGTTAGAGTTAGTTACTCTCAGACCTGGGCAATTGTATTGCCAATTGTATCATTGAGTATAAATTGATCAAGTTTAGTATCTGTTCTTAAAAAGCTGGTACAAAACATTTGTGCACCCAACACTTTAGCAACCACAGCATCACAGGAGGGAAGTGAGGATCAGATCAAGCCTGTGTGACAAGCAGCTTAGCTGCTTACAAGCAACTCAGTCACACTGACTGAGTGAGCTGCTGGCATCACCATAGCAACCCAGCTGAGCCAGCAGCTGGTGGTGATGAGCACGGCCAGGGAGTGTAGCACTCACTCGACTAGCACTTGACCATCACAAGAACACCACTGTTCTTGCACACAGCACCAAAACACACTTGAACACCATCCAGCAAAGCCATGGATTAGAACCTGAAGCTCAAGATCCATCCCAGGAGGAGAAGGGCAAGCAACCAGCAGCAATCCCAGGAGGAGAAGGGCAAACAACCATTCAGGAGGAGAAGGACAAGCCACCAGGAGCTGAACCAGGAGGAGAAGGGCAAGCCAGGAGCAAGCCACAACTCACAGCAAGAAGTAGCAGATCAGCATCAAGACCACAACACCAAAGTTTCCATCACAGGTTGGTATTCTGCACTAAATACCAGCAGATGCTTGATAAACAAATCAACTGCATGCATGGTTGGGTCTTGATAGATTTTCCCTCAGACTAGCAAAGTGATGCTTTGCTCAGTACATCACTGGGTAAAATTTTGTGCAAAGCCAAAAGGATACATCCATAGAAAAGCCTCAGCTTTTGCTTCATAGGCAGATTACAGTAGCAACAGCTGAAGCTGCACAGAGCAAGCTTGTGCTGGGCACATGTCCTGATGGACATGCACCTCAACCACACAAGTAATGCTATCACAAGTTCAGAATCACAGCAGTGGGCACAAAAACATGTAGTGCACCTCACTACCTAAACCTAGCCTCAGACCAGCATCATTGGCTTATGCAAAAGGGGTAAATTTAACCATCAGCAGATCACATAGTTGGTTGTTGGGCACATGACCAAATGGTCATGCACCTCAACACAACACCAAATCAAACTGACAATCAAGTCAGTGAGTATAATCTAAATCATCTTCCTAGTCATAAGATCTAGGAATCATATTCAGTTCTAATAGTTCATAACTGAATCTTTGCAACACAGCAAGATTCAGTCTAACACCACTGTCACATAAAATCACTGACAGAAGAAATGAAGGCGCAACAAACTCACCACCTGACCAAGCACAACAACAAAACTGAATTGATGAATTCAGTTACACACACATATAGCTTTGCTATCATGGCATCACAGGTAAAGCTTAGGGCAAGGCCACAGCCATTTTAGTACACTATCAGTACCAAAGATTAATGACTGAATCATTTTCCTAGTTTTACAACTAGGAATCATAATCTATCAAAACAAGTTATAACAGTTCATAACTGAACATTGCAACAAGGCATGGTTCAGAGTAACACCTCTGTCAGTAAACTTCACTGACAGAGGGAGTCAGGCACAGATGAATTCCAATCATTGATTAAGCACAGCAGCACTTAACTGAATCCCAACAACAAGATAGCAACAGCTAACAGCTGCACAGAATCAATCTGTGAGCTTGGCGCAACTAGTCAGGGCTTGGAAGGCCTATGACCATGGCCGGAGATGAGAAGGTTGGAGAGGACGAGAATAGCACTCACCAGACGCTCAGGCGCATGCCTGGACGGCATGTCGGGGCAGTGCCTGTGCGGCCGACCTGGGGCTACCTGGGGAAGTCTTCACTGCGGCAGCACCGGGAGCACCCGACCGTGGATACTTCCACCGGTGCTGCACGGCCACCAAGATCACTACAGTATCACCTCCAGCTCATGCTCGAGAGGTCATCGTTGACGGCGAGTTCGGAGGCGACCAGAGCTGGCGGATATCCGAGCCAAAGATGGCAAGGATCTCCTTGGAGAGGAGGCGGCCGACAAATCTAGTTGGTGGAGGGGATAGAGGACGCTGAGGCGCAGTGTTTGCCCCAGGTGGCGGTGGCGGAGTTTGTCGGAGGCGGTCAGGAACGCCAGGCGACGACGGTGGCGATTAGGGATCTCTAGAGCAGCTCGGGGAGAAGAGGGGTGAGAGAGAGGGGCTGGACTGCGTCGGGTTGCCGACCCAGATTCAAGCCGGTTGGGTTCAACCAGCCAGGTGGGCTAGATTGGGCCAATGGGCTAAAGCCCAATTGCAAATTGAATTCAAATTAACACTTCAAAATTTGATTTAAAATAATTCAAACTCAAAACTAAACCAACATTGTTTGATTTAAACTTTCTAAAGTAAATTTCATTTTCATAATTGAATTATCTTTTTGATTAAAAATATACTCCTTATTTATTTTTTCAAAATAAATTCAAAATGTGATATTCTTTAATTTCCATTTTCCAAAAACCTTAATTTTTATTAAACAACATAAAAATTAAGTCTTTTCTTTATTAAATCAATCTTTTCCTTTCAAATAACTTCAACCAGGATTTCATAATTTCAAATTGCTTTCAAACTCTAATTGAGTGCTTGAATTACCATGTCTAGGGTAAAACACACCAATATTACCAAGTGTTGTATTAAAACACTTTAATAATATCAAGTCTTGGGTAAAACACACAAATAAGTATTTAAAGTAAAAGAAACACCATGCATTGCATATCATTGCACCTAGCATCCATTTGCTTCTTTAAACATTGTCCTTACCAGACAATGATGGTATTTTGTAGAACAAGGAAATCCGGAGCATCGCCAAGTATCCGACTCCACTACCTTTCAGTCACAAGGCAAGTTTATCTTGCTCATATCTCTTGGTTGCACTGGTTTGGAAACTATTTGCAAAGTGTTCACTTTTAACTCTAACATTTCAAAAAGGATTGAAAACCTAGTTTCATAAATAATATGACTAGTGGTTATCGACTAGTGGTGATAACCTAGGAAGGCTGGCAGGTGGAACCACGGTAAGATTGTTGTGGTGGAGGTTCCACTTGCACGGGAAAGTAAACACTAGGACTAATTACCAATGCCACAGTTATTCTTGCGCCGTAAAACCTGTGTCGTCCAGGAGACTTGGAATGGGACGGGAAAGTCATCTGTATCTTCTCTCGTTCGCATGTCAACGGACACTCAGCTACCGTTCGCCGTATGTCTTGCGGGAATACATGCACATGGGTGGGACCCCTTAGTGCCCACGGCCACTGGTGTCTATGATGGTCCGCAAGAGGCGCCTAGGTACTTCATCGTTGGGGGTGAATATCAGGGGCTAAACCTACTTTGCGTGAATTGGGTGGACATGTGTTGTGCGGAGAAGGCAGTGAATGGCTTGGATCAATGACTGGGCCCCGCACCAAGGAAGGGTGGACGGGAATGTACGCCCGGTTGTGCAGCAAGGCTTTGAAATCTTTTGGAAGGACACACCTCTGCAGAGTGTAAGAAGATGTGACATGTTACCCCTTGTTCTGGGAAGGAGCTGCGAACGCTGCAGGAAAGGTGCTCTCAAGGCACTAATACCCTATGTTGGCTATTGGGCATAGTTTTCATAAGTAAAAGAAATCTTTCAAGAAACCTTTGATAAAACCTTGCATTGGCCTATGACTCTTTTGGGTCCATGGCTGTAGTTAGTGCATATCACACAACTTCTTTCTAAAGAAACTTGCTGGGTAACGCTCGTTACTCACCCCAATCCCTTAAACCCTTGCTAGACTATGAAGAACTAGATGAAGCAACACTGAATGCCATCGGAGGACAAGAAGACATCTTTTACGAGGAGCCAGACCTCTCGCGTGGAGTTGAAGGGGTGGATTACTTCATACGATATGGAGTCGCTTCCGACGATGAGTCTGAGTGAAGAGTAGTCTAACTAGTAGTTCAGTCTGGAATCGAGGAACCGAGCAGTTGTAGTATAGAAATAATCTGTTGAGTTCTTCGAGTGTTTATTTGAATCTATCTCCTTTTGTTGTATAATCACTAAGCACTTGAGATGTTCTCTTGTGGAGCATTTCGTTCTCAGCATGCTTTGGTTTGTAATAATAATACTATCAGTTTGTATTTGGAACCGCAATGTTTTTGTTGTACCACTCTGAGGGATGTAACTCTTGTGGAGGGTTGTTCCGCAAGCGTTATATCAACGACTTGCATACTACAACATGCAGTGGTATGCTGGGTCACCGCAGCTGGTATCAGAGCAATTGCTTTGACCTTAGGTTGGAAACCTAGTAAAGGCATAGAACCTGTAGGAGTCTAGTAGCAACGGTAAAGAGTTCTCTAAAATTATGATGGTTATTCACTTGGGAATAACACGGTCATATTTTTAGTGTTACAATTCTTTATTATGATGCATCATTACTAATTCTATATCCTATTCTTGTACAGCTATTATGGCATCGAGAATCCCAGCGCGCACAGTTTGGTCCCAGAGGAAGACTCTAGATGACTAAGAGGGGACTTTGACAGAGCAGTTAGGATCACTTCTACGGGCCTTTGGTCTTAGTACCGACATCCCTGTTAAGACCTATACTTACAAGGATGACGGAACTGTGGTCAAGTACCGTGTCGTGATCATGCTACCCGATGGATTGGCACCTAGTCCAGTTCAGCCTTCAGGTGAGGGGAGAGGACAAATGGCAGCCTACCACGAGGCAGTAGTTTGAGCTATTGCTACTATTAGGGAGTATAGAGAGGTAGAGTTAGTAGGTACCACTTTCACCGCTATTCCTCATGACTCACTGATGGATGAGCCAGGAATGGATCATGATATACTCATGAAGAAGAAGCCCAAGTTGGCAGCTAGACTTCTTGATAGGTATAGGAAGATGGTGGGATCACTGTATAACACCCACCAGGTCCTGGTTGAGGACAAGGCGGAGATGCTAGATGATCTCACATACACTATTAGGAGGCAGGAGCGAGCACAGATGACTAGACAGGAGTCGGAGGGATCACACTTCTCACCGGTTATGGGGACTCACAGTTACCCGACATAGCTTGGACCTTCAAGGTATTCACCTACTCCAGAGCCTATACATTACCCAGTTATCACTTCTAGCATGGAGGCGCAGCAGGGTCTCAAGGGAGTCTCAGAGTCCGAGCTTCCCATTGAGAACTCTGATGGGTGGAGGTTTGACTGGCTGGGAGATGGTCAGCAGTACACTAGTTCCCACGGAGTGATAGCTCAGGCGGCAGGAGAAGTGACTACAGAGGAGGAGGATCCTATGGAGGTACAGTTTGATAGTGGGGAGCCTGTTGAGACACCAGTGGTGCAGGAGGCACCATTTGACCACACCTACTGTACTGAGAGTACGTGCTTTGGAGAGGCGGAGTCTTTCCCGACTATGACTGCTCACGAGACTAGGGTCTATTTTGAGAGTTATCTTGGACTGAACGGACTCGTGTTGAGTGACACTTTTGCTGTTGACATGTCCGACTTGAATTATGTTCCGGGTGGGAGGCCGTTCATTCCAGAGACAGTGCGCCAGACTACACGCCAGCACGGGTGGACTCCGGGCATGTACTATGAGCCTTGAGACCAGGACAGGATGTCAAGACCAAGTCAGGAGCTAGTTGTATCTTAGTATTCAGCGAGTACTATTAGTGAGTTGTAATAATAAGAGAGACGGTAGAACTTTCTAGTCTCGATCTATGAGTGTATCTCACCTTAGAAAGGAAGTGTTGTAATAATGACTATGTATCATGGTTTGTATGTGATGTATAATATGTGCTCTATATTTGGTTTTCTTGCAATCTTCCATTTGGAGTTGGATTTCTGTTTTCCATTGTATGACTAGTTCTGGGCATGAAGTGAAGCTTAGAAAGCATGGGCATGGCGTAATTATGAGATTTCGCTTTGTGTTACAGGACTAGAGGGGTATGGACGCGGGGGTAGCCGCCAAGGTCGAGGAGCAACGCTTGGCGCAAGAAGCTCAAGTTAAAGCAATGAATGATCAGCAAGCAGAAATGGAAGCCAAAGCAAAGGCGGATCAAGAAGCGCAAGCGCACTTACCACCACCACCGTTTAGGCCCTTGGCGGATCAAAGCTGCATGCAATATATGCAGTTCATGCAAGAAACGTAAAACAAGTTGATGCAAGAGCTTATGGGGCAGGTTGGAGCCGGAAGGGTTCCAGAAGCGAGGGGGGTAAGTCTTTCCGACTTCCTCAATGCAAAACCATTTCCCTTTGCTTCCGCAGTGGAGCCTATGGACGCTGAAGACTGGCTAATGGATACTGAGAGAAAGTTGAAGGCTGTTGGAGCCAATGATGAAGAAAAGGTCCGCTATGCCATACATCTTTTATCTGGACCAGCCGCATCATGGTGGGACAACGAGGTGACACTGCAGCTTCCAGAGAAGGTATTCTCATGGGAGGAATTTAAGGAAAAGTTCCGCACCTTTCATGTGCCTGAAAGTATTGTGGAGCTTAAAAGGCGAGAATTCGAAGACCTGAAGCAGGGTAGTTCATCTATGATGAGCTATATCAAGGAGTTCACTAGACTCTCTCATTACGCAAGTGACGAGGTGAGTAGTGACAACAAGAGGGTGAAAAGGTTCTTAAGGGGCTTGGATCCATACACGGCGATGCAGATGAAGTTGACTAAGCCACACAACTTCTAGGACTTGATGGATACAGCCATCACATGGGAGAATGACTACAGGTTGGTTCAGCTGAGCCGACAGAAGAAAGCCAAGACTGAAGCCAAAAGAGTCCAGTCGACTCGTAATTCTCAGAATATCAGCTTCAAGCCCAGAGTGAGGACTAGAGGTGTTCCTCCAACCCGAAAGGTATTCTCACCAAAAGGTCAGATCATATGCCATAATGGTGGACTTCCGGGGCATATCAAAAGTGAGTGCATGAAGCCAATTATTGTCTGCCATGCTTGTGGAAAGGTGGGGCATATTCGACCAGATTGTCCCAATAAACCAGCTGGTGGTTAGCCAGTCAATAGTGGAGGTAAAATAGGCGGAGGTGGAAGACCTGCATCTGGAGGAGACAATAGTGGCAAAAATAGCAATGGGAAGAGAGGCAGGCCTTTTGGCAAACTAAATTGCACATCTCTTGAGGAAGCCAACAATTCGAAAGCGGTGGTCATAGGTACGCTCAGCATCCTTACTCATCCCAGCAAAGTTCTTTTTGATACCGGTACCACTACATCATTCATTTCCAAGAATTTTGTTGAAAAATATGGGTTAAGGTGTCAGACGATAGTTCATCCTTTGACTGTGGTGACGGCCGGGGGTAAACTTTTAGTAACCCAATTCAAACCAGACCAGGTCATTACAATCTGTGACTGTCCTTATTTCGCCGATCTCTATGTTCTTCCACTTAAAAACATTGAAGTTGTTCTGGGTATGGATTGGATGTCTGATCATGGAGCGCACATTGATTGTGAAGAGAAGACAGTGTCTATCCGGAAACCTGGAGGTGGGAGAATCACTTATCAAGCAGATAAGCACACCCATGTTGAGATTGAGATTCAACTCAATTCTCTGAAGGAGACCAAGCTAGAGGATATTCCAGTGGTTAATGAGTTTATAGATGTATTTCCTCAAGAATTACTGGGAATGCCACCAGATCGGGAGATAGAATTCACCATTGATCTGAAGCCAGGCACAGCACCGATATCTCAAGCACCATATAAGATGGGTCCTAAAGAATTGAAGGAACTTAAGGAGCAGCTGGATGAGCTGGAGAGTAAAGGATTTATCCAAGAAAGTATATCACCTTGGGATTCGCCAGTCATATTTTTTGATAAAAGAGATGGAGGTAGAAGAATGTGTGGAGATTTTAGGAACCTGAACAATATTACCATCAAGAACAAGTACCCTTTACCAAGGATTCATGATTTATTTGATCAAGTTCATGGAGCTGGGGTTTTCTCCAAGATTGATTTGAGATCTGGATATCATCAAATCAAGATCAAGCCAGAAGATGTACCAAAGACTGCATTTGTCTCAAGGTATGGGCATCATGAATATTTGGTTGTTCCTTTTGGTTTGACCAATGCTCCAGCAATCTTCATGAATTTGATGAACAAGATTTTCATGCCATATCTGGACAAGTTTGTGATAGTGTTGATTGATGATATTCTGATATATTCAAAGGATAAAGAGGATCATGCCAAACATCTTAGAATAGCATTACAAGTGCTAAGGGAACATCAGATGTATGCTAAATTTAGCAAGTGTGAGTTCTGGTTGGACCAAGTGGAATTTCTTGGTCATGTCATCAGCAAGGAGGGAATTGCAGTTAATCCAAGCAAAGTTCAGTCAGTTTTGGATTGGCAAGCACCCACCAACGTGAAGGAAATTAGAGGTTTTCTGGGAATGGCCGGATACTATCAGAAATTTATTGAAGGATTTTCGAAGATAGCAGGGCCAATGATAAAATTGTTAAGGAAAAATACTCCATTTGAGTGGACTGATAAATGTGAAGAAAGTTTCCAAGAGTTGAAGAAAAGACTTACAACAACACCTATCTTAGCAGTGCCAGAAACCGGTAAAGATTACACAGTTTACTGTGATGCATCCAAGAATGGATTGGGTTGTGTATTAATGCAAGATCAGAAAGTGATAGCATATGGTTCAAGACAACTCAAGCCACATGAAGTCAATTATCCAACACATGACTTAGAGCTAGCAGCAGTTGTGTTTGATTTGAAGAAATGGAGACAATTTCTCTATGGAGCCAAATGTGAGTTATACATTGACCACGAAAGCCTTAAATACTTCTTTAGTCAGAAGGAGTTGAATATGAGGTAGAGGAGATGGTTGGAGTTGATTAAGGATTATGACCTTACCGTCAACTATACACCTGGAAAAGCCAATGTGGTAGCTGATGCATTAAGCCGGAAGAGCACGGATTGATGACTAGAGAACTTCCAGAGGATCTGCTCAAGGATTTAGAAAGACCGGAGATACAATGTCTAGAAGTCAAATCTTTGGGTAGTATATTTACCATGAGGGTGATGGAAGAAAGGCAAAGTGACTTGAAGTATACTATATTCAGACGACAAGATGAAGATCCCTTCATTGCTGAAGAAATTCGTAGAATTGAGGAAGGAAGACCATCTGAATTCCGTCTAGGTGATTTCCAATCACTCTGGTTTCAAAACATAATTTGTGTGCCAGATATACCAGAGATCAAAGGATTGATACTCAAGGAGGCTCATGAGACACCATACTCCATTCATCCGGGAAGTACCAAGATGTACATGGATCTCAAAGAGTTGTTTTGGTGGAATAATATGAAGTGGGACATAGCCAAGTATGTAGCTGAATGCCACACTTGTCAGAGAGTCAAGGCAGAACACCAAAGTCCAGTGGGTTTACTACAACCTTTGGATATTCCGGAGTGGAAATAGGAGGAAATCGGAATGGATTTCATTACCGGTTTACCTTTGACCAAGAAGCATAAGGATATGATATGGGTGATAGTCGATCGTCTTACTAAAAGTGCACACTTCTTGGCAGTGAACCAGAAGGATAGTGCAGAAAAGTTAGCAGAACAATATGTGAAGGAGATTGTTAGAAAGCATGGAGTGCCCAAGAATATCGTCTCAGATAGAGGGTCAATATTCACATCAGCATTTTGGGCAAAACTTCAGACAACATTGGGATCACAATTGGATTTCAGCACTGCTTATCATCCTCAAACTGGAGGGAAAACTGAAAGAACAAATCAAATCCTAGAGGATATGCTATGGGCATGTGCCCTAGATTTTGGAGGTTCGTGGGATGAACACTTACCTTTAGCAGAGTTTTCCTACAACAACAGCTACCAAAGCAGCTTGAAGGCAGCACCATTTGAAGTACTCTATGGACGCAAGTGTCAATCTCCAATCTGTTCTTTGAACCAGGAAGCAACAAAGATTTTGAGCCAGATTTCATCAAAGAGAAGCAAGGCATTATCGATGTCATTCGAGACCATTTAAAAATAGCACAGAGTAGACAGAAGAGTTATGCAGACCAAAAGAGACGGACATGGGAGCCCAAGGTAGGAGACATGGTCTACTTGAAGGTTAGTCCTATGAAGGGAATTAAGAGGTTCGGTATTAAAGGAAAGTTAAGCCCAAGGTATATTGGACCATTCAAGATTTTGAGTCAGAATCAGAGTGTTGCATTTGAATTGGAGCTTCCATAAAAGTTGAAGCAAGTACACAATGTCTTTCATGTATCCCAACTCTGAAAGTGACTGAAAGCACCTGAATACTCCATTACTCATGATGATCTAGATCTTCAAGAAAATTTGACTTATGAGGAGAAGCAATAAAGATCTTAGAGGAGAACTGGAAGAGGCTTCGGAATCGTGCAATAAAGTTCTGCAAAGTGCAATGGAAACATCACTCGGAATGAGAAGCAACTTGGGAAAAAGAAGAAGATTTGAGACAAGCATATCCAGAACTCTTTAGGTACACAAATTTATAACTTTGGGACGAAGTTCCGATAAGGGGGGAAGACTGCAATATCCCAGCGTTTAGGAAAAATTGAAGGGTAGATTTAGGACCTATGTGCATTCATGCATCTAAAATCTGAATAAATTTTTCGCAAATTCAAACACCTAAGAAAACAAGGTTCTATCTGATAATATTTAGGGTTAGATGTTATTAGATTGTTATGGGCTTTGTGATGATCTCTTGATGATGTTGTTTAAGTGTTTTTGGTATTTTATTTTAGATTTAGGTTATTATTGAAATTGGAATAAATAATCCTTAGTAAAACAAAAATCAATATTAAATTGAGTTGGAAAATAAAAATTAAAAGATAAATAATAATAACAGAAGTATTACTTTATTGATATAAAACAATCATACAATGTCTTTACAATATTGTAACTGAAAATAGAATTACAAAAGTGAAAAAGAAAAGAAACCTAATTCTAAACTATCTATTTCATCTTCAAGATCTTCATGTTGATCTTGATTCTATAACCTGCAAAAAGAATCACAAAACAAAATGAAACAGAGAAGGGGTTAGAGTTAGTTACTCTCAGACCTGGGCAATTATATTGCCAATTGCATCATTGAGTGTAAATTGATCAAGTTTACTATATGTTCTTAAAAAGCTGGTACAAAACATTTGTGCACCCAACACTTTAGCAACCACAGCGTCACAGGAGGGAAGTGAGGATCAGATCAAGCCTGTGTGACAAGCAGCTTAGCTCCTTACAAGCAGCTCAGTCACACTGACTGAGTGAGCTGCTGGCAACACCACAACAACCCAGCTGAGCCAGCAGCTGGTGGTGATGAGCACGACAAGGGAGTGCAGCACTCACTCGACCAGCACTTGACCATCACAAGAACACCACTATTCTTGCACACAACACCAAAACACACTTGAACACCATCCAGCAAAGCCATGGATTAGAACCTGAATCTCAAGATCCATCCCAGGAGGAGAAGGGCAAGCAACCAGCAGCAATCCCAGGAGGAGAAGGGCAAGCAGCCATTCAGGAGGAGAAGGACAAGCCACCAGGAGCTGAACCAGGAGGAGAAGGGCAAACCAGGAGCAAGCCACAACTCACAGTAAGTAGTAGCAGATCAGCATCAAGACCACAACACCAAAGATTCCATCACAGGTTGGTATTCTGCACTGAATACCAGCAGATGCTTGATAAACAAATTAACTGCATGCATGGTTGGGTCTTGATAGATTTTCCCTCAGACTAGCAAAGTGATGCTTTGCTCAGTACATCACTGGGAGAAATTTTGTGCAAAGCCAAAAGGATACATCCATAGAAAAGCCTCAGCTTTTGCTTCATAGGCAGATTACAGTAGCAACAGCTGAAGCTGCACAGAGCAAGCTTGTGCTGGGCACATGTCCTGATGGACATGCACCTCAACCACACAAGTAATGCTATCACAAGTTCAGAATCATAGCAGTGGGCACAAAAACATGTAGTGCACCTCACTACCTAAACCTAGCCTCAGACCAGCATCATTGGCTTATGCAAAAGGGGTAAATTTCACCATCAGCAGATCACATAGTTGGTTGCTGGGCACATGACCAAATGGTCATGCACCTCAACACAACACCAAATCAAACTGACAATCAAGTCAGTGAGTATAATCTAAATCATCTTCCTAGTCATAAGATCTAGGAATCATATTCAGTTCTAATAGTTCATAACTGAATCTTTGCAACACAGCAAGATTCAGTCTAACACCACTGTCACATAAAATCACTGACAGAAGAAATGAAGGCACAACAAACTCACCACCTGACCAAGCACACCAACAAAACTAAATTGATGAATTCAGTTACACACACATATAGCTTTGCTATCATGGCATCACAGGTAAAGCCTAGGGCAAGGCCACAGCCATTTTAGTACACTATCAGTACCAAAGTTTAATGACTAAATCATTTTCCTAGTTTTATAACTAGGAATCATAATCTATCAAAACAAGTTATAACAGTTCATAACTGAACATTGCAACAAGGCATGGTTCAGAGTAACACCTCTGTCAGTAAACTTCACTGACAGAGGGAGTCAGGCACAGATGAATTCCAATCATTGATTAAGCACAGCAGCACTGAATCCCAACAACAAGCTAGCAACAGCTAATAGCTACACAGAATCAATCTGTGAGCTTGGCGCAACTAGTAAGGGCTTGGAAGGCCTGTGACCATGGCCAGAGACGAGAAGATAGGAGAGGATGAGAATATCACTCACCAGACGCTCAGGCGCATGCCTGGACGGCATGGCGGGGCAGTGCCCGCGCGGCCGACCTGGGGCTACATAGGGAAGTCTTCACCGCGGCAGCACTGGGAGCACCCGACCATGGATACTTCCACCGGCGCTGCACAGCCACCAAGATCACTACAGTATCACCTCCAGCTCATGCTCGAGAGGTCATCGTTGACGGCGAGTTCGGAGGTGACCAGAGCCGGCGGATATCCGAGCCAAAGATGGCAAGGATCTCCTCGGAGAGGAGGCGGCCGATGAATCCAGTTGGTGGAGGGGGTAGAGGACGCTGAGGCGCAGTGTTTGCCCCAGGTGGCGGTGGCGGAGTTCGTCGGAGGCGGTCAGGAACACCGAGCGATGGCAGCGGCGATTAGGGATCTCCAGAGCAGCTCGGGGAGAAGAGGGGTGAGAGAGAGGGGCTGGACTGCGTCGGTTTGACCGACCCAGATCCGAGCCGGTTGGGTTCAACCAGCCAGGTGGGCTAGATTGGGCCAATGGGCTAAAGCCCAATTGCAAATTGAATTCAAATTAACACTTCAAAATTTGATTTAAAATAATTCAAACTCAAAACTAAACCAACATTGTTTGATTTAAACTTTCTAAAGTAAATTTCATTTTCATAATTGAATTATCTTTTTGATTAAAAATATACTCCTTATTTATTTTTTCAAAATAAATTCAAAATGTGATATTCTTTAATTTCCATTTTCCAAAAACCTTAATTTTTATTAAACAACATAAAAATTAAGTCTTTTCTTTATTAAATCAATCTTTTCCTTTCAAATAACTTCAACCAGGATTTCATAATTTCAAATTGCTTTCAAACTCTAATTGAGTGCTTGAATTACCATGTCTAGGGTAAAACACACCAATATTACCAAGTGTTGTATTAAAACACCTTAATAATATCAAGTCTTGGGTAAAACACACAAATAAGTATTTAAAGTAAAAGAAACAACATGCATTGCATATCATTGCACCTAGCATCCATTTGCTTCTTTAAACATTGTTCTTACCGGACAATGATGGTATTTTGTAGAACAAGGAAATTCGGAGCATCGCCAAGTATCCGACTCCACTACCTTTGTAACATCCCAGGATTTTATCAAATTTTGGGGGAATTTTTTTGCTTTTGATTTGCTTGTGTTGATTGAAAATTTACAAGGATTTAAAACTTTTGAGTTTATTTAAAAGCTTAATTAGAAAACTATTAAAAACTTTCTATAATTCTTGAAGAGCTTCTTTGAGAATATGAAAGATTTCAAAAATACTATTTTCTACTTTTATTCAAACCTATGCAAGTTTAGCTTGCTAAGGAATGATTCACAAAAGGGTGTGTGTTTTGAAAGGACAGCATTTTCAAAACTAAATTTGGAAGTGATTTCAAACATTATTTTCATAAAGTATTATTTCCTATTTCTAAAAAGAATTATTTTCTCAAGCCCTAATTCTATTTCTTTTATGCAAGCAAAACTAATTGGCTTATTTAAGATTTATCTATGAAATCATGATTTGTATTTAAAAACTTGTTCTATTAATGGTTTGAAACCTTACTGTGAAGTTTACAAAAATTTAGAAACTGTTTTGAATTGATTTGATGCATTTTTTTTGCAAAAGATAGAAAATAAAACAGAAATCAAAAAAGAAAAAGGAAAAAGGAATTGAAAAATAAGAAAAAGGCCCGGGGAAGCCATTTCAGGCCCAGTCCCGAAATCCAGCCCAGCCCAACTTCGGCCTAATCCGAAAGGGTATCCCGCCCCCTCTACCTCTCGCTGACAGGTGGGCGCTCCACCTATCGGGGCTGTCTTCAACCCCGATGCAGGAACTCTGCCTGCACATGGCGTCTTCCCCCACCGTCCAATCTCACCCAATACCCTAGCCCCTACTGCAAGAAAGGCCCCCCATAAAACCCCTCCCTCTCCGCGACTCTCATCTCTCTTTTTCTTCTCAAATCGCGCTGCCAGGCCGTCAAAATTTCTCTCCGAAGGCCGCAGGTACTGGCAGCGTGCATCGCCAATTCTGGTGAGCTCCGACGACGCCTTGCCCTCTCTTTGCTCCCCTTCTTCCCTTCTCGCTCGGGCGCATCATCTGATACCATCGGCTCGATCTATTTTGCAGTATAACGCCCCGACGCACCTCAACAGAAAACTCACCGACGACGTCCCCATCTTCGGCCGAGTCCAGCAGTCTCCTCGTGACGCCCGCGTGTGCACCGTCGACACCATCTGCTTCCCCTTGCTGCGCCGCTCCCCGTCGACCACTCCATCTTTGCTGGAACCCATCCGAACCCCACCGACATTCGCCTCCAGTGCACAAGCTCATTGCCAGCGGTCTATAGTAAACCCTAGGTGAGTTCTCGCCCTCTTGTTTAATCTTCTCCGTCCGATCAAGAATCAACGGTTCTAACAAAACCACTTAAGTGAAGAGGTACCAAGGGATCTGAGATGTTCAGATCTCACAAGATCCAGTGGCTCACATCACCGATCCGAACAAAGCGGTACCCTCCAATGAGAACCTGCCACGTGTCGGCTTGCGATTTAAAACAGAATTCAAATAAGAAATTGAATCAGAAATTGATGGAATCTTTCAAAATTCATATCTTTTGTTTTGTAGATCCAAAAATTGCAATTAATATGTCCCTGGATTCCTAAAAATGTGTAGAACACTATTCTATAATAAAATTTGTCTTTTGAACTAGTTGAAAACATTCAAATTTAAATATGTGAGTTTGAGTGTTTTTAACATAGTTCAAATTCTATAAATCCTTTTCAGTTGATTCTTTTTGCAGTAGGATCATATTGTTGTCCTCTATCCAGTAGAACCATTGCACAAATTATTTGGACCAATTTTATCAAGTATTCAAATTCAAATGAGGATTTGAGTATTTTTCCTCTAGATTTAATTCTAGAAATATTTTAGGCATAATTCCTTTTGCAAAATTGCCTACCTTGACACTAAAAACCCATCAGAATACCTCTCACACATTTTTCACACTTTTCCAAGAGTCAAATCCATTAGTTCATCTTTTTGCAAAATATAGTGGTGTTATATGAGCACCTTGCAAATATCAAGTCCCAATTTCCTATCATGCACTTTGTGATATTTGACTTTGTTCCACTTTGCAAAGGTGTGAATAATCCTAAGTCCTAAATAACCATCCCACTCTACCATGACTTAGTAAAAATCTACTCTCTATTCTTGCCCAAGTGCAAAACTATCAATCCCCTCTTACCCAAAATTCTTCTAAGTATTTTGACTACCCCCTCCAACACTATGGCATAGAAATTTTCCCATATCAATACCATGGAGAAGAAGTTGAAGAGAAGACAAGAAGATGAAGGAAAAAGAAGAAGTTGAAGAGAAGACAAGAGATGAAGGAAAGACAAGAAGATCAAGAGAAGAGAGACCAAGTCAAGAAGATGAAAGTGTTAGACCTCAAGACTTAGAAATTATTCATCCAACTTCTCAAACCAAGCCTAAGAATCTCCTTGAAGCTATTTTTACCAAGTGTTTGACACTTCTTAACAATCTAGAAAACCCCCATCAATCCTTTGAAGTCTTTGACTTAGCCATTCTCTCCATCCATATCAAGACAACTTCATGCCCAATCTTTTGTCCAATTATCACTAAGACTTTGAAGACTAAGCTAAAACAAATAAACACTTTTGTTGTCTAGTTTGATTATATTGCTTGATTGGTGTGTTTATGTTGTGTTAATTTCTATCTTATAGTTGTATGGAGAGCCACGTGTGTTGATTAAGAGAAGTACAATCTTCAGAAATTTCTAAGGCAAGTGTCACTCTTGTTCATAAAATTCCCAATGTTTTTACCATGCATGTAGTGTTTCTCTTCTTTTAATAATATGCATGTGTAGATTGTTAGGCTTGCTATCTCCTATTTAGGATATCCCTGATTACCCTATTAGAAGAAACACCGTAAGTGTAGATTGCTTAGTTGTGCTATAGAATTCGTGGTTGGGATTCCACATGTTCTTTTACTAAGTTGGAAAACTATGTTTTGCAAAAACTAAGAAAACAACTAAGTTAATGAAACACCTGGGTGGAAATTGGTAAGATGGATTTATGTTGAGTGGTTACACCAGAGCCATATCTATGGCGGTCGTGTGTATCTCACTTGTGGACGGCCACCCAGGAACAAAGAGATTGGAGACGTTCAAGTCGTGAAGCTTCTAGTGCAACCATGAGTCATATGGGCTCTATCTTGACTAACTAAGTTGCGAGAACTCAGCCAGACGGACAGAGGGTGGTAGTGATTTGTAGGATGGAACGCGTCCGGGTTGGTCTGAGGGATTGCTTCTGAAAGGTCTCGTCTTAGTCTTCACTTGGCCATTTGAGCAAAATGAGCATCATGGCAAAAGAGGTTGACTGAGTCTTGTGGGAAAAGTGCACCACCTCTGCAGAGGGTTAAAAACTAAGTACTTAGCCATGTCCCCGGTTATGGACAATTTTGAGCGACATGATTTTGAAGCTATTCAAGGATCTCCTTATCCCAACTTCTTAAAAATTAAAACTTGTAGGGTCAACAAGGGATTGTTGTGTGATCATAATTATGTACACCTCATGGATTCCTGTGTGTGCATAATTAACTAGGAGCACCTGGTGGATTCCAGTGTGTCCAATAGTGCTTTAAAAGAAAAATGAGATCTTTTGAAAAGTAGGATAAACAATTGCTTTTCTGCAAGCTTAGCCTGAAGATCCACTTAGCCAAATATTCATATAAATGTTAGGATTCCATTTGAGTCCACCAAAAGGTGACATCTTGCCAATACAATTCAAGTGTATTGACCCTTTGTGGCTGCAACATTTCATGTTGCAGGTTTTGACGATAAGAAAGGTATGATAGGGTTACGAGTCTATCCGCAGCATGTTCGCCTATGGCACATGAAGAAGAAGGACTCCATGCTATTTTTGATTTCGTTGTAAACTCTGAAAGCTTTATGCTATGAGCATTGTAAAGTTTCTTTATGTAATTGCTGGATCATGCGATGTAATAAAATGACCTTTGTTTCTTGATATTACATCTTAAACTGTGTGTGCTAGCATTTGATCCAGGGACTAGCACTGACAAGCACAGGGATCGTCATCTTTAAAAGTTGAGGTCACTACAGATGGTATCAGAGCATTGTGTTGCCCTTAGGTTCGTGACCCTAGGATTGGACAAAAACCCTTAGAGATATAGGAATTGCTTTTATTTCTAAGTTAAAAATTTACACACTCATTATCTCATAAACTCTTCCCTTAGTCATCTTGTCCCTACTCTTCATTCCAACTCAAAGACGAAGAGCTTCAGCTTCAACACCTCAAAGGACTTCAAGATCCACCCACCTCTATCATCAAAGGAAGCAAATTGAAGAAGTCTAGAAGAAGAAGTCTAAAGCATCAATAGTTCTAGGACTTAGAAATTCTTATGAAGGATCATGATAGCAATAGGACCAGCAAACTATTTAGCAAATGATGAGCTACTGGCCCAACTGAAGGATGCGACATTCTAGGAGCAAGAAGATAAGTTCATGTTCAAAAGAAGCACAAGAAGATGAGAGATGAAAGACCCTAGGATGAAAAATCTAACTAATTTAGTTTTATTTAAGGGGTGTTTGCAATTTTAACTTCTTCCATCTCCTTTCTTTAGAGTTCATATCTCATAAAAACATCAAGAAGAGACTAATGCTCCATATATTATTGCTTGACTCTGCAAGAAACACTACATGGAAGCTATCGAAGAGCTTGGAGGAAGACTCAAGTATAGACTGCACAACACCTAGAAGGACCTCAAAGATGAAAAGAGTAGACTACTACCTGGAAGACACCCAAGAAGCCCTAGTTGGACCTCCATTTAAGATCTATGTAAGAACGACATCGTAATATGTTATGATCATATCAAATTGTGGTATGACCATACTAGTTTGTTTGTGGTTGAACCACGTTGTTTGATGTGAAAAATGCTTGTTAGATCTTGATTGTAAGATGAATTACCTTGAGCTGCAGTGTTGGGTAGGAATTTTCTTTAGATCCCTTCTGTCTATTCTCATCTTATTCAAACCCAAACAAGTGTTTCTTGACAAGCCTCCATGGAGACAATAACATTGACAGATCCAGCTAAGATGCTCAGTATCAAGAAGAAGCATAGAACAAGAGATGGCAAACCGAAGGACCTTCAAGCTAAGAGTTAATGTCATATGAGAGTTACGCAAACCCCTAGCTAAGGAACGATGGATTTGTTTTGAAAAATTCAAAAGTGGGATTTGAAACCTTGGTTCTATTTCTTAAGAAAAGTCTTGTCAAAGTTAGTGAGGCCGAGCAAGAGTTAGAATATGAGGTTTAATAAACCATGTATGGAGTAATGATTTGGGTGCAGAATGGATTGATCACCATTCTTACTACTCATATTATTCGCTCTCATAATATTGGCTTTGCGAACCTAGAGAGACATACCTACGAGAGACGACATTGTTAAGCCTGAACCTTAGAGGATAAGATATTATACCCTCATAATAGGCAAGTGCTGCCAACACGTAGGAAAACGGTAAGGATGAAGCACAAGCTTACTGTGAAAGAAGACTTGCAATGGAAGATGTGTTACCAACATGGATAACACCACAGGAACAGAATGGTTACTAGAATAGAATGGTATCATAAAGGGAGTAACCGTAAGATGAAGAACCTTCAAGGACGTCGACTAAGAAAGATGAAGATGAAGACAAGAGACCTCTCAGCTTGGTCTTCTATTGACCCAAAGAGTGACTCTTCAGTGTCCAAAGTAGTTCAACAACTACCCTGTTGGATGGAAGCTCTACAAGGGAGCAAGGTTTCCCCAAGCAACCCTTGAGGAAGGTTGGTGCCCAAGGTTGTGAATAGACACCCACCTATTGAAAATGAAGATGAAGACTAACTGGGTTCAAAAGATGACCCAGTGCCAAGTCAATACCAAGGTGTATCTGGCTGAACCCAAAGATGTAGACTACCTACAAAAGTTTCTTTTAAGGGTGGTAGCCACCTAGGTAAACCAAAACCTACTTTCTTTCTAGCCTCTCCAATCTCGGGGACGAGGTTTCTTTTAAGGGTGGTAGTCTGTAACATCCCAAGATTTTATCAAATTTTGGGGGAAATTTTTTGCTTTTGATTTGCTTGTGTTGATTGAAAATTTACAAGGATTTAAAACTTTTGAGTTTATTTAAAAGCTTAATTAGAAAACTATTCAAAACTTTCTATAATTCTTGAAGAGCTTCTTTGAGAATATGAAAGATTTCAAAAATACTATTTTCTACTTTTATTCAAACCTATGCAAGTTTAGCTTGCTAAGGAATGATTCACAAAAGGGTGTGTGTTTGGAAAGGACTGCATTTTCAAAACTAAATCTGGAAGTGATTTCAAACATTATTTTCATAAAGTATTATTTCCTATTTCTAAAAAGAATTATTTTCTCAAGCCCTAATTCTATTTCTTTTATGCAAGCAAAACTAATTGGCTTATTTAAGATTTATCTATGAAATCATGATTTGTATTTAAAAACTTGTTCTATTAATGGTTTGAAACCTTACTGTGAAGTTTACAAAAATTTAGAAACTATTTTGAATTCATTTGATGCATTTTTGCAAAAGATAGAAAATAAAATAGAAATTAGAAAAGAAAAAGGAAAAAGAAATTGAAAAATAAGAAAAAGGCCTGGGGGAGCCATTTCGGCCCAGTCCTGAAATCCAGCCCAGCCCAACTTCGGCCTAACCCGAAAGGGTATCCCGCCCCCTCTACCTCTCGCCGACAGGTGGGCTCCACCTGTCGGGGCTGTCTTCAACCCTGGTGCAGGAACTCTGCCTGCACACGGCGTCTTCCCCCACCGTCCGATCTCGCCCAATACCCTAGCCCCTACTGCAAGAAAGGCCCCCCATAAAACCCCTCCCTCTCCACGACTCTCCTCTCTCTTTTTCTTCTCGAATCACGCTGCCAGGCCATTGAAATTTCTCTCCGAAGACCGCAGGTACTGGCAGCGTGCATCGCCAATTCCAGCGAGCTCCAGCGACGCCTTGCCCTCTCTTTGCTCCCCTTCTTCCCTTCTCGCTCGGGTGCATCATCTGATACCGTTGGCTCGATCTATTTTGCAGTATAACGCCCCAACGCACCTCGACAGAAGCTCACCGACGACATCCCCATCTCCGGCCGAGTCCAGCAGTCTCCTCGTGACGCCCGCGTGTGCGCCGTCGACACCATATGCTTCCCCTTGCTGCGCCGCTCCATGTCGACCACTCCATCTTTGATGGAACACATCAGAACCCCGCCGACGTTCGCCTCCAGTGCGCAAGCTCATCACCGGCGGTCTACAGTAAACCCTAGGTGAGTTCTCTCCCTCTTGTTTAATCTTCTCCGTCCGATCAAGAATCAACAGTTCTGACAGAACCACTTAAGTGAAGAGGTACCGAGGGATCTGAGACATTCAGATCTCATAAGATCTAAAGGATATCAGGGTATAAGAAATCGTAAGTAGCTCCTTTTGAAACCTCCATCTTAGAAACAAAAGTACTTCAATACTACAATATTTCGGTGCCCGACGAAGCAATGTTACAGTTCTTCTCCTTTCTTACTTATAAAAAGGAGTTGGAACACTTTTTCCAATACTTCAATTTTTTTACCAATTCTGATGATTCCATGGTTTTCAAAACTGCATTATTTTTGTAGAGCTAAACACCTCAAAATATGGTAAACCGTAGCATGTTATAAATCATAAGATTGTGAGAATACATTAAAAATGTTGACTTAAGTCACGTGTTCATCTCTCATCTCGTCAAAAATGAAAAGAAATAAGAGTGACATCATATTTCCAGTATTTAGTAAATTACATAAATATACCATAACATTTTTATATTTCTCATGCCAGAAGATATGTTAATTTTTTGATTTTTAATAAAATGTGGAGCGAATAGTTTAAATGGGCTTGCTTGAAGTTTTTTCGTAAAAAGACTTCGCCACGTGAGCACCAATATGTGGCTAAAATAGACTATATTATAATGTTTAAACGTATACTACCTCATTTGTAAGTGACGGAGTACTATTTTACCTATAAATTCACTGGAAAGTGTCTTTGGCACATAAGCACCAGTGCTCTCGATTTTTGGAAAATATATTTCTAGAATTCTGAAAAATCTGAAATTAAATATGGACATGCGTATAAATATTTCAAAGGTATGGTAAAAATTCTAGAGATAAATGTGTTCTATTTTGATCTATAAAAAAGACAAATTTCTGATAAAAATGTAAGCCCATATGTAGCCACAATTTTTTGTTGTTTTTGGTAGCTCAAAATATAAAGCAATTTCTACCAAAACTTTGCACATGTTTTTAGGATATGTGTATATATTTATAGAATAAATTTTATAATTTTCTAAAACACAAATTTACAATTTTTAAAGTACTTCAAAAAGCAGTGCTCAGGTGCACCAAATATTTTCTCTTTCACGTCCAAACAACAAAAATATGGCATAGAAACCTTCCTTAAGACAATGCAAACCAGATGAGATTACTGTACCACATCACAGCGATGCACTGTTTTTTCATGCCAACCGGATGGGCAACTTTCTCATTCATTATGGATCTACTGTGTTCATGCATTGCTAGTCTAGTCTAAACTGCCCACAGAAGATCCTGGAGAGTAAAGATACTGTGCAAACACACTTTCACGTGACTATCGCAGTCGCCTCTTCTGGAAAGATCGCTCAGACCGGTTCTGGACAGACTGAATGCAAGAGCGAATCCATCGCACGCTGGCCGTTGGATTTTTCTTAGGTTGTCCATGATAAACGGTAGATGTCGATCCATTACGCAAAATCAACGGTGGTAGTTACTTCACACGTGTTTTGGCGGGAGAACCATGAGCGAAGTGGTAAATCCAAATTTGAACTGCTACACTATAGTAGTAGAGATTACTATCATATCAATCCTCTTAAGGCCTATGTGTGCTTATGTGTATATGTATGTGTATGTGCGTATATATGTATGTATATATGTATATGTATTATATATATATGTATATATAGGTATATGTGTATGTATGTATATGTATATATGTATGTATGTCTGCGTATATGTGTATATATGTGTGTGTATGTGTATGTATATGTATGTATATGTGTATATATGTGTGTATATATGTGCATGTGTGTATATATAAGTGTGTATATATATGTATATGTATGTATATATGTGTGTATATGTGTATGTGTGTGTATGTGTGCATATATATGTGTATATATGTGTATATATGTGTGTATGTGTGCATATATGTGGTGTGTATATGTGTGTATGTGTGCATACATGTATGTGTATATGTGTGTATATATCTGCATATGTGCTATATGTGTGTATATAACTAATCCAAAAGTTTAATCCAATATAAATTTTGATCTAAAAATAAATATAAAAATATAAAATTGAAAATATAAAAGTGCGAAAAAGTCTATTTTCTCTTTCGAATTTTAAGATTATAAAATTTATCGAAACAACCGTAGATGGTTGAATTCGGATGTAACTTTTCGTTCTGATACATTTTCATATAAAAAACTTTTTAATTCGACTTCGTATGCAAAAGTTATGACCGTTTTAACGAGACATAAAGTGTTTTTGTAAAAAATATCAAAATTCATGTTTATTATTTTTCTTACTTACTAGATCACATAACATAACTAAATCTGATTTTTTGAATTTTTTTCAAACCTTTTATCATTTTCTTTTATTTTTTAGAAGACTAAAAAGGCGACCCACTGGTGGGGTGTGGCGGGTGAAAAAAATTCCCGCCTTTTTAGAGGTGTGGGGACCATGTCTGCATGGCGCATATCGAATATGCGCCATTGATAGGAGGGTTATCAGTGACGCATATTGTATATGCGCCACGCATAGCCCTGACAGAGGTCAGGCCAGTGGGGAACAGGTGGGGCCCACATATTATCAATGGCGCATATTTTCTGATATGCGCCACTGAAAGGGAAAATATCCATGGCGCATTTCTTATATGCGCCACGGATAAGACATGATATTTTATCGACGACCCTTCTGGTGGGTCCCACATGGGTTTTCGTGGCGCATTCTGCCAAATATGCGCCATTAGTAGTAAAATTATCAGTGGAGCATATTCCCAAATGCACCACTAGTAAATACTAGTGGAGCATATTGAATAATATGCTCCACTGATAAAACATCTATCTATAAGCCTTTTCCTACTAGTGGGGAATACGTGCACATGGGTGGGACCCTTTAGTGCCCACGACCACTGGTGTCTATGATGGTCTGCAAGAGGCGCCTAGGTACTTCATCGTTGGGGGTGAATATCAGGGGCTAAACCTGCTTTGCGTGAATTGGATGGGCATGCGTTGTGCGGAGAAGGCAGTGAATGGCTTGGATCAATGACTGGGCCCCACACCAAGGAAGTGTGGACAGAAATGTACGCTCGGTTGTGCAGCAAGGCTTTGATCTCTTTTGGAAGGATACACCTCTATAGAGTGTAAGAAGATGTGACATGTTACCCCTTGTTCCGGGAAGGAGTTGCGAACGCTGCAGGAAAGGTGCTCTCAAGGCACTAATACCATGTGTTGGCTGTTGGGCATAGTTTTCATAAGTAAAAGCAATCTTTCAAGAAACCTTTGATAATATTTGCATTGGCCTATGACTGTTTTGGGTCCATGGCTATAGTTAGTGCATATCACACAACTTCTTTCTAAAGAAACTTGCTGGGTAACGCTCGTTACTCACCCCAATCTCTTAAACCCTTGCTAGACTATGAAGAACTAGATGAAGCAACACTGAATGCCATCGGAGGACAAGAAGACATCTTTTACGAGGAGCCAGACCTCTCGCGTGGAGTTGAAGGGGTGGATTACTTCATACGATATGAAGTCGCTTCCGACGATGAGTCTGAGTGAAGAGTAGTCTAACTAGTAGTTCAGTCTGGAATCAAGGAACCGAGCAGTTGTAGTATAGAAATAATCTGTTGAGTTCTTCGAGTGTTTATTTGCATCTTTCTCCTTTTGTTGTATAATCACTAAGCACTTGAGATGTTCTCTTGTGGAGCATTTCATTCTCAGCACGCTTTGGTTTGTAATAATAATACTATCAGTTTGTATTTGGACCCGCAATATTTCTGTTGTACCACTCTGAGGGATGTAACTCTTGTGGAGGGTTATTCCGCAAGTGTTATATCAACGACTTGCATACTACAACATGCAGTGGTATGTTGGGTCACTGCAGTTTCTGGCTAGGGTTTCTGTTGGAGGAGCGCAGTTTCGTGGTTCCGTGAGGTGTAATAGAGAGATGACGGGGAGGGAGTTCCAGAGAGACGGTCGGCGTGGCAGGGAGTGGCCGAAGTCAGCCGGGATCTGGCCGGTGGTGGAGGTGGAGGAAAGGGGAGGAGGGAGGAGGCTCTCTGAGATAGGGGGCGGTCAGTCGGGCTAGGGTTTTTGGTTTTGTTTGATATATGTGGGGGAGCTCATGCGGACGGAGAATTTTGGCCGTTGGATAGAGGTCTCTGGACGGTTGTGGCGTGCTCGTGCTCGTGGGTTCTTTTGTGAATCACCCATCAAAATATGTTTCAAAAATGTACTAACACATTTTTATAAAATATTATATCATATTTTATGTACAATTCACAAGTTGTTTGCTTGGAAAAGTTTTATAGACACCCCTCATGAAATTAAGAAATATCTGCCGATTCAGCTGGAAGCGGGTCAAATTTGAACTACAGGTGCTTCATAGTTTGCACATGTTTCTTTTCCAAAAATCTTTTTTAGATACACAAGTATCTATTTCATCATAGATCCATACAGATTTTTGCAAGATTCCATCCCGGACTATGAACGGTCACGCCCACCGTTTTGGCCGCATTTTGAAATCGGCATAAGAAATTCAAAAGAAATCAAAAAAATGTGAAACCTTCACGTTGTGTCATGTTATGTGACCTAGTTTCCATGAAAAATAATAAACTTGGAATATTGCAACCATTTTGAAAAAGTGTTCACTAAAAAGAGCTATCTTGTATAAAGTTTCATGGCTTTCAAGCCAAATGAGCTAGTTATGGACAAACTATGGCATAGTTTGTTCAAATTACCCCATATTGTGCATATGTGTGCCTCTTGGGATGGCAAATAATGTTCATTTTGAGTGTTTTCCTTTTCTTGGCATAAAAAGTTCATTTTTCATTTTCTTAGCGCCAAAAATGGGTTCTTTTGTGAATCACCTATCAAAAATATGTTTCAAAAATGTACCAACACATTTTTATAAAATAGTATATCATATTTTATGTACAATTCACAAGTTGTTTGCTTGGAAAAGTTTTATAGACACCCCTCATCAAATTGATAAATATCTGCCGATTCAGTTGGAAGCGGGTCAAATTTGAACTATATGTGCTTCATAGTTTGCTCATGTTTTTTTCCAAAAATCATTTTTAGATACACAAGTACCTATTTCATCATAGATCCATAAAGATTTTTGCAAGATTCCATCCCGGACTATGAACCGTCACGCCCACCATTTTGGCCGCATGTTGAAATCGGCATAAGAAATTCAAAACAAATCAAAAAAAGTGTGAAACCTTCTCGTTATGTCATGTTATGTGACCTAGTTTCCATGAAAAATAATAAACTTGGAATATTGCAACTATTTTGAAAAAGTGTTTACTAAAAAGAGCTATCTTGTATGAAGTTTCATGGCTATCAAGCCAAATGAGCTAGTTATGGACATAACCACGGCATATGTGTGCCTCTTGGGATGGCAAACAATGTTCATTTTGAGTGTTTTCCTTTTCTTGGCATAAAAAGTTCATTTTTCATTTTCTTAGCGCAAAAAATGGGTTCTTTTGTGAATCACCTATCAAAAATATGTTTCAAAAATGTACCAACACATTTTTATAAAATATTATATCATATTTTATGTACAATTCACAAGTTGTTTGCTTGGAAAATTTTTATAGACATCGCTCATGAAATTGACAAATATCTGCCGATTCAGTTGGAGGCGGGTCAAATTTGAACTACAGGTGCTTCATAGTTTGCTCATGTTTTTTTCCTAAAATCATTTTTAGATACACAAGTGATGTGGATCAACGTGATCCAAAGAGGTTTTAGGCCCAATCTTTCACGGTGATCAAGATAAACAGTAGACACAATCAATCGTTGAGCAGATTAGATCTACTCCACGAACGACACAACAGATTCTTACGAATCAGCAAGCAAAACCAACAATACTCATGGGTGCGACGACCCTCATGGGCAAACTCTCCTGTATAAAACTCACATAATTTTTCGACCCCTTACATTGGTGCACACCCCTTTGGCTTTATAGTTGCAGCCGACCTCCCTATTACTTGATTTGCAAGCAAAAACGAAAATATGGAAATAAAATAAACTCAAGAACACGGACCCACTTTTCCTAAATAGAAAATAAAACAATACATAAAATAAAAGACTCTTTTGTAGGTGCGCCACCATCTTCAACATGCTGCTAGGTGGTCCCCAACCGGACTCTTTCAAGGACAACACGCTCCACCAATATTGCACTCCAATTGCTTCCCTAACATTTTCCTTGCGTGGTAGAAATAGGAACAAAAACTTTATCTTAATAGTATCAGCAACAACATAACCAGGGATAGCATAGTAAGCACTAACATGCATGGGAGGTGCCACATCATCCTCCCCTTCTTCAGGCGAAACCATCCTCGGTTTTGAGGCAATCAACAAAATATCAATAGGGAAATATTGATCTGATACTTTAGGACTGTCAACAACAGAAATGGCAGCAGCAGATTCGGCTCTTGTTTCAATACGTTCAAGGTGCTCAGTAAGGGGTATAACAGCTTTGGCTTCCCTCTTCTTCACCTCTTCTTCCTTCTTGACTTTTGCTTCAACCTCCTTGAGTTGCTGGAGTTTTTTATCTCTCCAAGCCTTATACGTCATGGTATCCATGGAGAGCAGATTATATGTCTTCTTGCCATAGGATAAAACATACTTGGTATAACAGTAATTATCCATGTGATATGATGCACCTTGGTCCTTGTACCATGGCCTTCCCAGAAGTAAATGATATGAAATCATGTGTATAGGAAGTACGTCACACAAAACCGCAAAAGATAATTTGCCCAACAGAAATTGAACCAGTGTTTAGTGTGTGATAGCAAGCTTGATATCACCAAGACGCAAAAAATATGGCTCTGAAATTTGTTGCACTGGTAATTCTAACTTCTCGACCAACTCACTGCTAACAGCATTGATTAAAGCAGTCTGGTCGATCGTCAAAGCACATACACGTTCGTGAACAATCACACGAGTATGAAATAGTTGCTCAGCTTGCCCTTTCTCTTCACGCTGAAACCAATGAGAGAAAACATCCTTCTCTTCCATAATTGCATCCAATACCAGCAGAAAATGCAGCAAGCAATAGATTTAGAGATTTAGACCCGGCAAAAAATACAGTAACAATAGCAGCAGCAGGATTATTCTGTCGAACCGTAGACTAATTCAGTACACCAGAAATAGAAGTAGTCGCGGTATGCTCGGCAGTCAGCAGTGAAATTGTGGTGAACTGAACTCGATGTATGCTATAGCACCAACAAAATCTGGCCAAATATGACTTGATGTGCCGTGCAAAACTCAGCAGAAAATCAGTCTACCGCGACGTGGAGTAGTAGAATACCTTCACACAGTCCAAGAAAAACTCACGTGAAAGCAATCTGATAGGATCCACTTGATGCAAAACTCCCTTCTCCTTTGTGCTTCACGTTGCACCAATACTGAAGCCAAACTGAATACGAGAACCATGGTTGTGCCACTGTGGCAGGGGTTGTAGTGCAGAGAAACAACACCAGTATGGCTCGATGAAGAGCAAACTGTGTCTGGAGTCACGCGACAGGGTGAACTCGCACGACAGAAACAAATCGCAGCAGGCTCGCGAAATAAAAATGCACCGAATTGATTGTAAGCTTCAGGTACGAACGCATAGAACCCAGTCGTCGACGCCAAATAAAATCGATCTAGAAATCCGATCAGGAGCAAGAAAAATTCATGAAGACTGCCGCAACATCACGACAGGACTACGCGGCCGAGACCTCCTCGACCTACCAGCAGGCAAGATCGGATCGGAACCAGCAACTCGGATTGGTAGTAGAACCACTTTGCCTGTAGGATCTCCACAGCAGAAACCTTCACGCTGCTTGGACGAACAAATACCGGTGTTTTGGCTTTGACGCCTCCGGCAGCAACTTCAGCAGTAGAACAAACTCAGCAGATCGATCTCAACAACAAATTACGCCGTAAGAAACCCGACGAATCTGATACCAAGATGATGTGGATCAACATGATCCAAAGAGGTTTTAGGCCCAATGACAAGGGTATAGTTAATAGAGCCCGTATGTTGAGTACCCCTGAGGCCCGTTAAGCTAGGCCCAATTGTAATGATAGTCGAGATACGAGTTCTTACCGTATGTTGATATTGTAATCTGTATCGGACCCTACCCGATCCTCGAGACCTGGCCATCTATATATAGGGGCCAGGAGGGGACGGTGTAGGCCAGATTGAAAGCAAGCCAGGTTGAACGCCCAAGTTTACTTTCGATATACACTTATTTCGACTAACTTTACCTTCGAGTTCATCCAACGCCCTATCTCCCCGATCCTAAGTCCTTCATCTAGGACATTTGTCGAGTTAACCCCTCGTCACCCAATCTTTCATGGCGATCGAGATAAACAGTAGACACAATCAATCGTTGAGCAGATTAGATCTACTCCACGAATGACACAACAGATTCTTACAAATCAGCAAGCAAAACCAACAATACTCATGGGTGCGACGACCCTCATGGGCAAACTCTCCTGTATAAAACTCACATAATTTTTCGACCCCTTACATTGGTGCACACCCCTTTGGCTTTATATTTGCAGCCGACCTCCCTATTACTTGACTTGCAAGCAAAAACGAAAATATGGAAATAAAATAAACTCAAGAACATGGACCCACTTTTCCTAAATAAAAAATAAAACAATACATAAAATAAAAAGACTCTTTTGTAGGTGCGCCACCATCTTCAACATGCTGCTAGGTGGTCCCCAACCGGACTCCTTCAAGGACAACACACTCCACCAATATTGCACTCCAATTGCTTCCCTAACATTTTTCTTGCGTGGTAGAAATAGGAACAAAAACTTTATCTTAATAGTATCAGCAACAACATAACCAGGGATAGCATAGTAAGCACTAACATGCATGGGAGGCGCCACATCAATAAGTACCTATTTCATCATAGATCCATAAAGGATTTTGCAAGATTCCATCCTGGACTATGAACGGTCACGCCCACCGTTTTGGCCGCATGTTGAAATCGGCATAAGAAATTCAAAACAAATCAAAAAAATGTGAAACCTTCCCGTTGTGTCATGTTATGTGACCTAGTTTCCATGAAAAATTAAAACCTTGGAATATTGTAACCATTTTGAAAAAGTGTTCACTAAAAAGAGCTATCTTGTATGAAGTTTCATGGCTTTCAAGCCAAATGAGCTAGTTATGGACATAACCACGGCATAGTTTGTTCAAATTACCACATATTGTGCATATGTGTGCCTCTTGGGATGGCAAACAATGTTCATTTTGAGTGTTTTCCTTTTCTTGGCATAAAAAGTTCATTTTTCATTTTCTTAGTGCCAAAAATGGGTTATTTTGTGAATCACCTATCAAAAATATGTTTCAAAAATGTACCAACACATTTTTATAAAATATTATATCATATTTTATGTACAATTCACCAGTTGTTTGCTTGGAAAAGTTTTATAGACACCCCTCATGAAATTGACAAATATCAGCCGATTCACATGGAATCGGGTCAAATTTGAACTACAGGTGCTCCATAGTTTGCTCATGTTTTTTCCAAATATCATTTTAGGTACAAAAGTAACTATTTTATCATAGATATAGTAAGACTTATGCAAGATTCAACACCTTGCTAGGAAGGATCAAGCCCGTCATTTTGACCGTATTTTAAATAGACCATAATGGCATTCTAGTAATTATATTTTTATTTTCTAAATTTAATTTGCATATAAAATATTTAATGTTATTATATATGTAATAAATATAATTTACAAAGTTTGGTTGAATTTATTTGGCCTTGTCTTGAATCTTCTTCAAATCTTTTATTTTGAAATGTTGAAGGAAATGGAAAAAATAAAGAGGAAAAAAAACATCAGTGAGTGCCTTTGTCCACAGCGGCCCAGGATCCTTCGTCCGGCTCAGAGGTCGTCGTTCTCGAGGTCAAGCCCCGGGGAGTGTTACCGGCAGTCTCGGGACTTGCCGGTTCTAGGACCGAACCGGCTGGCGGCTGCTTCTGGCCTCCAGCTGGCGTCCGGCTCCTCGGGACTTGTTCTCTTGGGGACCCAGGTGCCACTAGTCTGTGCGCTGCAGCGTCGCGTCCCATCGGCTCTGGTCCCCTGATCTTTTGTGACAACCGCAGCGGTTGCCCACTCTTCATGTTGACGTGGCGCATGACGGGGGGGAACAGTTGCCAGCACATCGTGGGTGAGATGCGCAACTGATCCGCCCGCACCCACCTTCTCCCTTTAAAACAGGGGAACGTTCGTGGAGCGAGCCATCGGTCATCTGCTTCCCTTCTTCCTTCAGTGCCAGCTTGCCTCAAAGTTCTTTGGCTCCCAAACTTCACCCAAATAGATTTAGGGTTCCTAGCTCCATCCACCGCCATTCTGTTCATTCAAATCCATACCCGGATGGCCCCGTAAGCATCTCGGCAGAAGGGCAAGGGCACGGCTTCGGATGGGGCGCCGCCCCGACCTCCTTTGCTAAGGGATCCTGGGAAGGTTCCTGGGTGAAGGAGAAAAGGATCGAACTGTTGCGCCAAGGCCGGGTGCTTCCATCCGCAGATCTTGTGGGCTGTCATCCCACCGACGGTGAACTGGTGCCCGCGCCTTAGCCTGCGGAAGCGGTGGTCTTCTATGACCACTTCCTGAGGGGCTTCACGCTGCCGGCGAGCGATTTCCTGTGGCAGTTCTTGGATCACTTCCACTTGCAGCCGCACCACATTGGGGCAAATGCTATGATGACTATGGTCGCATTTGCGACCCTCTGCAAGGCGTATTTGGGCATCTGGCCTAATGTCGAGTTATTTCAGCGGTTGATCTACTTTAAGACCCAGACAGTGGATTCAATCCCGGTGGTGTGTGGGGCAGCCTCCTTTTATGCTCGTAAGACCGGCAGCTTCCCTGGATTAAAGGGGAAGGAGTCTTGCAAGAAGTGGCAGCGCTCCTTCTTCTATGTGAAGAATCTGAAGAAGGGCATTGATTGTATCAACCTGCCGCCCTTTGATGCGAGCGGGCCGGGCGAGCGTGATAGTTGGAGCGCCCCTCTTCCCCGTGCTGATTCGGACATGGCCAAGGTTCTCTAGCGGATTGTCGCCCTACAGGCGAAGGGCGGTTTAAAGCCATTTGACCTTCTGCTCGCCTTCCTGGATGCTCGCGTATCGCCTCTACAATGCCAGTCGCACAAGATGTGCTTCCTGGGGTCCGATAGGGATCCCACCTCACATTCCTCCAAGGCGCTGACGGCAGTGGTGGTGGTGCAGAAGGCAAACAAAATTGCCGAAGTCAAGCTTCCCGCCTCGTGGGCGTGGGGCTTGAGACCTTACAATCACAACAAACCGGTCGCAGAGGTAAGCTCATCAGACTTAACCTCCGTCTCCTTTATCTTGCAGCATTAGTGACCAGACCATCTTCTGTCCGGCTTGGGCAGAGCCTGTTTGCTCTGCAGACCATAGAGAATTTAGCAGTGTGCCAGCTTTGCCGCTGATAAGGCGCACTCGGATGACGAGGTCGTCTAGGATGACGATAAGGAGGACGATGACGCCGGCTCAAGCGCCGCTGCTGAGGGCTCAAGCGCCACTTATGGAGATGATGGGAGCGAGGAGCTAGAGGACCCAGGCGAGCCCCTTAGTCATTCCAGTAAGTCCCCAGGTCCCTCCTCCTTAAAAGACTGGTCTGAGGATGATGATGAACCAGATCCAACTGCTGCCCTCGGGGCAACAACTCTTCATGTAGCTGCGGCGGCCACCGCCGGAGCTAAGGTCGCTCCGATCGTGGACATGCCGGATTCTCCGGACCAGCCTCCGGCTGCCCCGAAGCCGGCAGCTTCGGTGGGAGCTGGAAGCGGGGCAGCTGCCACCATGAGAAGAAACCCACCGGCTCCGCTCGAGCCGGCTCAGAAACGAAAGAAGGTGGGGCCGACGGTGAAAGGCCTGCTTCCACCTAAGGCAAAGAATGTGGTCAAACGCCAGGCCACCATTGTGGCTGGGTAAGTCTTCCGCCTCCGTTCTCCTCTCCGCTTTCAGCTTTCGTGCCTCTGACTGGCTTGATCATGGGGTGCTTTCTTTGCAGGTCCCCCATCTCTATTGACCAGCTCCTGAAGCCTCCTCCTGCGGCAGCGTCAGAGGAGATTGAATCTTCGGTCTCCGCCCTCTCGCGCAGCAAAAGGACGCACATGGACGATTGATGTCTGGCATGTAGTTGATGATTATTATGGCCAGGCAGTTGGGAAACTCCAAGCGGAAAGTATGATGAGCACAGCAACAAGTCTTTTCCCTCAGTTAGAAACCAAGGTTTGTCGATCAGGAGAAGAGCAGACAAACGACTGAAGGTGATGCGGACTAGCTTAATAACATTCCAACAAGGGCGCCGTTTAACGATACTTGTTGACTCGTCTTCGGCCAGTAGCAACATGGAACCTGCACACAGCACAACCAAATACTTTGTTCCCAACTTGCGATGAGGTTGTCAATCTCACCGCTTTGCTTGAAACAGAGGGTATGAGCGTATCGAGTGGAAAATAGTAAAGTATGCAAGTAAAGTAAACAGTGCGAGTAAAGTAAACAGGTGATAGCAATATGATGGAAATAGGACTGGGGTCCACAGTTCACTAGCGGTGCCTCTCCATAAGATCAATAACACATGCTGGGTAAACAAATTACAGTTGGGCAATTGATAGAATAAAGATAAACGTGATATGTCAAGAAGATCACTATGCGATTTACTCTGGGCATTACAACAAAATACATAGACTGCCATCCAACTGCATCTATGACTAATAATCCACTCACGGGGATATCGTCCGAACACCCCATGAGTATTAAGTTGCAAACAACAGATAATTGCATTAAGCAAAGTGTGTAATGTAAACAAAGCATATGCCCTCGAGCATATGATTGTTGTTTTCTCCCTAGTAGCAACAGCACATCTACAACCTTAGAGGTTTCTGTCACTCCCCCAGATTAAATAGAGGCATGAACCCACTATCGAGCATAAATACCCCCTCTTGGAGTTACTAGCAACTACTCAGCCAAGATAGCTACTAACAACGGAGAGCATGCAAGATCATAAACAACATAGAGATAACATAAGATATATTTAAGTATAGTAACTCAATCATAACACCAATATTCATCGGATCCCAACAAACCAAACATGTAGAATTACATAACGGTGATCTCAATCATGTAGGGCAGCTCATGAGATCTAAACATGAAGCACATGGTGGAGAGGACAACCATCTAGCTACTGCTATGGACCCATAGTCCAAGGTAGACTACTCACTCATCACTCCGGAGGCAAGCATGGCGATGAAGAAGACCTCCGGTGGCGATTCCTCTCTCCGGCAGGGTGCCGGGAAGAGCTTCTGGACCCTCCCAATCTTGGGTCGACGATGGCGGCGGATCGCGATGTGTTTCTGGAAAATTGATCAGGTACTTAGGTTTTTCCCGTTGGGGGGTCTTTATAGGCGAAGGGGCATCGTCAGAAGTGGACCGAGGCGGTCTCACACATAGGGGGCGCGGCCAGGGGCTGGGCCGCGCCGCCCTGGTGTGAGGCCACCTCGTGGCCCCACTCCATCTCCTCTTCGTTCTCTGGAAGCTCCATGAAATATCTGGATGGCTGGCTTTGGTTTCGTCCAATTCCGAGAATATTTCCTGTGTAACTTTTCTGAAACACAAAAACAGCAGAAAACAGGGAACTGGCACTGTGGCGACTTGTTAATAGGTTAGTTCCGGAAAATGCATAAAAGGGCCATGAAGTATAACAAAACATTAGGCAAATGGTGTAAAAATAAGCATAGAGCATCAAAAATTATGGATACGTTGGAGACGTATCAGCATCCCCAAGCTTAACTCCTGCTCGTCCTCGAGTAGGTAAGTGATAACAAAAGAAATAATTTTTGAGGTGACATGCACCTACACAATCTTGATCATATATGTAAGCATTTGTAAGCTGGGATCATAAGAACTTAAAACATGGGCATGAAAGATATTATCTTGACAATAAAAACTTAGCAACCATGTTATAACATGCAAATGAACACAAACAAAAGATCATGAAAATGAAACAATGAAAGTCAAACGTGTGTTCAAATCATAAGGAAAAACATACAAATGGGTTTCAGCTTGTCCTTCATGGAGAGCAAAACATAAATGCTTAGGACACCTTCAAGTTTAAGAGGGCGACTAGATACAAATAATTTGAGAACAAGTGAAACCAACAATATGAATCAATCAATGAAAACTTTGGGATAATGCACATTGTACTAAGAATGACAACTATGCTCTCTTAATGGTGCATAAAGATAGAAGGTGGTGACTCAACATAAAAGTAAAAGAAAGGCCCTTCGCGGAGGGAAGCAGTGATTGCAAGTTTTATAACCTTCAAAAATTATGTTACTTACCGGCTTTGAGCTCTCATTGCCCCCATAATAAGCATCTTGAATGGTTAAAGTTAATGCGAGAACAATTATGATGCATATGCTTGACAAATCATAAGTTGAAAACCTCGTGTCCCGTGAATACGAGTACCCAAACCTCATGCTACTTTACTTAGAGTCCCAAGCAAGGCTCTTATCATTGTAAGTATATGCGTATCATCGAGAACCGCCAATGGGGTACCTCCGTGCCCGATGACATGGAACAAGCCCACATCAAAATGACAGGACAAGCAGACAATGAACACCTCGACATCTCTTTTATTTACCATTTGTTTAGCTTTTTATTTTGAGATGCGTCGTCGAATGTCCACTATGGGTATGTTGCAAATTTCCACCATGAATTATGCATGGCTTAGATTGGCGGCCCAGGCGTTTCCCTAACACATATACAAACTCCATGATCCCCGCAAGATTCCCAATTCATTTCACACCGCGGGCATCCATAAACAAAAGATCACGATATCAACTCAAATAAGAAGTGCAATGTTGAAAGCTTGCCCATGACTGCATGTCTGGGCTAGTCTCCAACTTACAACTTGCAAGCATAACAACTCAACATAAGAGACCACAATGTCAAATTTTTAAGAACAAGAAAAAGTAAAGTGTGCCTTCCGGTTCGTGAGAGCTTTACTGACCAATTTTCGCATAACACTGGTAAGAGTTTAATTTGAAGAGAAAATAAAAGCAAGTCAAATTTACTTGGAATAGAAAATTGCTAGTAGGTATGTATGGTGGAAACTTGGGCAAACTTGGTTTTTAGGAGTTGGATGCACGAGTAGAGCTCATACTCAGTACAAGGCGAGGGCTAGCAAAAGACTGGGAGCGACCAACTAAAAGAGCAATAATGGCCATAATCATGCAAAGCGACAAAGCGACATTAAAAGAAGCATAAGATGGCATCAAAAGTCAAAAACTAAATGATCATAGAGGCTATTGGCGACTTTGTAAGAGTCTAACATGTGTGAGCATGCGCCAAGTCAACCCAAATAAAGCATCAAGGAGAAAACCAAAATAATGCTTCCAAATAATTAAAACAACGCATGATTTTTTCAAAGGCTCATTAAGCAATCTCAGTTATTTGAGACAAGTCATGCTACAGCAAAACCACTAATCATACTATCAAAAAGACATCAAGCATGACATGAAAAAGCCTAAGACGCAGTCTACACAAGCTCCTTCTTGTACCACTTTTTGCATAAAGCTTTTTCTCTTTTCCAACACCATTCGAACTTTTTTTTTTAAATCCAACTCTTTTGAGGAAAACCAACATGGTCCAAAGGCAAAAATACACCTTGATAAATAAATATAAGAAGATCTGAATGCAAATCAAGGTGAAAATAAAAACCAAAAGCAGTAGCAGAAAAAGAAGAACACTCGGTTTTTGATAAGAGTGAAAACTAGAGCGTTCTTGGCAAATGAAAAGCAAGGCAACTTCTCTGAAAGAAATTTGTTGGGGTCCAACCATTTATTGCAGCAAACAAAACTAAACTAATAATGAAAACTAAAACAACTGATGCTCCAAGAAAAACATATAGTGCATGAAGCAATAAAAATATAGTGTCTTGAAAGGTGACCTGATTTTTGCCGATGAAGAAGGGGTGCCTCGGGGGCATCCCCAAGCTTTGATGCTTGTACTTCTTGGATATTTCTTGGAGTGATGCATGGGCATCCCCAAGCTTGAACTTTTGTCCATTCTTCAACTTATCTCATCATTTTCCAATCCCTACACTTGAAAACTTCCTTCATACAAAACTAAACACAAATCTATTAGCAACATTAGTGTAGCATAACATATAATCAACCTCTTTTGCTTCAGGTTTCAACCCAAAACCACCACATATAAAGCATATACTACTGTAGCAAATTCCCCAAAAGTTCTATGATCAAAAGAACTCAAAAGAAAGGGATAAAGCGCAAACACAAATATTGGCAGAAATGTGTCAAAACAGAACATCTGACAAAGGTCGAATTTTTAAGGGGTTTTCTGTTGCTCAAATCAAAAAGTGTTCACCTAGTGAAAGTTTGGATATAACCTGGGGCATATGCACAAGAAATATCAGGTCCAAAAGAGATACATAGAATTTTCACAAATTTTTACGTTGCAGCACCGAAAACAGTTTTAGGACAGCAACATCCCCAAATCTTTACCTCACTCAAATTAGAGGCTTCTCTTGGCTCAAAAATAAAATAAACAAGATAAGGAGAGGTCATTACAGTAGTAATGACTTCCAAGACTCAAATAAAAGAAAAAGTACTGAAAATAAAATATTGGGTTATCTCCAAGAGTGCTTTTCTTTAACGCCTTTGAGCTAGGCGCAAAAAAATGCGAATCAAGTAATATCAAGAGATGAAGCATCAAGCTCATAATTTGCTCTAAGAATAGAGTCAAAAAGTAATTTCTTTATTTTCCTAGGGAAGTGTTCCATACCTTTCTTGAGTGGGAATTGATATTTGATGGTGCCTTCTCTCATGTCAATGATGGCACCTATAGTTCGAAGAAATGGTCTTCCCAAAATAATAGGACATGAAGCATGGCATTCAACGTCCATAACAAGAAAATCAACAGGAAGAAGGTTATTGTTAACCACAATAAGAACATCATTAATCCTTCCCAAAGGTTTCTTCTTAGCAACATCAGCAATAGGAACATCATAATAACATTTTTCAAGCGGTGGTAAATCAAGCATGTCATAAATTTTTCTAGGTATAATAGAAATACTAGCACCTAGATCACATAAAGCATGGCAATCAAAACCATTAACATGCATATCAATGATGGGTTCCCAACCATCTTCTAACTTTTTGGGAACAGAGGCTTTTTGCTGCAACTTTTCATCCCTAATTTTCATGAGAGCATTGGTAATATGCTTAGTAAAAGCAACATTTAAAGAACTAGCATTGGGAGTCAAAGCAAGCTTTTGCAAGAACAAAATTACTTCAGATATATTGCAGCCATCAACATCAAAATCATTAAAGGAAATAGAGCTATCATCTCCTACACTCCGAAAAATTTCAGCACTCTTTTGAGAAAAAGTTTTGGCCATTTTAGGCTTTTTAACACAAGGAGTGGGAGTTTTCTCTACACCAATCAAAGTAAGAGGATTGCTATTATTAGGAACAACAGCATTAGAGGCAGTAATAGTACAAACTTTCATATTCCTAGCAATCTCATCATCTCTTTCCCATCTAGCATGCAATTCTGCTAACAATCTAATATTTTCATCAATTCCAACTTGAATAGCATTAGCAGTAGCAAAAACATTGTTCTCTTTCACATCATTAGGCAACACTTTTAATTTCAGAAGTTCAACATCATGAGCAAGGCTATCAACTTTAGAAGTAAGAATATCAATTTTGCCTAACTTTTCCTCAACAGACTTGTTAAAAGCAGTTTGTTTTACCATAAAGTCTTTGAGCATGACTTCAAGTTCAGAGGGCGCAGCCCTAGTGTTGTTGGAGGAATTACCATAAAAATTACCATAACCATTACCATTGGTAGAAGGATACGGCCTATAATTGTTACTAGCAAAATTGTTCCTATAAGCATTGTTGTTAAAATATTGTTTCTAATGAAATTCACATCAACATGCTCTTCTTGAGCAACCAAAGAGGCTAAAGGAACATTATTAGGATCTACATGAGTCCTATCATTAGCAAGCATAGCCATAATGGTATCAATCTTATCACTCAAGGAAGAGGTTTTCTCAACAGAATTTACCTTCTTACCTTGTGGAGCTCTCTCGGTGTGCCATTCGGAGTAATTTACCATCATATTATCGAGTAGTTTTGTTGCGGTGCCCAAGGTAAGGGACATAAAAGTGCCTCCAGCAGCTAAATCCAATAGGTTCCTTGAAGAAAAATTCAGTCCTGCATAAAAGGTTTGGACAATCATCCAAGTAGTCTGTCCATGAGTGGGGCAATTCTTTATCATAGATTTCATTCTTTCCCAGGCTTGAGCAACATGTTCATTATCATATTGACTAAACTTCATAATATTGCTACGCAAAGATATAATTTTAGCAGGAGGATAATATCTACCAATGAAAGCATCCTTACACTTAGTCCATGAATCAATACTATTCTTAGTCAAAGATAGCAACCAATCTTTAGCTTTTCCTCTCAAAGAAAAAGGATACAAATTGAGCTTAATAATATCACTTTCTACATCCTTATATTTCTGCATCTCACATAGCTCAACAAAATTGTTGAGATGAGCTGCAGCATCTTCAGTACTAGCACCAGAAAATTGCTCTTTCATAACAAGGTTCAATAAAGCAGGCTTAATTTCATAAAATTTTGCAGCAGGAGCAGGTGGCGCAATAGGAGTGCAGATAAAATCACTATTGTTCATGCTAGTGAAGTCACACAACTTGGTGTTTTCAGGATTAGCCATTTTAGCAAAACTAAAAGTAGACAAGTAAAAACAACTACCAAGAATTCTAATTTTTTTTGGGTTTTTGATATAAAACAATGCAAGTAAAAATAAATAAAGTAAAGCAAAACAATAAAACAAAGTAAAGGATGTGCGTGCGAAAAACTCCCCTTGCAGAGGTCTTCCACTTCTTCCCCGGCAACGGCGCCAGAAAAGGGCTTGATGTCTGGCATGTAGTTGATGATTATTATGGCCAGGCAGTTGGGAAACTCCAAGCGGAAAGTATGATGAGCACAGCAGCAAGTCTTTTTCCTCAGTTAGAAACCAAGGTTTGTCGATCAGGAGAAGAGCAGACAAATGACTGAAGGTGATGCGGACTGGCTTAATAACACTCCAATAAGGGCGCCGTTTAACGATACTTGTTGACTCATCTTCGGCCAGTAGCAACATGGAACCTGCACACAGCACAACCAAATACTTTGTTCCCAACTTGCGATGTGGTTGTCAATCTCACCGGTTTGCTTGAAACAAAGGGTATGAGCATATCGAGTGGAAAACAGTAAAGTATGCGAGTAAAGTAAACAGTGCGAGTAAAGTAAACAGGTGATAGCAATATGATGGAAATAGGACCAGGGTCCACAGTTTACTAGCGGTGCCTCTCCATAAGATAAATAACACATGCTGGGTAAACAAATTACAGTTGGGCAATTGATAGAATAAAGATAAACATGATATGTCAAGAAGATCACTATGCGATTTACTCTGGGCATTACAACAAAATACATAGACCGCCATCCAACTGCATCTATGACTAATAATCCACTCACAGGGATATCGTCTGAACACCCCATGAGTATTAAGTTGCGAACACCAGATAATTGCATTAAGCAAAGTGTGTAATGTAAACAAAGCATATGCCCTCGAGCATATGATTGTTGTTTTCTCCCTAGTAGCAACAGCACATCTACAACCTTAGAGGTTTCTGTCACTCCCCCAGATTAAATAGAGGCATGAACCCACTATCGAGCATAAATACCCCCTCTTGGAGTTACTAGCAACTACTCGGCCAAGATAGCTACTAACAACGGAGAGTATGCAAGATCATAAACAACATAGAGATAACATAAGATATATTTTAGTATAGCAACTCAATCATAACACCAATATTCATCGGATCCCAACAAACCAAACATGTAGAATTACATAACGGTGATCTCAATCATGTAGGGCAGCTCATGCGATCTAAACATGAAGCACATGGTGGAGAGGACAACCATCTAGCTACTGCTATGTACCCATAGTCCAAGATAGACTACTCACTCATCGCTCCGGAGGCAAGCATGGTGATAAAGAAGACCTCCAGTGGCGATTCCCCTCTCCGGCAGGGTGCCAGGAAGAGCTTCTGGACCCTCCCAATCTCAGGTTGATGACGGCGGCGGATCACGATGTGTTTCTGGAAAATTGAACGGGTACTTAGGTTTTTCCCGTCGGGGGGTCTTTATAGGCGAAGGGGCATCGTCAGAAGTGGACCGAGGCGGTCTCACACATAGGGGGCGCGGCCAGGGGCTGGGCCGCGCCGCCCTGGTGTGAGGCCACCTCATGGCCCCACTCCATCTCCTCTTCGGTTCTCTGGAAGCTCCGTGAAATATCTGGATGGCTGGCTTTAGTTTCGTCCAATTCCGAGAATATTTCCTGTGTAACTTTTCTGAAACACAAAAAAACCAGAAAATAGGGAACTGACACTGTGGCGACTTGTTAATAGGTTAGTTCCGGAAAATGCATAAAAGTGCCACGAAATGTAACGAAACATTAGGCAAATGGTGTAAAAACAAGCATGGAGCATCAAAAATTATGGATACGTTGGAGACATATCAAGAATGCCGGTGGTGACCTAGGTCGCGTCGAAGAGGAGAGCCGCGTCCCGCAAGTGGAGGCGGGCAAGGTTGAGGGTGGAGTGGTGGAGGTTGACCGCCAGGGGGCTGCGGCAGTGGATGCTGCCGCTGACGCGGTTGTCACAGCTGAGGCTGGTCCTGTGCGGACGGAGGAAACAGCCACAACAGAGGTCGTCGTGTCTTGCCCTGCCACCGACGAGGCTGTGGCGGGGGAGATTGCCTCCGCCGATGTGTCTTCTGGCCCGGCTAGCCGAGAGGACACTTGCGAGGTTGCAGAGGAGATGGCAAAAGAGGCTTCGGCAATCGTGAGGGCATCAGAGCCCTCGGAGGTGGTCGCGTGGACTTCCTCCGGTCCTGGACCCGCGCCGGGCGCAAAGGCTGATATGCCTGCGCCTGGGACGGAGATTGGCGTGACCGGTGGACCCCTTCTCTTTGGAGCAACCTTAGGCTCCGAGAAGGTCTCTCGAGGGGCTCACACTGCTCGAACAGTGGAGAGCGAGCACGGCAAAGCTTCTCCACCTCCCAGGGCTGTAGCCCAAGGTGCTTCAGGGGGGAAGAATCTCGTGGCTTCATCCGGGTCTAGCGCTAGCAGCCAAAGTTCCGCAAGCCAGCTCCAAAAGGAATGGGCGGATACTGCTTCCAGCGCCAGGTCTGGTGGGAGCCTTAAGGCCCAGGACAATAACTTGACCCTGGCGGAGCTAAGCAAACAGCTTTCCACCGTCAGGACATCACTGGGGAACGTAAGCCTCTAGTTCCTCAAAGCTATACAGACCATCGATGTGAGTAATATATTCTCAGCTTTCAATTTCTTCTGCTGGCTGGGGGATGGAGCCGGTAGTTCTATGACCGATTTCTCCCCTCACTCTAGCCCCCGAGTTTTGAGGTAGCTATGATGGCAGCTGGCTTGGAACTGAATCTCGCTAAAAATCGCTTCTCTGTTTTTCTTAGGGTGTTAATGAGCTTCGGGCCAGCGTCTTCCACAAACTGCTGGCGAAGTATCGTACTGGCAAGTCTCAGTACCAAACCCTAAAGAAGGAGCTGGAGAAGTTGTCGGGAAAGCTCGGATCCCTTTGTTTCGAAATGTGCTTCTGCTGGCACTCCTCTTCTCAAGTTTTCATCTTCAGGTGCCGCCTCGCTCATCTCCAGGCTTGAGTCTCAGCTGGCCAACTCGGTGCCGACCAGTGAGATCGGCTTGCTCAAGCAGAAACATGCGGAGGAACTCAAGGGCTTGCAAACCCAGGCCGCTAGAGCCTAGGAGCTGGAGACGAAGCTGGCAAAGGTCCGAGAGGTGGAGTCGAAGCTGCTGCTGGAGTTTGATCAGTGGTTGACCAAGGAGCAGGAAATCCTTGCAGTGAAGTACGACGTCGAGGTGAATGAGCTGCACACATCACTAGGCGTCGATATCGAGAACCACGATGCCAAGATTAGCGAGCTAGAAACCCTTCGAAGGCTCGACGATGAGAAGCATGAAGCTGAACATGGCCTTTGGCATGCGCGAGATCGCAAACTCCACTCTGGTCTCCAAGGGCTGGAGCACGCTCTCCAGGGTGCATTTCCCTCTCTGCTTCTCCGCTTTCGCTCCTTCACAACACTTCCCCTCTCATTTGTTGCTCTTTCAAAGGCCTTCCCCGATTCTGACAAAGTTGCGGCGGCCGCGATGGAGAAATACCGGGCAGAGCATGATATCGTCCGTTGCAAGGACACCAAGGCTGAGCTCTCCTCAGAAGAACTGATGCCATCGACCAAAGGATGGCTCCAGCCAGTGGCTAAACTGGGATCCGAGCTTCGTGACGTCGTTGCCTTTGTGTTCCAGGCTCTATGGCCTGGGCGAGCGGTGCCTGACGATGTCGAGATGCTCCTCCGGTGGATACTGCTTGTATCCAACCGGGTTGATGTCTGGAAGGAGTCCGCGGCTCGAGCCGGCGCTGAGCAAGCCCTGTCCTTTGTGCTCTCGTGGTACCAGGGTTTCAACCTGGACCAGCTAAAGCACCTTCGCGAGGGCGGCTTGATCGGCCTCGACAAGGCCAAGCTTGCCAGCGTGCCTGCGCCATTGCGGAGTGTGCCAATACCAGTGAGCTCTTCGACGCTGGAGAAAGTGACGAGTCCCTAGATGGTGTGGACTTCGAAGAGCCCAGCTCTGCGGAGGCACCTGAGAAGGCTCCCGAGGATCCAACTGATAGCTGCATCCCTCTGTCTCCCAGCGGCAACGATTTTGTTCTGGCAGCTAGGACTGGCGATGCTGCCCCTTTAGAGCCGGCTGACTCGCCGATTGCCCCTTAACTGAATCGGGGTTTCTTTGCTTGTTTGTATATGTACTAAACTTATGTCGTGCCCAGCGACATTTCATTCATGTACATCAATGTTGTTTTATCCTAAGTTCTTTATGCCTCGGTCTCTAACCGTTTGTGGACTGGCCTTAGCCTAATTCTTTTGACCTTTTCCTTTGTCTTTCCATCCTTCGGCCCTTCTATCCCCAACCGGCAGCCTGGTGCTGGTTGGTCTCCCTTGGACCGGTAGCCGAATGCCAGTCTAGGGTGGGAGCGTGCTGCGGGATGAGAAGTAGTACTTCAGTACGAAGAGATCTGGCTCAGTCCAGCCCACGCGCAATTATCGATCGATGCATTTAGCCCTTAGGTGAACAATAACATTTTCGGGGCCTATGCTTTTTTACCTCTTAGCGATTTTCCCAGGTGGGTGACCTGCCGGCTCCATTCTCAGCGGCGGCTTTAAGCCGGGGAAGGAGGTTAGGCTCGGGGTCTGATCTGCACAAAGTACTCTTTCGTCTTATTAGAGGTTCGGTTGCTCGGATTTCGCGCGTTTCCCTCTTAGCGATTTTCCTGGGTGGGTGACCTGCCGGCTCCGTTCCCTGTGGCTATATTAAGCCTGGGAAAGAGGTTAGGCTCGGAGTCCAGTCCACACAAAGTACTCTTTCGTTTACTAGAGATACGATCGTTTGGGGCAGCCGGCTCCCGCTTGGAGCCGGTCTTCGGCCTCATGAATAGTATCAGAAAGGTAAAAGACACTCAAGGTATTTTTTCTTGGGAATCAGCCGTATGCCGCCCAACTTTATTTTATTCATCGATACTTGTTCGGGATACAAGATTTTTTGCCTTGGCAAACCGAAGGTCTTATGCGATTGACATCTTGATTCTTCATGAGTGAGGTCGTTAGGCACGCTTTCCTACTTCGAGGAAAGGCCAACCTCTGAGACAATGTCTTCAGCCCTCTTGTCCACTTTGGGTGGGATCTCCTTGGCGCCGCTTGCTGGCTTGAGGCGGGGAGCCGGCTGACTTGAGGTCGATCGTCCAGGCTGAGTCAGCGCCACTCGTTGGAGTAGCTGGCGCTTCTCTTCAGTGATGACCAGGGCCTCGGTGAGCTTAGAGCTGGCTCTTGCGCACTCTATCAATTTATTGTAGCATCCAGTGATGGTGATCACTCCGCGAGGGCCAGGAAGCTTCATCTTCAAATAGGCATAGTGCGGAATCACCATGAACTTGGCCAGGGCAGGACGGCCGAGCAGCGTGTGGTACGGGCCGTTGAGGTCCACCACCTTGAACCAGATCAGCTCGCGGTGGTAGTTGTCCTTTTCTCCAAACAACACTTCCAACTTGATCCTTCACATTGGCGTGCAGGAGTGTCCTGGCACGATGCCATGGAAGGTTAGCTTCATTGACTTCAGCTGGATTGCAGGGATCCCAAGCTTCTCCATTGAGGTTCAGTAGAGCAGGTTGATGTTGCTGCCTCCATCGATGAGCACGCGTGAGAAATGGCAGGTATGCGTCTCGGAGAACATGATGGGGTTCAGGACCAGCGCGTAGCCCCTGGGTTCAGGGCCCTCCACGCCAGAGGTAACACCCCTACTTTCTGCCTTGTTTCTTCTTATCTTCACAGTGGTTACAACGCTCCTTGAGTTGTTTGGTCTAGAGGAGGAAGAAGAAGGATCCCCTCTCCCTAGTTTAAGGGTCCACACCCCCTTATATAGGCAGGGGTCTGGTTACAGGTTAGGTGGCCGGCTGCCGGCTCCTCCGTGGCTACGGTCTTGGCGTGATCCACTGGCCTCTGACTCATTGTCTGACGATGGCACCTTTATAAAGTACCTATTCCCCTTGGACCAGCATCTTGGAGGCATATGCCCTCCCTTTTGTCTCGAATCCTTTCGTGGGGAAGGCTCTTGTCCGCTGATTGGTGGATACCGGGCGTGGCTGGCATCACGCCTATCCATCGCTTCTGTCGATCTTGTCGGGGCCAGGCTGCTTTCGGTGAAGCAGCTGTTGGAAATGTCTTGTCATCTTCGCCGGCTCTGGCTCTCCACGGTGGAGTCGCCAGCCGGCTGCTGGCGCAGCCGGCCCTTTGGATGAAGCCGGTCTCCCTGACTTAGCGCCATGGATATTCCTGGGACACCAGCCGGCAGACAGCGCTGCCCTTGGCCTACCCTGGAAGTCATCCCCATGATAGCCGCGCCGCCCTAGGGTGTGGCCGGGTCCTGGCCCCCCTCCGTATCATCTTTGGACTTCACGACGCTTCGGGAAAAATAGGAGGTTTGGCTTTTGTTTTGTCCAATTCCGAGAACATTTCCTATGTAGCTTTTCTGAAACACAAAAATAGCAAAAAATAGGGAACTGGCACTATGGCATCTCATTAGTAGGTTAGTTCCAGAAAATGCATAAAAACGCCACGAAGTGTAACAAAACACAAAGCAAATGGTGTATAAACAAGCATGGAGCATCAAAAATTATAGATACGTTTGAGACGTATCAAGCATCCCCAAGCTTAACTCCTGCTCGTCCTCGAGTAGGTAAGTGATAACAAAACAATAATTTTTGAGGTGACATGCACCATCACAATCTTGATCAACGATGTAAAGCATTGAGTGCTGGAATCAAAGTACTTAAAACATGGGCATAAGAGACATAATCTTGACAATAAAACTTAGCAACCATGTTATAACATGAAAAGTAACACAAACGAAAGATCATGAATAATGAAACATTGAAAGTCAAGTGTGTGCTCAAATCATATCGAAAAACATAGCAAAGTGGTTTTCAGCTTGTCCTTCATGGAATAGAAAAACATAAATGCATAGGACACCTTCAAGTTTAAGAGGGCGACTAGATACAAATAATTTAAGAACAAGCAAAACCATAATAATGAATCAATCAATGATAAACTTTGGGACTATGCACATTAAACTCAGAATGACAACTGTGCTCTCTTAGATGGTGCATAAAGGTAGAAGGTGGAGACTCAACATAAAAGTAAAAGAAAGGCCCTTCACAGAGGGAAGTAGTGATTGCAAGTTTTATAAACCTCCAAAAATTATGATACTTACTATCTTTGAGCTCTCATTGCCCCCATCATAGGCATCTTGAATGGTTAAGGTATATGCGAGTGCAATTATGAAGTATATGCTTAACAAATCATAAGTTGAAAACCTTGTGTCCCGTGAAGTACGAATACCCAAACCTCAGGCTACTCGACTTAGGTCCCAAGCAAGCTCTTGTCATTGTAAGCATACACGTATCATCGAGAACCGCCAACGGGGTACCTCTTGCCTGATGACATGGAACAATCCCACATCAAAATGACAAGACAAACAGACAATGAACACCTCGGCATCTCTTTTATTTACCATTGGTATAGCTTTTTATTGTGAGATGCATCGTCGAATGTCCACTATGGGCATGCTGTAAATTTCCACCATGAATGATGCATGGCTTAGATTAGCAGCCCAGGCATTTCTCTAACAAATATACAAACTCTATGACCTCACAATATCCCAACTTATTTCACATCGCGAGTATCCATAAACAAAAGATCACAATATCAACTGAATGAAAGTAAGTGCAATGTTGAAAGTTTGCCCCATGACGGCATGGCTGGGATAATTTCCAACTTACAACTTGCAAGCATAACATCAACATAAGAGAGCCACAATGTCAAAATTATTAAAAACAAGAAAAGTAAAGTGTGTCGTCAAGTTCGTGAGAGCTTTACTGACTAATTTTCACATAACACCAAAAAGTTTAATTTGAAGGATAGATAAAAGCAAGTCAAATGTACTTGGAATAGCAAATTGCTAATAGGTATGTATGGTGGACACATTGGAATAACTTGGTTTTTGGGAGTTGGATGCACGAGTAGAGCTCATACTCAGTACAAAATGAAGGCTAGCAAAAGACTAGGAGCGACCAACTAAGAGAGCAATAACGGCCATAATCATGCATAGCGACAAAACATCATCAACCGAAGCATAAAGTGGTATCACAAGTCAAAAACCAAATGATCATAGAGGCTTATGGCGACTTTGTTAGAGTCAAACATGTTGTAAGCATGCGCCAAGTCAACCCAAATAAAGCATCAAAGGAGAAAACCACAATAACATGCTCCCATATAATAAAAACAACGCATGATTTTTTCAAAGGCTCATTAAGCAATCTCAGTCATTTGAGACAAGTCATGCTACAGCCAAAAATACTAAGCATACTATCAAAACGACATCAAGCATGACATGCAGAACTCTAAGCCGCAGTCTAAACAAGCTCCCATTTGTACCCCTTTTTGCATGAAACTTTTTTCTCTTTTCCAACACCATTCAAACCTTTTTAAAACAACTCTTTTGATGAAAACCAACATACACCAGTGGTATAAATACACCTTGATTCAAATATATAAAAGGATCTGAACAAAAATCAAGGCAAAAAATCAAAAGCTAAACATAGTTGTAGAAAAAGAGAACACTCGTTGAACGATAAGAGTGAAAAACTAGAGTGTTCTTGGAAATGAAAAAAATGAAGTATGACTTCTCCAAAAAAAAATTTTGGGGTCCAACAATTTATTGCAGCAACCAAAACAAAAGAAAACTGAAAGCAAAAGTAAAGACGCTCCAAGAAAAATGCATAGAATATGAAGCAATAAAAATATAGTGTGTTGAAAGGTGACCTGATTTTTGCCGATGAAGAAGGGGTGCCTCGGGGGCACCCCAAGCTTTGACGCTTGTACCTCTTGGATATTTCTTGGGGTGACATGGGCATCCACAAGCTTGAGCTTTTATCCATACTTCATCTCATCTCATCACTCACCATTCCCTACACTTGAAAACTTCCTTCAAACAAAACTTCACACAATTCTATTAGCAACATTAGCATAAACATTATAGTAAATCTCCCCTTTTGGTTCAGTTTCAAACTCAAATATACCAACCATTAAAGCATAAGATACTGTATCAACTTCCTCAAAAGTTCCGTGATCAAAAGAACTCAAAAAGAAAGCGATCGAGAGGCAAACACAAATAGTGGCAGAATCTGTCAAAACAGAACAACTGACAAAGATCGATTTTTTCGAGGACCTTCTATTGCTCAAATCGAAAAGTGCAAAACTAATAAAAGTTTGAAAATAACCTGGGGCATATGCACAAGAAATCGCAGATCAAAAAGATATTCTGAGAATTTTCACAAATTGTTATGGTGCAGCACCAAAATCTGTTTCAGGACAGCAACTTCCCCAAATCTTACCTCCCTCAAATTAGAGGTTCTTCTTGGCACAAAAACGAAATAAAAATGATAAGGAGAGGTTATTACAGTAGTAATAACTTCCAAGACTCAAATAAAAGAAAAAATACTAAAAAGAAAACAGTGGGTTATCTCCCAAGATGCTTTTCTTTAACGCCTTTGAGCTGGATGCAGAAAGTGGAAATCAAGTAATATCAAGTGATGAAGCATCAAGTTCATAATTTGCTCTAAGAATATAGTCAAAAATTAATTTATTTCTCCTTCTAGGGAAGTGTTCCATAGCTTTCTTAAGTGGGAATTGATATTTAATGGTGCCTTCCATCATATTAATGATGGCACCTACAGTTCGAAGAAAAGGTCTTCCCAAAACAATAGGACATGAAGCATTGCATTCAACATCCATAACAAGAAAATCAATAAGAACAAGGTTATTGTTAACCATAATAAGAACATCATTAATCCTTCCCAAAGGTTTCTTCTTAGCAACATCAGCAGGAGGAACATCAAAATAACACTTTTCAAGCGGTGGTAAATGAAGCATATCATTAATCTTTCTAGGCATAATAGAAATACTTGCACCTAGATCACATAAAGCATGGCAATCAAAACCATTAACATGCATATCAATGATGGGCTCCCAACCATCTTCTAACTTCTTGGGAATAGAAGCCTTTTGTTTCAACTTTTCCTCCCTAATTTTCATGAGAGCATTTGTAATATGCTTTGTAAAAGCGGCATTCATAGAACTAGCATTAGGACTCAAAGCAAGCTTTTGCAAGAACAAAATAACTTCAGATATGTTGCAGCCTCAACATCAAAATAATTAAAAGAAAATAGAGCTATCATCTCCCATACTCTGAAAAATTTCAGCACTTTTTGTAGAAAAAGTTTTTGCAGTTTTGGACTTTTTAGCACAAGGAGTAGGAGATTTATCTACACCAATCAAAGCAAGAGGATTGCTAGCATTTGGAACAACATCATGAGAGGTGGTAATAGTACATACCTTCATCTTTCTAGCCATCTCATCTTCTCTTTCCCACCTGGCATGCAATTCTGCTAACATCCTAATATTTTCATCAATTCTAACCTGGATGGCATTCAAAGTAGTGCTTTCTTTCACATCATTAGGCAACACTTTTAGTTTCAGAAGTTCAACATCATGAGCAAGGCTATCAACTTTAGAAGCAAGAATATCAATTTTACCAACCTTTTCCTCAACAGACTTGTTAAAAGCAGTTTGCTTACCGATGAAGTCCTTGAGCATGACTTCAAGCTCAGAGGGCGCGCCCCTAGTGTTGTTGGAGGAATTGCCATAAGAGTTACCATAACCATTACCATTGGTAGAAGGATACGGCCTATAGTTGTTGCTAGCAAAATTGTTCCTATAAGCACTGTTGTTGAAATTATTATTTCTAATGAAATTTACATCAACATGCTCTTCTTGAGCAACCAAAGAGGTCAAAGGAACATTATTAGGATCAACATGAGCTATATCATTAGCAAGCATAAGTATAATAGCATCAATCTTATCACTTAAGGAAGAGGTTTCCTCAACAGAATTTACCTTCTTACCTTGTGGAGCTCTCTCGGTGTGCCACTCAGAATAATTTACCATCATGTTGTCAAGAAGCTTCGTTGTGGTGCCCAAGGTAATGGGCATAAAAGTAACTCCAGCAGCTGAATCCAATAGATTTCTTGAAGAAAAATTCAGTCCTGCATAAAAGGTTTGGACAATCATCCAAGTAGTCAGTCCATGAGTAGGATAATTCTTTATCATAGATTTCATTATTTCCCAAGCTTGAGCAACATGTTCATTATCAAACTGTCTAAACTTCATAATATCACTATGCAAAGCTATAATCTTAGCAAGAGGATAATATTTTCCAATAAAAGCATCCTTACACTTATTCCAAGAATCAATACTATTTTTAGGCAAAGATAGCAACCAATCCTTAGCTCTTCCTCTTAAAGAGAAAGGAAACAACTTAAGCTTAATAATATTACCATCTACATCCTTATACTTTTGCATCTCACATAGCTCAACATAATTGTTGAGATGAGCTGCAGCATCATCAGAACTGGCACCAGAAAATTGCTCTTTCATAACAAGATTCAACAAAGCAGGTTTGATCTCATAAAAATTTGCCTCAGGAACAGGTGGCACAATAGGAGTGCAGATAAAATCATTGTTTTTGGTGCTAGTGAAATCACACAACTTGGTGTTCTCAGGAGTACCCATTCTAGCAAAAATAAAAGCAAGCAAGTAAAAATAACAACTAAGTAACAAATTTTTTCTGTATTTTTGATAAAACGATGCAAGTAAAAATAAAATAAAGCAAAACAATAACAAAGGAAAAGATTGGGCGTGAGAGACTCCCCTTGCAAAAATCTTCTTTTTCCCCGGCAATGGCGCCAGAAAAATGCTTGATGGTGCATAGTAGGCACCCAGTTGGGAACCCCAAGAGGAAGGTATGATGAGCACAATAGCAAGTTTCCCTCAGTTGTGAAACCAAGGTTTATCGAACCAGTAGGAGAAAGCCAAACTTCAGAAGGTTGATGCTTGCTAGCTTCGCGACACTCCGGACAATGGCGCCAGAAAAATGCTGGTGCGTAGTTGACGTGGCAACTTCTTCACCAGCAGCAATGTGGAACCTGCACACAACACAACCAAGTACTTTGCCCCAACTTACGATGAGGTTGTCAATCTCACCGGTTTGCTGTAAACAAAGGATTAAGCGTATCAAGTGGTAAAAGGTAATAATTTGCAAGAATGTAAATAATGCGAATAAAAGTAAAACGGTAATAGCAATGTAAAAGGAATTGGACTGAGATCCATAGTTCACTTGTGGTGTCTCTCCATAAGATAAATAACAACATTCTGGGTAAACAAATTACAGTTGGGTAATTGATAGAATAAAGATAGCGTACATATGTTATGAGGATCACTATGAGATTCACTCTGGGCATTACGATAAAATACATAGACCATAATCCAACTGCATTGATGTCTACGCACTTCTATTCTTGTAGACACTTGTTGGGCCTCCAAGTGCAGAGGTTTGTAGAACAGCAGCAAGTTTCCCTTAAGTGGATCACCCAAGGTTTATCGAACTCAGGGAGGAAGAGGTCAAAGCTATCCCTCTCAAGCAACCCTGCAATTACGATACAGAAAGTCTCTTGTGTCCCCAACACACCCAATACACTTGTCAGATGTATAGGTGCACTAGTTCGGCGAAGAGGTAGTGAAATACAAGTGGTATAGATGATTATAAGTAGCAAATGTAATCTGGAATAAAAATGGCAGCAAGTGAACATGTAACAAAACAGCAAGTAAACGGTGTGCAAAGCTTGGAAACAAGGCCTAGGGATCATACTTTCACTAGTGGACACACTCCCAACAATATAACATGATTGAACAAATAAAATAACTTCTCTTCACTATGGTACTCTGAATTACTCTCCTATTGAACAACACTAATCATTGCGTAGGGCTACGAAGCACTCCTTAAAGTTCATCAAGTACTTGACAAACACCACTCATAGAGATATCCAAATCAAATCATAACTCAAGATAGATATTATTGCAACTTAGACCAAGTACTAACACGGTGCACACACTATCAACATTACACCATGAAAGGAGGAAAAGATCACTTCAATACTATCATAGTAATAATTATTCTCATAATCCACAAGAGATCACAATCGTAGCCTAGACCAAGTACCACCATGATGCACGCACTGTCACCGTTACACCATGGCAGGAGGAATAGATTACTTTATTAACACCACTAGAGTACACATAATATCTGAATAATAACATCTACTTGTTCAACATGATACAAAGCTCACGATCACATAAAGATCATATCATGGCAGAGAGAGGTGAACCACATAGCTACCGGTAGAGCCCTCAGCCCCGGGGATGAACTACTCCCTCCTCATCATAGGAGACAGCAAGGTTGATGGAGATGGCGGTGAGGTCGATGGAGACGGTGGAAACGGCGATGGAGACCGATGGAGATGGCTCCGGGGGCACTTCCCCGTCCCGGCAGGGTGCCGGAACAGAGACTTCTGTCCCCCGAAATTCGTCGGCAGCGGTGGCGGAGCTACGGAACTGCTTCTGGAAATTTGTCGACTCCTTTTAGGGTTTTCCGTCCCGAGGCTTTATATAGGCGAAGGGGCGTCGTCAGGGGGCTGCCAGGGCCTCCTCACACCAGGGTGGCGTGGCCAGGGCCTGGGCCGCGCCAGTCCTGTGTGAGGGCGGCCTGTGGCCCCTCTCCTTCCTCTCTTCGGATGTCTGGATGCTCCCGGGAAAAATAAGACTTCTGGCTTTGGTTTCGTCCAATTCCAAGAATATTTCCTGTGTATCACTTCTGAAACACAAAAATAGCAGAAAACAGGGAACTGGCACTGTGGCATCTTCTCAATAGGTTAGTTCCGAAAATCGCATAAAAACGCCACGAAGTGTAACGAAACACAAGGCAAATGGTGCAAAAACAAGCATGGAGCATCAAAAATTATAGATACGTTTGAGACGTATCAGCATCCCCAAGCTTAACTCCTGCTCGTCCTCGAGTAGGTAAGTGATAACAAAAGAAATAATTTTTGAGGTGACATGCGCCTACACAATCTTGATCATATATGTAAGCATTTGTGAGCTGGGATCATAAGAACTTAAAACATGGGCATGAAAGATATAATCTTGATAGAAGAAACTTAGCAACCATGTTATAAACATGAAAATGAACACAAACAAAAGATCATGAATAATGAAACAATGAAAGTCAAACGTGTGTTCAAATCATAAGGAGAAACATACAAATGGTTTTTAGCTTGTCCTTCATGGAGAGCAAAACATAAATGCATAGGACACCTTCAAGTTTAAGAGGGTGACTAGATACAAGTAATTTAAGAACAAGTGAAACCATAGTCATGAATCATTCAATGATAAACTTTGGGACAATGCACATTATACTCAGAATGACAACTATGCTCTCTTAGACGGTGCATAAAGGTAGAAGGTGGAGACTCAACATAAAAGTAAAAGAAAGGCCCTTCGTAGAGGGAAGCAGTGATTAAACATGTGCTAGAGCTTTTCATTTGTAAAACAGAGAGATAAAAATTGGTTTTGAGAGGTGGTTGTCTTTGTCAACGACTGGCAATGGGGTTCTTACTATCTTCCATACAAAAATGAAGCAAGTTTTTGAGAGATAGATTGGCACTTTTGTGCTCTTTTATAAAGCTTGGCACTCCTCCCCACCTTTTTCCTTTCACAAACCATGGCTAACCGATTCCATCGGGTGCCCACCAACATTCACATACCATGGAGGAGTGCCTTTTTTTTCTTTTTTTCTTGTCTTTTTTCCTTTTTTCTTTTCTTTTTGGAATAAGCAATATGGAAGATAGCAAATCCGACCACTACGTCCCCATGAGCTAAAAACAGTGTCACAAAACGAGAAGTGTTTTGAAGGGTTTTTTGAAAGGTAGCACATGAAAATTTACTTGGAATGGCTTACAAATACCATGCATAGGAGTTTATAGTGGACACAATGGCAAACTTGGTTTTTGGGAGTTGGATGCACGAGTAGAGCTCATACTCAGTACAAAGTGAGGGCTAGCAAAAGACTGGGAGCGACCAACTAAGAGAGCAATAACGGCCATAATCATGCAAAGTGACAAAGCAACATTAAAAGAAGCATAAGATGGCATCAAAAGTCAAAAACTAAATGATCATAGAGGCTATTGGCGACTTTGTATGAGTCTAACATGTGTGAGCATGCGCCAAGTCAACCCAAATAAAGCATCAAGGAGAAAACCAAAATAATGCTTCCAAATAATTAAAACAACGCATGATTTTTTCAAAGGCTCATTAAGCAATCTCAGTTATTTGAGATAAGTCATGCTACAGCAAAACCACTAAGCATACTATCAAAAAGACATCAAGCACGACATGCAAAAGCCTAAGCCGCAGTCTACACAAGCTCCTTCTTACCACTATTTTGCATAAAGCTTTTTCTCTTTTCCAACACCATTTGAAATTTTTAAAGACACCTCTTTTGATGAATACCAATAAAGATCAGAGGCAAAAATACACCTTGATGAAAAGATATGACAAGGTCTGAACGCAAATCAAGGTGAAAACCAAAACCAAAAGCAGTAGCAGAAAAAGAGAACACTCGTTGAAACGATAAGAGTGAAAACTAGAGTGTTCTTGACAAATGAAAAGCGAGTTCATCTCCTCCAAAAGAAACATGATGTGATCAACCATTTATTGCAGCAAACAAAACAAACTAATAAAGAAAACTAAAACAACTGACGCTCCAAGAAAAACACATAGTGCATGAAGCAATAAAAATATAGTGTTTTGAAAGGTGACCTAATTTTTGCCGATGAAGAAGGGGTGCCTCGGGGGCATCCCCAAGCTTTGACGCTTGTACTTCTTGGATATTTCTTAGGGTGATGCATGGGCATCCCCAAGCTTGAGCTTTTGTCCATTCTTCAACTCATCTCATCACTCTCCGATCCCTACACTTGAAAACTTCCTTCATACAAAACTAAACATAAATCTATTAGCAACATTAGTGTAAGCATAACATAGAATCAACCCTTTTTTGCTTCAGGTTTCAACCTAAAACCACCACATATAAAGCATATACTACTGTAGCAAATTCCACAAGAGTTCCATGATCAAAAGAACTCGCAAAGAAAGCGATAACTTGGCAAAAACAAATATTGGCAGAAATCTGTCAAAACAGAACAGCTGACAAAGGCCGAATTTTTGAAAGGTTTTCTGTTGCTCAAATAAAAAAGTGTTCAACTAACAAAAGTTTGGATATAACCTGGGGCATATGCACAAGAAGTCGCAGGTCCAAAATATATACATAGAATTTATACGAATTTTTACGGTGCAGCACCGAAAACAGTTTCAGGACAGCAATATCCCCAAATCTTTACCTCACTCGAATTAGAGGCTTCTCTTGGCACAAAAACAAAATAAACAAGATAAGGAGCGGTCATTACAGTAGTAATAACTTCCAAGACTCAAATAAAAGAAAAAGTGCTGAAAAGTAAAACATTGGGTTATCTCCCAAGAGTGCTTTTCTTTAACGCCTTTGAGCTAGGCGCAGTAATTTGCAAGGATGCTCATGTGGGCGCCATATAAGAGCTTGAGGCAAAGGCGCCATATAGGAACTTAAAGCAATAGAGAGTATCAAAAAGCAAATGTGAAAGACATTTATATCTGAACCACTGATGTCTACGCACTTCTATTCTTGTAGACACTTGTTCGGCCTCCAAGTGCAGAGGTTTGTAGAGCAGCAGCAAGTTTCCCTTAAGTGGATCACCCAAGGTTTATCGAACTCAGGGAGGAAGAGGTCAAAGCTATCCCTCTCAAACAACCCTGCAATTACGATACAGAAAGTCTCTTGTGTCCCCAACACACCCAATACACTTGTCAGATGTATAGGTGCACTAGTTCGGCGAAGAGATAGTGAAATACAAGTGGTATGGATGATTATAAGTAGTAAACGCAATATGAAATAAAAATGGCAGCAAGCAAACAAGTAACAAAATAGCAAGTAAACGGTGTGCAAATCTTGGAAACAAGGCCTAGGGATCATACTTTCACTAGTGGACACACTCTCAACAATATAACATGAATGAACAAATAAATAACTTCTCTCAACTATGGTACTCTGAATTACTCTCCTATTGAACAACGCTAATCATTGTGTAGGGCTACGAAGCACTCCTTAAAGTTCATCAAGTACTTGACAAACACCACTCATAGAGATATCCAAATCAAAGCACAACTCAAGATAGATATTATTGCAACTTAGACCAAGTACTAACACGGTGCACACACTGTCAACATTACACCATGAAAGGAGGAAAAGATTACTTTAATAACACCACTAGAGTACACATAATATCTGAATAATAACATCTACTTGTTCAACATGATACAAAGCTCACGATCACATAAAGATCACATCATGGGAGAGAGAGGTGAACCACATAGCTACCGGTAGAGCCCTCAGCCCCGGGGATGAACTACTCCCTCCTCATCATAGGAGACAGCAAGGTTGATGGAGATGGCGGTGAGGTCGATGGAGACGGCGGAGACGGCGATGGAGATGGCTCCGGGGGCACTTCCCCGTCCCAGCAGGGTGCCGAAACAGAGACTTCTGTCCCCCGAAATTCGTCGGCGGTGGCGGCGGAGCTATGAAACTGTTCTAGAAATTTCGCCAACTCTCCTAGGGTTTTCTGTCCCGAGGCTTTTTATAGGCGAAGGGGCGTCATCAGGGGGCAGCCAGGGGCTCCTCACACCAGGGTGGCGAGACCAGGGCCTGGGCCGCGCCACCTATGTGTGAGCGTGGCCTGTGGCCCCCCTCCGGCTCTCTTTCGGTCTTCGGGAAGCTTCCGGGAAAAATAAGACTTTTGGAACTTGTTTCGTCCAATTCCGAGAATATTTCCTGTGTAGCTTTTCTGAAACACAAAAACAGCAGAAAACAGGGAACTGGCACTGTGGCATCTTGTCAATAGGTTAGTTCCGAAAATCGCATAAAAATGCCACGAAGTGTAACGAAACATTGGGCAAATGGTGTAAAAACAAGCATGGAGCATCAAAAATTATAGATACGCTTGAGACGTATCAGCATCCCCAAGCTTAACTCCTGCTCGTCCTCGAGTAGGTAAGTGATAACAAAAGAAATAATTTTTGAGGTGACATGCACCCACACAATCTTGATCATATATGTAAGCATTGTGAGCTGGGATCAAAAGAACTTAAAACATGGGCATGAGAGATATAATCTTGATAGAAGAAACTTAGCAACCATGTTATAAACATGCAAATGAACACAAACAAAAGATCATGAAAATGAAACAATGAAAGTCAAACGTGTGTTCAAATCATAAGGAAAAACATACTAATGGTTTTCAGCTTGTCCTTCAAAGAGAGCAAAACATAAATGCATAGGACACCTTCAAGTTTAAGAGGGCGACTAGATACAAATAATTTGAGAACAAGTGAAACCAACAATATGAATCAATCAATGAAAACTTTGGGACAATGCACATTATACTCAGAATTACAACTATGCTCTCTTAATGGTGCATAAAGATAGAAGGTGGTGACTCAACATAAAAGTAAAAGAAAGGCCCTTCGCAGAGGGAAGCAGTGATTAAACATGTGCTAGAGCTTTTCATTTGTAAAATAGAGAGATAAAACTTGGGTTTCGAGAGGTGGTTGCTTTTGTCAACGACTGGCAATGGGGTTCTTACTATCTTCCATACAAAAATGAAGCAAGTTTTTGAGAGAGAGATTGGCACTTTTGTGCTCTTTTATAAAGCTTGGCACTCCTCCCCAACTTTTTTCCTTTCTCAAACCATGGCTAACCGATTCCATCGGGTGCCCACCAACATTCACATTCCATGGAGGAGTGCCTTTTTTCTTTCCTTTTTTTTTTCTTTTTGGAATAAGCAATATGGAAGATAGCAAATCCGACCACTACGTCCCCATGAGCTAAAAACAATGTCACAAAATGAGAAGTGTTTTGAAGGTTTTTGAAAGGTAGCACATAAAAATTTACTTGGAATGGCTTGCAAATACCATGCATAGGAATTTATAGTGGACACAATGGCAAACTTGGTTTTTGGGAGTAGGATGCACGAGTAGAGCTCATACTCAGTACAAAATGAGGGCTCGCAAAAGACTGGAGCGACCAACTAAGAGAGCAATAATGGCCATAATCATGCAAAGCGACAAAGCAACATTAAAAGAAGCATAAAATGGCATCAAAAGTCAAAAACTAAATGATCATAGAGGCTATAGGCGACTTATTTTGTAGTCAACATGGTGTAAGCATGTGCCAAGTCAACTCAAATAAAGCATCAAAGGAGAAAACCAAATAAATGCTTCCATATAATAAAAACAACGCATGATTTTTCCAAAGGCTCATTAAGCAATCTCAGTTATTTGAGACAAGTCATGCTACAGCAAAACCACTAAGCATACTATCAAAAAGACATCAAGCATGACATGAAAAAGCCTAAGCCGCAGTCTACACAAGCTCCTTCTTGTACCACTTTTTTTTGCATAAAGCTTTTTCTCTTTTCCAACACCATTAAAACCTTTTTGAAACACCTCTTTTGATGAAAACCAATAAAGACCAGAGGCAAAAATACACCTTGATAAAAAGTTATAACAAGATCTGAACACAAATCAAGGCGAAAAACAAAAGCTAAACGCAGTAGCAGAAAAAGAGAACACTCGTTGAACGATAAGAGTAAAAACTAGAGTGTTCTTGGCAAATGAAAAGAGAGTTCATCTCCTCCAAAAGAAACATGATGTGATCTAACCATTTATTGCAGCAAACAAAGCAAAGGAAAACTGAAAACAAAAACAACTGACGCTCCAAGAAAAACGCATAGTGCATGAAGCAATAAAAATATAGTGTCTTGAAAGGTGACCTGATTTTTGCCGATGAAGAAGGGGTGCCTCGGGGGCATCCCCAAGCATTGACGCTTGTACTTCTTGGATATTTCTTGGGGTGATGCATTGGCATCCCCAAGCTTGAGCTTTTGTCCATTCTTCAACTCATCTCATCACTCTCCGATCCCTACACTTGAAAACTTCCTTCATACAAAACTAAACACAAATCTATTAGCAACATTAGTGTAGCATAACATATAATCAACCTCTTTTTGCTTCAGGTTTCAACCTAAAACCACCACATATTAAGCATATACTACTGTAGCAACTTCTCTAAAAGTTCCATGATCAAAAGAACTCAAAAAGAAAGCGATAAAGCGGCAAACACAAATATTGGCAGAAATCTGTCAAAATAGAACAGCTGACAAAGGTCGAATTTTTAGAGGGTTTTCTGTTACTCAAATCAAAAAGTGTTCAACTAATGAAAGTTTGGACATAACCTGGGGCATATGCACAAGAAATCGCAGGTCCAAAAGATATACAGAGAATTTTCAAGAATTTTTACGGTGCAGCACCAAAAACAGTTTCAGGACAGCAACATCCCCAAATCTTACCTCGCTCAAATTAGAGGCTTCTCTTGGCACAAAAACGAAATAAAAAGGATAAGGAGCGGTTATTACAGTAGTAATAACTTCCAAGACTCAAATAAAAGAAAAAGTACTGAAAATAAACAATGGGTTATCTCCCAAGTGTGCTTTTCTTTAACGCCTTTGAGCTAGGCGCAGTAATTTGCAAAGATGCTCATGTGGGCGCCATATAAGAGCTTGAGGCAAAGGCGCCATATAGGAACTTAAAGCAATAGAGAGCATCAAAAAGCAAGTATGGAACACATTTAAATCTAAACCACTTCCTATGAAAAATAGTCTTGTAAAGAGACAAGTCATAAAAGTGCAAAGCAAAAAGTATAGGAAGGCAAAACAAGTATAACTTCAAAAATTGCAGCACAAAGAGGGGAAACTCAATATTGTTGAGATCCATCAAACCATGTTTCCCTCTCTCATAATATCTTTCAGTAGCATCATGAATAGAATTAACAATATAACTATCACATAAAGCATCTCTATCATGAGCCACATGCATAAAAGAATTAGTACTCCCCATATGAACAATAGTAGTAGGAGCAGATTCAACAGAATAATTATTCTCATCACCATAATCATCAAAAATAGGAGGCATATTGTAATCATAACTAATTTTATGCTCAAAAGTAGGTGAACTGAAAATATTATACTCATCATCATAACCATCATAAACTAGAGGTTTAGTATCACAAGCTAGAGAACAGCTATTTCGCAAAGCATATTCTTCAAACATATCATCATAAGAAGGAACATGGATAGCACTAATGGTACAACAATTATTAACCTTAGAATTGGTACCAAAAAGATTTTCAATATCAAAAGTAGAGTGCTTTTCCCAATCATGATCACTAACATAGGTAACAGGCATAGGAACATCACATAGGGGAGATAAAATATCATCAGAGCAAACTTTCTCCACTAAAGCTGGGGAACTAAAAATATCATGCTTAACAAAACCAGCTTCCCCAAGCTTAGACTTTTCTATAGCATTAGTAATAACAGTGTTCAAAACATTCATACTAACAACACTATTAGCATGCAAATTAAGCTCCAAAGGTTTTTCAATTTTCTCTTCAAACACTTCATATCTAAACTCAGGAAAAAGACTAAAGAACTCTTTGTTTTCCATTAAGCCTAACTAGTGAAAATAAAAACAAGAAACAAAAAGATGTAATTACAGAATCTAAAGGAAATAACTTCGAGCACTCACACATGAGGATGCGGGTACCTTTTACCTTACCTCCCCGGCAACGGCGCCAGAAAAGAGCTTGATGTCTATGCACTTCTATTCTTGTAGACACTTGTTGGGCCTCCAAGTGCAGAGGTTTCTAGAGCAGCAGCAAGTTTCCCTTAAGTGGATCACCCAAGGTTTATCGAACTCAGGGAGGAAGAGGTCAAAGCTATCCCTCTCAAACAACCCTGCAATTACGATACAGAAAGTTCTTGTGTCCCCAACACACCCAATACACTTGTCAGATGTATAGGTGCACTAGTTCGGCGAAGAGATAGTGAAATACAAGTGGTATGGATGATTATAAGTAGTAAACGCAATATGAAATAAAAATGGCAGCAAGCAAACAAGTAACAAAACAGCAAGTAAACGGTGTGCAAAGCTTGGAAACAAGGCCTAGGGATCATACTTTCACTAGTGGACACACTCTCAACAATATAACATGAATGAACAAATAAATAACTTCTCTCCACTATGGTACTCTGAATTACTCTCCTATTGAACAACGCTAATCATTGTGTAGGGCTACGAAGCACTCCTTAAAGTTCATCAAGTACTTGACAAACACCACTCATAGAGATATCCAAATCAAAGCACAACTCAAGATAGATATTATTGCAACTTAGACCAAGTACTAATGCGGTGCACACACTGTCAACATTACACCATGAAAGGAGGAAAAGATTACTTTAATAACACCACTAGAGTACACATAATATCTGAATAATAACATCTACTTGTTCAACATGATACAAAGCTCACGATCACATAAAGATCACATCATGGGAGAGAGAGGTGAACCACATAGCTACCGGTAGAGCCCTCAACCCGGGGATGAACTACTCCCTCCTCATCATAGGAGACAGCAAGGTTGTTGGAGATGGCGGTGAGGTCGATGGAGACGGTGGAGACGGCGATGGAGACCGATGGAGATGGCTCCGGGGGCACTTCCCCGTCCTGGCAGGGTGCAAGAACAGAGACTTCTGTCCCCCGAAATTCGTCGGCGGTGGCGGCGGAGCTATGAAACTGTTCTAGAAATTTTGCCGACTCTCCTAGGGTTTTCTGTCCCGAGGCTTTTTATAGGCGAAGGGGCGTCATCAGGGGGCAGCCAGGGGCTCCTCACACCAGGGTGGCGCGGCCAGGGCCTGGGCCGCGCCACCTATGTGTGAGGGTGGCCTCTGGCCCCCCTCCGGCTCTCTTTCGGTCTTCGGGAAGCTTCCGGGAAAAATAAGACTTTTGGAACTTGTTTCGTCCAATTCTGAGAATATTTCCTGTGTAGCTTTTCTGAAACACAAAAACAGCAGAAAACAGGGAACTGGCACTGTGGCATCTTGTCAATAGGTTAGTTCTGAAAATCGCATAAAAATGCCACGAAGTGTAACGAAACATTGGGCAAATGGTGTAAAAACAAGCATGGAGCATCAAAAATTATAGATACGCTTGAGACGTATCAACCACTTCCTATGTATAGGAATCTTCTAAGAAAATAAATCAACGAGGCACATAGTAGCAAGCATGGATAGATAAAACAAGTGCCACTTCAAGATTTGCAACATAAAGAGGGGAAACTCAATATTGTTGAGATCCATCAAACCATATTTCCCTCTCTCATAATAACTTTCAGTAGCATCATGAATAAAACTAACAATATAACTATCACATAAAACATCCCTATCATGAGCCACATGCATAAAAGAATTAATACTCACCACAGAAACAATAGTAGTAGGAGCAGATTCAACAGAATAATTATTCTCATCACCATAATCATCAAAAATAGGAGGCATATTGTAATCATAACTAGTTTTCTCCTCAAAAGTAGTTGAACTGAAAATATTATACTCATCATCACAAGCTAGAGAACAGCTATTTCTCAAAGCATACTCATCAAACATATCATCATAAGAAGGAACATCATATAAGGGAGATAAAATATCATCAGAGCAAACTTTCTCCACTAAAGCTGGGGAACTAAAAATATCATGCTTAACAAAACCAGCTTCCCCAAGCTTAGACTTTTCTATAGCATTAGAAACAATGGTGTTCAAAGCATTCATACTAACAATACTATTAGCATGTGAATAAAGCTCCAAAGGTTTTTCAATTTTCTCTTCAAACACTTCATATCTAAACTCAGGAAAAAGACTACAGAACTCTTTGTTTTCCATTAAGCCTAACTAGTGAAAATAAAAACAAGAAACAAAAAGATGTAATTGCAGAATCTAAAGGAAATAACTTCGAGCACTCACACAGGAGGATGCGAGTACCTTTTACCTTACCTCCCCGGCAACGGCGCCAGAAAAGAGCTTGGCGCGTAGTTGACGAGGGAGGTTATTCTTCTTTAATACTCTAGCAAGAACTACCTAGGATATGAGTGCTTTTTACCTTTCCTCCTCGGCAACGGCGCCAGAAAAGAGCTTGATGTCTACGCACTTCTATTCTTGTAGACACTTGTTGGGCCTCCAAGTGCAGAGGTTTGTAGAACAGCAACAAGTTTCCCTTAAGTGGATCACCCAAGGTTTATCGAACTCAGGGAGGTAGAGGTCAAAGCTATCCCTCTCAAGCAACCCTGCAATTACGATACAGAAAGTCTCTTGTGTCCCCAACACACCCAATACACTTGTCAGATGTATAGGTGCACTAGTTTGGCGAAGAGGTAGTGAAATACAAGTGGTATAGATGATTATAAGTAGCAAATGTAATCTGGAATAAAAATGGCAGCAAGCGAACATGTAACAAAACAGCAAGTAAACGGTGTGCAAAGCTTGGAAACAAGGCCTAGGGATCATACTTTAACTAGTGGACACACTCCCAACAATATAACATGATTGAACAAATAAAATAACTTCTCTTCACTATGGTACTCTGAATTACTCTCCTATTGAACAACACTAATCATTGCGTAGGGCTACAAAGCACTCCTTAAAGTTCATCAAGTACTTGACAAACACCACTCATAGAGATATCCAAATCAAATCATAACTCAAGATAGATATTATTGCAACTTAGACCAAGTACTAACACGGTGCACACACTGTCAACATTACACCATGAAAGGAGGAAAAGATCACTTCAATACTATCATAGTAATAATTATTCTCATAATCCACAAGAGATCACAATCGTAGCCTAGACCAAGTACCACCATGATGCACGCACTGTCACCGTTACACCATGGCAGGAGGAATAGATTACTTTAATAACACCACTAGAGTACACATAATATCTGAATAATAACATCTACTTGTTCAACATGATACAAAGCTCACGATCACATAAAGATCACATCATGGGAGAGAGAGGTGAACCACATAGCTACCGGTAGAGCCCTCAGCCCCGGGGATGAACTACTCCCTCCTCATCATAGGAGACAGCAAGGTTGATGGAGATAGCGGTGAGGTCGATGGAGACGGCAGAGACGGCGATGGAGACCGATGGAGATGGCTCTGGGGGCACTTCCCCGTCCCGGCAGGGTGCCGGAACAAAGACTTCTGTCCCCCGAAATTCGTCGGCGGCGGTGGCAGAGCTACGGAACTGCTTCTGGAAATTTGTCGACTCCTTTTAGGGTTTTCCGTCCCGAGGCTTTATATAGGCGAAGGGGCGTCATAAGGGGGCTGCCAGGGCCTCCTCACACCAGGGTGGCACGGCCAGGGCCTGGGCCATGCCAGCCCTGTGTGAGGGTGGCCTGTGGCCCCTCTCCTTCCTCTCTTCGGATGTCTGGATGCTCCCGGGAAAAATAAGACTTCTGGCTTTGGTTTCGTCCAATTTCAAGAATATTTCCTGTGTATCACTTCTGAAACACAAAAACAGCAGAAAACAGGTCAACTGGCACTGTGGCATCTTGTTAATAGGTTAGTTCCGAAAATCGCATAAAAACGCCACGAAGTGTAACGAAACACAAGGCAAATGGTGCAAAAACAAGCATGGAGCATCAAAAATTATAGATACGTTTGAGACGTATCATGCATCTATGACTAACAATCCACTCTCGAGGTGTCATCCGAGCACCTGTTGAGTATTAAGTTGCGAACAACGGATAACTGCATTAAGCAAAGTGCGTAATGTAAACAATGCAAATATCCTTGAAGACAAGAATGTTGTTTTCTCCCTAGTGGCAACAACACATCTACAACCTTAGAGGTTTCTGTCACTCCCCTAGATTACTAGAGGCATGAAGCCAACTATCGAGCATAAATACCCCCTCTTGGAGTCACTAGCATCTAGTCAGCCAAGATATCTACTAGCAACGGAGAGCATGCAAGATCATAAACAACATAGAGATAACATAAAGATAATAACTCAGCACATCAACTTGACATAGTACCAATACTCATCGGATCCCAACAAATACAACATGTAGAATTACACAAAGATGATCTTGATCATGTTAGGCAGCTCACAAGATCTAAACATGAAGCACATGGTTGAGGAGACGACCATCTAGCTGCTGCTATGGACCTGTAGTCCAAGGTAGACTACTCACACATCACTCTGTAGGCGACCATGGTGATGAAGAAGGCCTCCGGCAGGGATTCCCCTCTCCGGCAGGCTGCCGGGAAGAGCTTCTGGACCCTCCCGATCTCGCGTCAACGATGGCGGCGGCTTGCAGTATGTTTCGGGGAAAATTGATCGGGCTTTTGGTTTTTCCCATCAAGGGGAATATATAGGCGGAAGGGCGGCATTAGGAGGTGGACCAGGTGGCCTCACCCCCTGGTGGCGCGGCCAGGGCCTGGGCCGCGCCGCCCTAGGGTGTGGCGGGTCCTGGCCCCCCTCTGTCTCATCTTCGGACTTTGCGACGCTTGGGGAAAAATAGGAGGGTTGGCTTTTGTTTCGTCCAATTCCGTGAATATTTCCTGTGTAGCTTTTCTGAAACACAAAAACAGCAGAAAATAGGGAACTAGCACTGTGGCATCTAGTTAGTAGGTTAGTTCCGTTAAATGCATAAAAATGCCACGAAGTGTAACAAAACATAAAGCAAATGGTGTATAAACAAGCATGGAGCATCAAAAATTATAGATACGTTTGAGACGTATTAGTGACGTCAGTGATGACAATGGGCCGCCTCCCTGCTGGTCCTCCCATCTCCCTTGTGTGTTCTATTCATCTCCACGTGACCAAGGACGACAACGGGCTCGACCAAGGATGACATCAACATATCCATGCAATGTTGATCTGCCAATACCCCCCCCCCCCCTCTTTAGCACCCATCCTTTTACTGGATAACTGGATTTATTTATCCTTGCACTTGGCCCGACCTCACCAAATCGGGCTTACTGCTGGATTTGTTGACATTGATAATGAAAAATGGAGATCGAGTCCCTGGTTCCAATCACCTATATGGAGGGATGCCATCAAATTGTATGCCTTAGGAAGGAGGGATCGAGTCCCAGGGTCCAGTCACCTATATTTTTTCCAATTGGGAACCACCTTTCCATTAATTTCTCAACAGAAATACAACCAGTCTCAAAGAGTTCAGAATAGCAAAAGCAAGGAAAGAAGAGGGAAACAGAAGGAAACATAGTTCAACACACTACGGTAGGAAAACCTGCTGTATGACCTCGGCATCAAAGATCATACTACAGGACAAAAAACCTACCACCTAAACTACAGCAAAAATGAGTCCAGGGTTACAGATTAAGAACCACACACAACAACATAAAGCAGCAGACCAAAAGCAACCACAAAGCAGCACCCGACGGACCAGAAACACCACCAGCACCCCAAGCTAGCCATTGGTGAGAAGCATTCTTCCGATAGCGGGCGCCTGCCTGTCCCTTGCCACCCCAGCCAGATGGGATGCCAACTCCGAGGCTTTGCGCATCATCTGATCAGCTCCAGCCACAATCTTGCCCTTATCCTCTTCTCCGTAAAGACCTGCCCAATAGCAAAGAAAATCACACGCCACAAAAACCGTTACCATAGGGGACCTGGCCACTTTCTTATCAAAGGTTATTTGATTTCTGACAATCCAAATTGCCCAGCAGACAACATATAATATCAACATATGAAATTTCCTACCATGGGAAAAAAGCATGAAACCAAGACATACATTGCCATAGGGAATTGGGACAAGAATTAGTTTTAATCATGGCACCCACAACACCCCAAACCACCCTTGCATGGGAACAAGAGAACAACAAACGGATAGCAGTTTCATGCTGACTACAAAAAGAACAAATAGGAGACCCTGGCCAATCTCTTTTGTTGAGATTATCCCATGTCAAAATAGCATCCCGGAACAGTTGCCACATAAAAAATTTAATTTTCAAAGGAAGTTTTGACTTCCAAATCCATTTGTTGTCAGCACCAGAAATGTTCCTCTCCAAATTTTGGTATAACGATTTCGTAGTAAAACCTTTATTGGCAGTTAAGCCCCAAACCACAACATCACAGGAATCTGTAACAACAATCTACCTAGCGTTGCCCTTAATTTGATCCTACTACATACTCAAAACCCGAGACAATCTCCTTCTGAAAGGGATTTCAAAGTTAGAGTTCGCATATCTATCAAAAGTAAACTCCTGACCTTGGGAAATATTATAAAGCTCGGGATAGGACACACATAAAGCCGAGTTATTAAGCCAGGGATCTAGCCAAAAACACACAATATCACCTTTATGCAGGATAACTCTTCTACCCAGGAGATATTCTTCTTTTACTTTCATGATTGCTTTCTAACAAGGGGAATCAGACATTCTTGCCTTAACAAAAGCCACTGATTTATTACGAAAATACTTCTCTTTCACAATAGTTTGCCAAATACCTTCTTGAGTTTCTAACTTCCACCACCACTTGCAAAGCAAGGCTACATTCTGATTATGCAGATCTTTCACCCCCAAACCTCCTTTGTTTCTAGACCTAAAAATTCTGGTCCACTTGACCAAATGATACTGCCTCTTTTTCTTTTTACCAGCCCAAAAAAATCAACGTCTATGTTTATCCAGCCTCTCAATGAAAGTCTTACTAAGTAAATACATAGCCATATAATAAGAAGGGATACCTGAAAGACAAGCGTCTAACAGAGTAAGTCTCCCCCCCCCAGGTGGCGGCATCACACACCCAGGCATCAAGCTTTTTAAGCATTTTCGCATCCAAAAAGTCCCAATCAGCATTTTTTAACTGAGCAAAAGTGACCGGAACCCCCAGATACTTCATGGGCAGGCTCCCAACATTACAATTAAAAAGCTCAGTATAAAACTGTGCAACAGAGTTGTCACCTCCCAAAACGAAAATCTCACTCTTGGAAAAGTTAATTTTCAAACCAGACCTAAGCTCAAATAAAAGAAGCAACAATTTCAAATTTACGGCCTTATCAGGCTCATGCGAAATACAAATAATCGTGGCGTCCACATATTGAAGGATTCCCACACCATTCTCAACCAAATCCGACACCAGGCCCGTCAACAAACCATCCAGTCACCTATATGGAGGGATGTCATCGACTTGTACACCTTAGGAAGGAAGCATGAAGGCGTAGTTTCTAAAAGATGAGATAAGGCAATTATCTTATCAGAGCAATACCATTGACTTTACAGCCGAGATAATGCTACATGCATCACATATTCCTAGGTTGTAAACTCTCTTTTAGCTTTATAAATTATTGATTTTATTTGGTGATTTGTCTTTGTTACTTATTATCGTGATCCTTGCGATGGTTGTAGGTGTTAAACGATTACTGCGAGAAATTGGTTCATTTTGCAAAGTTCGCACCCTACATGCATGACAAAAAGTTTAATCATTTACCTTTTTATAAGAATTTATACACGATAGTATGGTAATGTAGTTTATTCCAATCATAGCCGTTGTAGTCGCTACCTCTCACAAAGTCTGTCTCACAACATAAGGTGCTTAGTTTATTTGGATCGAATTGTTTGAAATAGTCCATGGAGATTCAAGTGATGAAGAGGATGAGTACCCGCAACGGGATGTTCTCATTAGTAATTGGAGGTTCATGTGATTAAGACGGATTGCTAATCGGAATAAAAATTTAGTAGATAAATTATTTAAAAAAATTTAATTTTAAATTTACAAATAATGCGATTACATCAATGATGAGGTGGCGGTCGTTGAACACCCTTAGACTAGCCACAATGGTGGTATCATAGCTAGTATCATGCATTTCATGCATGTAAAAAAATGATGTATCAGTGTAATTAATGATGAGAAAGATTATAGTAGTATTATAGGTAGATACTGTATCATAGCACATATAATTAGATAAAATAATATCAAATAGATCTTGTACACAATTTTGCATCGAGATTCTACAAATCATTAAATATTAAGAGACTATGATACTTGACAAGGGTATAGTTAATAGAGCCCGTTAAGTTGAGTACCCCTGAGGCCCGTTAAGCTAGGCCCAATTGTAATGATAGTCGAATACGAGTTCTTACCGTATGTCGATATTGTAATCTGTATCGGACCCTACCCGATCCTCGAGACCTGGCCATCTATATATAGGGGCCAGGAGGGGACGGTGTAGGCCAGATTGAAAGCAAGCCAGGTTGAACACCCAAGTTTACTTTCGACACACACCTATTTCGACTAACTTTACCTTCGAGTTCATCCGACGCCCTATCTCCCCGATCCTAAGTCCTTCATCTAGGACATTTGTCGAGTTAACCCTCGTCAATTGGCGCCGACCGTGGGGACTCTGGGCGTCGGAATCATGAATTCGACGGCCTTTTCGCTTTTAGCCAATAGCAGTTCAGAATTCGACGGATGTCAAGAGATGGAACTAACCATTGGAAGTTTGAGCATCTTCATCGGGCCATCGGGCTCATCTCGCCTTTCAGATCCGACGAAACAAGATCCATCGGCAAGTAAGCACGAAGCAACAGAAATAATGGAGTATTCCGACGGCTCCTCCAGCGAGGTAAACTCGCCGGTCAGCCCAGGAGAAGTGCAAAAAGGAAAAAATCACAGAAGACAACAACGCGAAAGATAACTTCAACGCATGAATCCAACTCGACGATCTCATGATCTGTCTCGACGATATCTCAGACAAATCAACAGACACGTGGAAGACAGGGTTAGAGCTTTCTGAAGATGGCGACTCGATCTTCTCAAGCCTTAATAGTAACATCGGCAGGCAATGCCAGGTGCTCGCCATTGTGGGAGACAATTCAGAAGAATTCGATGAAAATAACAACCCAGTGCTAAACCCAGCAAATATCGACAGAGGAGCAAACCACCTAGCAGAAGGACAAACAGTAGAATCCCTCACAGCCAGGGAAAAAATTCGACTATCAGTCGACGATTGGAGGATAATAAGAGAAGCCGTAGAACACGGCACGCCAATACCATCAAATTCCAGCAAAGACATGCTTTTGGGGTATCATTACGCCCTAAGGCAGCAGGCAAAGCAATTAGCAAAGGAGAAGACAGAGATACAAAGAAGAAAAGATTCAGCCATTGCAGCTAGCGAAGCTGCTCGTAAAGCACGAAGCGACGCATCATACAGCAACGCAAGGAAAAATCGTCGACACGGCTCAAGGTACGACAACCTCGAGTACTCCGACAGGCAAAGTATTTCGAAAAACCTCGACTCGTCCTTCCTATCGGTCGACGAGCAGGGGAGCATCCTACCAAAAACCCCTGAAGCAGCATTAGTAGCAGCGCAAGCATATCTGCTCACAACTCGACCAAGTCCAGGAGATCCTAGGGAGCACATGCATAGAGCAGCATTGAACGGACTCAACATGGTGGGTCACAAGCTCTCAGCAAAAGGAGAAGAAGCATATCATCACAAGGAAGTGCATAAAGCAAGGTCACCTCGCCGTCACAATAGTCCTAGGCACAGAAGCAGCAAGCACCGATCTCGATCGCCATCACCAAAACAGCACGGTGGAACTCGAAGATCGCGATCCCCAAATGAAAAACGCGACTATGAAGACGACGAAAAAGAGATGGGGGCATCGTGCTTTACCCATAGGGTTCGCACCACTCCAGTTCCCAAGGGATTCAAGTTACCTCATGATCAGCAAAAGTACGACGGATCACAGGAACCACAATCATGGCTCGCAGATTACTTACAAGCAGTTCAAATACTAGGAGGAACCAAAGAAACAGCAATGCAAAGTTTGCAACTACACCTCACCGGCGCAGCAAGGTCATGGTTAAGCAAACTAGAGAAAGAATCTATTGGAAGCTAGGAAGACCTCACAAAGCAATTTACAAGCAACTTCAGGTCGACATATAAACGGCCAGCATCAATAGAAGAAGTCAAAGCATGCGTACAACAACGCGACGAAACACTGCGGGCATACATCCAAAGATGGAGCCTTATCAAAAATTCAGCAGTCGAAGTTTCAGACGAAAGAGAAATAGACGCGTTCATCATTGGATTAAGGCGAAGAGACCTAGTCGAAGAAATGGGTAGAATCAAGCCGAAAACAGTGTCAGACCTCATGGACACGGCAAACAGATTTGCAGATGGGGAAGATGCGTGCAACAACAAGCGGACGCGATCTCCAGAGGACGACAAAAGAAACAGATATGGAAGTCAAAGGAGACGATCCCAAAATTACGACACCTACGGCTCACATAGCCAAGTCGCCGCAGGATATAAAGACAACAGCTATCAAGGAAATGATCGCAGAAGCTCGGGATATCGAAGCTACGGAAAGGAGGACTATAAGAAGTTCCCTACAAGAGAATCGAGAGAGTACAACCCATCGCCAGAAGATATGCTCAACGGGCCGTGTCATATACACTCAGCGTTCGTTGACGGGAAGCGAGTATCAAGGCATGCAATGAAAGACTGCACAACATTCTTAAAACTACAAGAGGCAGCACTAAACAAGCAAACCGAAGCAAGGCGACAAGGATTCGAAGGGAGCAACAATCCTCCGACAAACCAGCAAGGAAACAATGGAGCTCCGCAAGGACAAGACCAGCAAAACAAGGGACACGACGACGACGAAGGGTACGTTCCATCAAAAGGACACATCACAGCAATGATACAACCCGTGCCCAAGTCGAACAAAGAGGAAAAGAGTATCACTCGACAAGTCAACCTAGCAGTCATTTCGCCTCCAGCTACAACAGAGTATTTGCATTGGTCAGAACAACCAATTGAGTTCAACAGAGAAGACCACCCTATAACAATACCTCGGCCAGGAAACGCGCCTTTGGTACTCAAAGCTCAAATCGGCGCGTATGATGTCGACAGAATATTCATGGACGCAGGAAGTGGAATTAACCTGATATACGCAAAAACGCTCAGGGCAATGCACATATCGCTAGAGTTCCTGAAGCCAACAGACTGTTCCTTCCACGGGATCGTGCCAGGAAGTGCCAATTACCCATTGGGTCGGATAGCACTCAATGTTTGCTTCGGCAACCGACAAAACTACAGGAGAGAAAACTAGACTTCAAAGTCATGGACTGGCCATCTCAATATTATGCGATCCTCGGACGACCCGCGTTTTCGCGATTCATGGCAGTACCTCACTATACATATTTAGTACTTAAAATGCCAGGACCAAGAGGAATAATTACAGTCAAAGGAAGTTTTGAAGTCTCAGATCTCTGCGACAGGGAGTTCCACAAGATGGCGCAAAACTTTGGCATGATAGCCAACTATGCAGAGAAGGCGAAAAACACGACTACAGAAGGCGTCAAACTTCTCGAAGGACACGTTGCGGAGCCCGAGACGAAGAAACCACGAATAGGAGTATCAGGAGAAGATAAAGACGCGGGAGAAGAAGGGAAGGCCATGACGGTGTAAGCATCAAAAGACAATAGAGTAGAGTAGAACAATAAGGTTGTAAAAGCCACGAGTTATACCAGGGGCAATGCCCTCTAGATCCAGAACACAGGTCACAAGCCGGATCTCTTGGGTCACCCCATGTATCTTACATTACAAGTATAATAAAGACGAAACGTTCCTCATATTCGAGTTTACGAGTCTTTCAAAGGAAGAAATGCGGTAAACGCACAAAAAATGCTTTGAGAACAAACTTTTTCGACATACAAGTCGCAAAATAAGACACTCTCGCATTACAGAACATTACAATAACAGGTTATCAGAATCATCTATGCCTAAAGGATCTAAATAATGGTACTCACGGAAAAATGCAGCATCCGCTTCCAGAAGCCTAGCTACGAGTCTTCGAGCAGGTTGCAGCGTGTTCTCCATATGTACCCGAAGGCTAGCTCCACCTGGAGCCAAACTCAGGGACATTGTGCTATAATTCAGCCTGGGGTGCCACTTGCATATCCACCCGAGAGCTAAATTGGCACCTGCCACTAAGTTCAATTCTATCAATCTATGAATACGATGGCTGGATCTGAAAGTATCAAGAAGAAGCGGGAAAGTCGCAGGCAAAGGATTGCGAGGAAGCATAACGGAGTGCATAGTGGTGAGAGCTCGTCGGTAACCATCAACTGACTCGCCAATATGCTAGGCACGGTCTTGAAGCAATACAATGGCGCTCCGGCGTCGAGGATCAGACCACAAAGTTTCAAAGCCAGTCGACATCTTCTCCAAAGCCGCATTTCGCTCAGCAACTCAACGTTCCTCAGCAGCAAAATCCAAACAAGTACCTACAATGGCAAAAGGTGTCACAACAACAGCAGTAACCAAACAGGGAAAGGAGAAGTCGAAAGAACACTTATATCGCAACATCTCGCAGGAAGACTCGACAATACCAAGAATGAAAGACTCGCATTCTTCATTATGAACAACCTTCGCCGTTAAACTGGAGACCTTTTCATCAAGGGAAGAGATTTTCTTCATATAGCTACTGGCCTGGCTGGCTTTTTTAATAGCCATCTATGCTTGACATTTGGCCAAAGTTAGGCGAGCCTCAAGATCGGATATCCTGGAAGAGTACTTTGTGCACTGACTACATCAACTAGGAGTCGACGAAATCTGAGGATCGAATCCACGGGAAGAGGAAGGAGCAGGACAATGAGTCAGAGGATCATTGACGCGCATCGACTACAAAAGAAAAAGAAAGGAGAAATAGTTTCAGAGAGACAGCATAAGACTTCATACGAAGAAAATATATTTACATACGTGCAAAACCCTATGATTAAGGTTCTCGGCTTGCACGTAACTAAAGGTTTTTACATTCAAAAGAAGAAAACTACAAGCTACAAAGAAGCTGAGTCTACGCCACCTCAGCATTGTGCTCCGTAGCAGAAGAGGGCGCGGCAACTTCCTCGCCAGAAGTCGACGGTGGCACTAGATCTTCCGCCGCTGGAGGTGGTGTGGCAGACATCGCAGAGGCTGCCGAAGGGGAAATAGTTGTCAACAATGTAGGTGCCAACTTCTTCGCCTTCTCGAAGAAAGCCTTCATCTCGTCACGGGTGTGGCCATGGGGGGAGCCAACCCTCTCCCAGTCAAAATTCGTACCATGCGCAAGAGAAAGTGCAATAGCACCCTCGGTGCCACGCTTAATTGAAAGCCCTTTCAGCTGAAGAGTGGGGTCTTCAGTTGTGTCGAAGGACTTGGCAAGATTACTCAAGTTGTCCTTTGGGACCGCTGACCTTTTCTTTGGCCACAACCCGACAAACAGCCGTGATAGAACGCGGCTAACTAACTCAAAAGTCTCCTGGATAGATATCCAGTTTGCCTCGAGTAGGTTAACCACAGTCATCAGAAGATCATCGTCCGTTTGCAGGGACGACGGAGATATCCCGGTAAATTCTGCATAGTAAAAAGCGAATAGAAAAGAAGAGACAAGTGTCAACAAGTACATCAGTGCAACAGAAGTCAAAAATAGAAGACAAGGCAAAGCGCTTACTTTCAGCGGCAGTCGACATTGCGTGAAGACGCTCTGCCATGGCCTGTTCCCGCTGAGCATGCTCCTTGTTGGCATCGGCTAAAGCTTTTTCAGCTTTCTTCGCCTTGCCAAGCGCAGATTTCTGCGATTTCTCAGCGCTTGCTTTAGCAGCGGCCGCAACATCATAAGCCCTCTGCGAAGCATTAAGCTCCGCCTCCAGCGACGCAATTCGAGCATTGGCTGTTGCTAAGGCAGCTACAAAAGAAGACGAAAGGGGGTGAGATAAATAGCAAAAGATAAAGCACAGAAGAAAAGTAATGACTGGAGTTGTACCTTCAGAAGCTTTTGCAACCTTTAGGTACCCCGCACATTCCGTGCCCAAGGCGATGAACCTCTTCACTAAGGCCTGAGAAAAGGAGTGTGTAAGAGCAGGAGTGTATGAACAGAAAGTGAGCAAAGAGAAATTGCTCACATCATCAGAAGAAACTGCAGATGCATGGGCCTCCAGAGAAACGTCGGTTTCCTTGGCCTTCTTTGAGCGTTTGAGGTTTCGGGCTTGAGCTTGAGGAACCTTCTTCACCGAGGACCTGGTAGCCCTCGGTGCAACATCTGGCTCAATAGGCTCATCAGTAGCCGCAGGAGCAGTTGGTGGAGCGGCCATAGCATATGTTGGCGGCTCTTCATCATCACTGCATGAGGAATATAAGTTATGGAAATAAGGCATGAACAATGCAATTGAAGAACTCGAATACAATACTTACGATGCTAGCATGTCGAAGTACTCCATATCTTCTGCAAGAACGGGGGCTTTACCGGCCGCTGCAGAACTCGATGAAGCGATTTCATCGACACGTTTCCTTTTCTTGTCGACACCAACCTCTTCAGCAAATGCGGGGGGAGGCGATGTCGACGAGCTAGTTTCTTCTTCTGATTCTTCGACATCATCTCTGTCCTGACTTTCGTCAGCCTCGGGGGCTTCAGATGCAGGAGAGGCCAGTTCAGCCGGTAGGGGCCCTGCCTCTGGAAGAGGAGGGCGAGAAACAAGAAATTGGTGACCCTGCATATAAATAAGTCAGCAGAGTGCAAAGGCAAAGAATAACGCAAGTCGAAACCAAGCAAAGTTTGACAAAAAGTGGACGCGAGGATACATACCTCACGAAGAGGGTGCACGGAGTCGAAGAAATCAACAGTCAAATCAGTGACCGCATGTTCTTTGGTGAGCTTGGTGAGGCTCCTAACTCACTTGTCGACATCCTTTTTCTCTATCAAATCTTCAGAGATGCGAGTAGGATCTTCCAAGCCCGAGTAAGTCCAAAGCTTGGTGAGGCGGTGCTGCAGGGGTTGAACTCGACGTTGTACGAAAAACGCCATGAGTTGAATACCCGATAAAGCCCCCCCTTGGCCTGTTTGCAGAGCCTTGATACGAGACAGAAGAGGAAGAATTTGTTCTACTTCTGCATCTGAAGGAAGCATATCCCACGAAGCCAATTTCTTAACCTCTTGGGACGCATCGAAAGGGGGTAGGCCATATTTATCTTCAGGAGAGGATTTGCGGTCCTTGATATAGAACCACTTTGTCCTCCACCCTTGGACAGAGGCGGCCATGGAAAATTCAAAGTATTGTGCTTCAGGACGCACAGAAACAACGGCTCCGCCCAGTTCGGGTTTCCTGGCCAGAGCAACGTTGGGGCGGAGCCGAAAGATTGACCTCCAAAGAAGGAAGTGGGGCTCAATGCCCAAGAATGACTCGCACAGGGTCACGAAACAGGCAATGTGCAGAAGGGAGTTCGGTGTGAGTTGGTGGAGCTGCACACCGTACACAAATAGAAGCCCACGGAGAAACTCGTGGGCAGGAAGAGAGAAACCGCGAAGGAGGAAAGCAAGAAACATTACCCGATAACCGCTCGGGGGCTTCGGGATTCGCTCAGTATTGGGAAATTGGATGGAATCCTGGGCGGCGATGAGGCCGTCCGCCCTGGGCTTCTCCACCTCCTTCTTTGTGATGGAGGAGCGCACCCAGTTGGTGGCAGAAGTCTTGGCCATGGTGCTCTTGGTGGCCAGGTGTTTCACGAGCATCCAGTACGAAGTGCGCTTGGGGGCTATGCATGAGAGGAGGAGACAGAGGAGATCAGCAATGGAGGCGGCAGAGGGAACGAGCTGGTAAACAGTAACAATCCCCCACTACGCCCCTTATATGTCTTCTGGGAGAAGGATCGTGGGCTGAGACGTGGCGCAGAGAGTGGAAACGGCAGCCCACTAACGGTCAAAAATTGAGAAATTTACAGTACTGCCCATACAACGGTTCGCAATGGTACAGAGTGACGTGTTCATTGACGTCATAAAGAATATGATATAGGAAAGAAAAAGGATGGCGCCGACAAATGCAAAATTTATAAAGAAGATTATATGTGAAGGATTTTTCGATTATAGCCTTGGGGGCTACTACCGTCAAAGATAGCGGATGGAAATCTTTACTGGAGTAGTGGACGTATATTCGACGACAAGATGTTCTTAAAGTATCTCAAAGATAAAGTATCTCGAAGTTGAAGTATTTCGAGTTGAAGTATGGAGGATTGCATTATATTTTGAGCCTATACTCGAAAAAGTCTTTTTCGAGTATAGCCTCGGGGGCTACTCCCATCGGGAGCGCTGAGCGCGCACCCGACGATATTTATTGGTTGAGTTAGTAGAATTGGAGAAGTGCAGGAGTGTTACTCCCATCGGGAGCGAGTTTTATGGTTGTAGAAACCCGAATATTTTCAGTCAAAATTTGACTGCGACATGAGATTCTCGAGTTGCGTTATCGCAACGTAACTCGAATGTCGTGACTTGTCACGAAGGTAAGACCCCAGGATCCGTCCTGTGTGGCCTGGTATACGCACATGGATGCGCTTTGCTGGTATGTATCCGTGTCTACGACGCGAAGAAAATCCTGGTGGACGCACTGGGTACCCTGAGAATCACTGGGATTCATTCTTTGTAAGTCCTAAATGCGGCAAAAGAGTGGGTTTGACCGGTATCCCGAATTCAAGTCCAAGGGGATTGAATTTGAAGTAGGTGACAAGTATCTGTTCCGGCAGTTAACTGACCTCTTGATCCGTCAGAGTTGTCAGGCTTGCTCATCAAAACCCCTTGCGAAAGAATATCATAAAAATAAGTCAAAAAGACCAAGTCGAAGATTTGAAGATGTGAAGAAGTCGAAGAATTGATTAAGTCGAAGATTTAAAGATTAGAGATTCAACCTGAATCTGCAATTCTGGTAGAATCTCAGGGGCTACTGACAAGGGTATAGTTAATAGAGCCCGTTAAGTTGAGTACCCCTGAGGCCCGTTAAGCTAGGCCCAATTGTAATGATAGTCGAATACGAGTTCTTACCGTATGTCGATATTGTAATCTGTATCGGACCCTACCCGATCCTCGAGATCTGGCCATCTATATATAGGGGCCAGGAGGGGACGGTGTAGGCCAGATTGAAAGCAAGCCAGGTTGAACACCCAAGTTTACTTTCGACACACACCTATTTCGACTAACTTTACCTCCGAGTTCATCCGACGCCCTATCTCCCCGATCCTAAGTCCTTCATCTAGGACATTTGTCGAGTTAACCCTCGTCAATACTACTACATAATATCATGCATTATGAAAGTAGTGTCATGTTCTAATATCATATGCATGATATCACAATATGATAACTATGCATTGTGACTAGTCTCGCAATCACAACTAGCAGGATGGCCCGCGCATTTGTGCGGCTAGATATGGTATTGTTTTATCATACGGTTATTTTTCTCATGTAAAATAACATTCAATTCAATTATATACTAAATATTTGAAGTTCAGTAGAAAATGTGTGAAACTTTGTAAGGTTATTGGTACGTACTTTCTCAAACTGCGGTATTGCATTTTTAGTTGTTCTTTTTTTTATATTTGTAGAAATAGTCTATGGGTATGCTTTATTCTATTTTTAGATATTTTTTCATAATTACTGAATACCTTCTTCTTGATCCTATGATGTCTAGACCCGCTCAAGCTAGACCGAGACTTAGTTCTTAATTTAGTTTTTGTGTTGACACTAGTCTTCTGAAATGACATGCCGATGCTTGATGGCCTCTAACTCCCTCAAGGCATCATGCCGACGGATATATGTATTTCTCACATTTCTGAGCTGATTAGCATCGAACTTTCTCATTACATCTCTTCGTTAAGAATCCACTGTAACAAACAATCCCTGAAATAGCACCGCTCCAAGGAAGAAAACGATCCTAGAACCATCGATGTGGACTGGACACTGAATTTATATTTGATTGTACTTTACATTTTTCAAAATATATTTGGGCGATGTAAAAAAGATTCAGGGCAATTCTTTTTAATGTCTAGTCTAATGTCTCCCTTTTGTTGAATACATATCACGTTCAAGTGCATGGTGTAAAAAGCAAAAAAAGAGAGAGAGAGGAGAACTCACATAATACATAGGGAATTGTGGAGTTGGAAGAAATTTTCTTCTCCTTCTTTTCATGATTTAGCTTACGTTAACCTTTACATGCAAATGCTCGATCGGGATCTAACCTTTCAGTATGCAGAAGATGCTCGTTATTTCGTTAGACAATCAAGCCAGCACTTGTAATCCGCCAGCTCTCGCATCTGTAATATGCAAGGGATGAGTCCACATAGACCAATTTAGTGAGCCTCCTGAATCGCGCCGCGATAGATGAAGAAGTGTGTCAGCAATATTAGATATATCAGGAACTGGCATAAATCCGGCGACCTGGCTAGATCGATGTGTCATGTTATCCCGCACGCAGATATGCATCACAGCATCAGATTGAAATGGTTTAGCAAAATAGTTCTTCATTGCTGTATCTAGCTACATCTAAAATACGCATCGAATGGACGTGATCTTGGATATTACCTATACTTGACGACGGCATTTTGTTATGCTTCTTTGATCCGTTGGACCTTTTCTGACTTCTCGGTTCCGTACTGACTGCTTTCCTATCTAGCCATGGTCGGCCGACGTGGACACGTACTCTATGCATCGCTGCCGTGACGTCGTTGATCAGCGCGCCAGAAGTGTACTGAATGCGTTGCTTCTGTTCTTCATATTAGCTTGGCACGTCATAGAGCCGTCCCAAGTGTTCAAGCTCTGAATGGTTCGACGTGTGTTCGGAGGTGTCGAGGTTCCAACGTGCGCGTGGAGCTTCTCCGCCTCGTCGCAGTCGCAAGGTATTGGTGGCGAGAGAGGCGAGAGAGACATATTAATTAGTCGCAGACCTAATTGTCTCTCTGTTCCGCTTCCATACGGCTGGTAGTCCACTTGAAATCGTGTTCCAACATACTCCCTCTGTTTAGAAATATAAGATGTTTTAGATTTGTAAAGTGAGTGTATCTAGACATCTTTTAGTGTATAGATTCAAGCGAATCTATACACTAAAAGATATCTAAATACACTCACTTTACAAAGCTAAAACATCTTATATTTACGAACGGAGGGAGTATCTTAAAACGGGCAGTGCAAAGGACGTGACACAATCAGTTACGTAATCAATTTGTGTTAGTTTCCTACTTAGACATGGATCCTGTTTAATATCCGAGCCGTTCCTTTGCAACGTTACCTCTTGTCAAATCTTAGGCATTCATTGTTAGTTATTTTAATAATATACTCCCTCTGTTTTATTATACTCCCTCCGATCCATATTACTCTTCGCAAATACGGATGTATCTAGCTCTAAAATGTATCTAGATACATCCATATTAGTAAAGAGTAATATGGGTCGGAGGGAGTATAAGATGTTTTAGCTTTGTGAAGCAAATGTATTTAGACATCTTTTAGTGTGTAAGTTCACTCGAATATATACACTAAAACGTGTCTAGATACATTTGCTTCACAAACCTAAAACATCTTATATTTTGAAACGGAGGGAGTAATAGATAAGGGGGAGATTCCATTGGACACGCCACTGTAAGGTGGGCACGTGCCCGGTTTGATTAGCCATAAATTAAAACAAAATCATGTCACATTACATCTCAAAGGAACATATATATATGTAAATAAACCATTATCGTAACATTGAACACTAGTATCATCCTAGTATTGTTTTGCGTCCTTTCTTGGAAAAAAGGAAAATACAGGAAAGGAAAGGAAGATGAATCTCTGAGCCCCAATTATTCCTGTTTTTTGAAACAGGAACTGAATTATTTTCGATCTCTAAGTCTGGATGTGTGGATGCATGCGTCGATGACCAGCTACTACTGGCGGCCGCTGGGGGTTGCCCTGTTGGGGATCCCGCAAGCGTGATTGACGAGGGGAGCGTAGAGGCGGCCCAACGCAGAAGCGGGGAAGAGGTCGTGGAGGCACCTGTCGCCGACCGTCTGTAGCACGGCGCAGCAGGGCACCCTGACGCGGACGCCCAATTCAGGGGCAGCGACCCACCGGAGGATGTCGACGGCACAGCTCTCCGCCTGTACCACCGCCTTCCAGCAGTGTGCCGCGGCATCGGTCTCCTCGCCCTCCGGTGTGAATGGTAGCGCAGGGACGTCCACGGGTGCCCACGGCAGGGTGCCGGTGGTGGTAGTGGGCGTCGAGATGGCCATTGTTGCGATGGGTGCAAATGTAAGGAGAAGGGTGAAGGAGACGAGCGTGATCTTGGCGGCCATTGCTGTGCTTCCTCGGCGTCAGCAACACTTTGGGCTTGTCTTGATATATGGATCGACAATGGCGTGTGGTGATGTCGGGGTCCATGGAAATACTTGGGTGTATATAAGGGTTGCGGTGGAAGGAGGTTATGCGAATGGCATGAATTGACTTGCATTACTCGCTACGAAGGAGTAATTGCATATATAGGAGTTCCTTGGATGGATTTAATTTGATCTAAATGGGCTTATGTTACTACCGGCGTTAATATTTCGATTATAGTTTTTCTTGTTTGAAACCGATCTCCCGGTCTGAGTTAATTCTTTGCGAAAAAGAAAAAGCTCCCGAGGTTAATCTGCACAAATTGTACTGCAACAAGGTTGTAATTTACCCGGCCCAAGTTCGTTTCTTAGACATGAAGCATTCACAACATTCAATTGTTTTACTCCGCCAAAAATAAATACTCAATTACCCGCAAAAAAAAAACACTCAACTGTTCTGGGATATTCCAGTGTACTCTCCAGAGGGACTTGGGCGTTCCTATTCGACGCTCAAAGCGTAGGTTATCAGCGAACGCGTGCCCTGGTTCATTATATGGGCTCGGCCCGTTTTTAGAATGCTTCGACGGAACGTTCCTGGGCGAATGAACCAGTTTTTCGTTCGGATGCTGCGACCTGGCTCGTTTTTTTTTTCTTCAATAAAATTAGATTTTGAAAAATTTTAAAATTAGAAAAATTGTTTATATTTTGTAAATTATTCAGATTTTGACAAAAAAATCAAATTTTGAAAAAATGCTCAGATTTTTAAATACCGTTCAGATTCAAAAAATGCTCATATTTTTAAAAACTGTTCAGATTTGAAAATGATGTCAGATTTCGAAAAATATGTTTAGATATTTGAATTTTTTTCAAATGTCAAAAAATGTTAAGATTTAATTTTTGATTTTTTTTTCAGATTTTGAAAAATGTTCAATTTTGAAAAAGTATTCAAATTTTGAAAAATGTTCCTAAAAAGAAAGGAAAAAGAAAGAGAAAACAGGAACATACAAAACAGAAAAAGGAGAAATCGGTTAACCTTGAACCAAAATATTCTAGAATATTCATAAAACCAAAAAACCTGAGGCAACCATGCGCGTTGGGCCGGTCTAAGTTAGCGATGGAGTGGATCCGAGACTAGGCATCGGGGGGCTCGCGGATGCATTGAGCGCCAAACAGGTTTCGGGGAAAACCTATATGCCACTTATAGCGGCGCCCCGTGCCCACGCCGCACAAGGCTTTAGGCGCGGGGCGAGCCGGGGTGGGCTAGGCCCATTTAGGCCTTGTTTACTTCTAGGGTATTTGAAGGGATGGGAGGGGATTATTTTGTATCCCGGAATTTCCCCGATATGTTGTTTACTAGTCCAGGTTTTGAGGGGATAATCCCGAGATATCCCCACAAATCCCCTCCACTCTAGTGTATTTTTGGCTAGATTAAAAACTCTCCATCATGGTAGAGTATTTTTGGGGAAGAGTATTTGAGGGGATTTGAGAGTATTGGGTGAACACCAAATCCCCCCATATCCCCACATTCTTCGGGGGTGGAAATACCGGAGAAGTAAACAAAGCCTTAGTGTGGGGCGGGTGTTTTGTGATGTTTTTTTGTTTGTTTTTCATCTGTTTTCTGTTTTTTATGTTTCTATTTTTTGTGTTTATTTTATATCATATTTTTTATGATTTTTTTAAATCTAAGAATTGTTTTAGAAATAGAAAAGTTCAAAATATAAAAATATTCAGAATTAAAAAATGTGAAAAATGTGAAAAAGGTTCAAATGTGAAAAAATGTTCAAAAAGTGAAAAAAAGTTCAAAAAGTGAAAATTGTTCATATTTTGAAAAATGTTCAAATTATAAAAATGTTCAAAATTTTAAAATTGTTCAGATTTGAAAAATTGTTCAAATTTTAAAAAATAACAATTTTCAAACTAAATCAATAGTTAATGGGTCGGCCCACTTATTCAGCCGCAAGGAATGCTCTGTGCAGCGTGGGCACGAGCCGCCGCTATAAGCGGGGCAAAGGAGCTCCCCAGGTTTCGCCGAGCAACTTTCAGTTCGTAAAGGCTAAGATAGGCCGAGCAGGCAAAGAAAGGCTCGCCTAGTGTAGAATTTTTGGCCTACTAGGCCCATATACAGTTGACATTTGACTCTTCCCAATCGCTGGCAGCAGCATGCAATCAACATTCTACCCTACGAGTTTTTTTAAAGAAAAACTACCCTACAAAAACAATTATTTGATTTTTTTTTGCTGCAATCCTGCAATATCGAATAAACATATTTTTTTGAGCTGCAAAGTCTGACGAAATTGATCAGTAAATAAAAATATCTATAATACATATAGTATCAAATAATATAATTTAACAATACATATAAATATAATTTAACAATACAATTTTTAATTTAAAAATTATTAAATTGTATTTACTTGGTATTATAGGTGTTAATATGTATTTCTATTCAGTTTATCAAACCGAGCAAAGTCTAAATATGCACTATATTTTAAATTTGAGGTGCACTTGGAAGTACTCAAGAGTTGCACTTAGAACTACGCGTAAAGCACTTAAAGATACTTGTGTCTTCACTTAAAGTACAATTGGTGCAAAACTGCAACTCTATATACATCTATAGTATACAACAATAGGGTTAAAGACGAAGGGCTTCTTAAAGATCTCGTTATAATTTTTATTTTTTTTAAGATGCTTTATACTGTTTGTTGTTTCTTTTAACGCTAGAGTCTTATTCGCAACGTAGGGAAAAAAAGCCCGGGGCTGCACTCAAGTGCTACCCATGCATTCATCATCATCATATTCATCCACCGTGAACTGTGAGAGGCGACCGACCTAGCTAGACCCAGACGTGAACCGACACACACTGTCTACTAGGCTCAGGCTGGCCCCGACCCTCGATCGTCGTCGTGCTCGCGTCGCACGCGGCCGCACCTAGAACTTCGGCCGGACACTGGACACGGGACACAGGAAGAAGAAGAAAACAATGTGCGAGGCCACGGGAAGACGGGAGAAACGACGCCGTGTGGACGTGTGGTACCTACCAAAACGCGGGTCGCCAGCCACTTGCTCTCCGCTGCATCCCTACCGATCGACACAGCGCAGAGCTGCACGGATCGGATGAGATTCTTTGGTCTCTCAGCTAGATTTTTAGCCTGCCTCCACGGTCCTGCGTCCTACTACTTCAATACGTAGCAGCTAGCAAGCACCCGTCAGGTTTCTGCGAATGAGCTAGCTACGGCGGTGCAGCGGCAAGAACGAGCACGCTCAAACAAATTGCTAGTCCAATTTGAGAAAAGTTACCTGCAAGTCAAGGCTGTTGCAACTACGAGCTCGGTTGACAAGTGCACATCGCAAAAACCTGGCGCACATACGTTACTGTCAAGCCAGAGATTCACAAAGCACTTCCAATAGTACGATATATCTAATCAGCAATTTTCTTTTCCCTGCAGCCCGGATGATTAGCACCAACTAATCCGTGCTTAGATTTATAAGCAAGGGAGTTGGGCACTACTTAACGACGTGAAGCACGACATGGATTTGGGCATGCACCCTAGCTTTGTCGTTGTTGGTTCGTTTTCAGAGACGCCTAGGGTCGCCTCGCACTGTCCTAAAACATTTGATAACCACCGATGATAGGTTTAGCATGGAAACAGCCAATAAACTAGTACGAGCATTCCATTGTCTGCGGTATGCCCCTTTGCTTCATTTTTTGTGCTATGTTGTTTACGGATTGTTTTGGTCTTCTCTCATGATTAGAAGTTTGGCGGATGTCTTTCCATGGAATCAAATCGTACTAGCTAGCAGTTGACAAACACGACTACACGATCATAATCATTTCCATTCCATGATAATTATATTTAACCACCCGCCTAGTAAGTATATAGACCAAAACATCTTATACAGTATATATTAATAATAGAACATCCCAAATTGCGTCCCTAATAAGGATATTGGGGTGTTGGATGCGAAATGGGCTTTCAAGTCGGCATCTCTAATAAGTTGTCGGCACTGTGTAAGACCCAATACTGTTTATGACACTTCCATGTCCGCCCAACCTAGAGGGAACGATTTGGGAGTGCCGGCAAACGAGACATAAGATTTAGGCAGTGTGATCACACTGGCAGCGACACCGACTAGTTTCCTTACCTTACCTTGCCTCTCTATCATATTCGCCTCCCTCCCTCCTCCTTCGGATGAATTGCCTCTGGTCAGCTTTTCTTCTACATGTTGCGTGTCAACTTGTCGGCTCACGCTTAGCTCCAACAGAGATCATGTGTCGCCTCACACATCAGGTGTTAGGCCGTTTGCCTAGGTTTGCCTTTTTAGATTGTCTGCCTCGGTTTATTTGATAGAGTGTTCAATTGTTTGATGAGTAGTTGGTTTGATTCATAGACTATGTTTAGCGATAGCGACGATGAGATGATGATCTCACAATTGCTGCAACCGGAATTCAATGCACCCACTGATGACAAAAATGCGGATGATCATATCTTACCTTCTTTGTTTACAGCAGCTGAATGTTGTTCCTAGGCATGAAGGTTCCAATGTTGGGAAGAGATAGAACAAGGACCGGGAGGGGATGGCGGGTGCTTTGATGCTTCAAACCTACATATATGGCAAGCACTTTTGGCAGCATTCTATGATGGGCAAGGAGTTGTTCATGCGAATTGTGAATAATGGTGTGAGAGAGTATGATGATTACTTTATGTTTGAAAAATGATTGCACCAAATTGGTTTGTTTTACATCAGTTCAGAAATGCACGATTCTATTCTCCTACTTAGAGATATACCCTTAGAGGGTGGAGATCCCGAGGGAGCGGGGAGGTGTGTGACGTATCTGTGGTGTTGGATGCTTCGAGAAAGGGCGCAGGGTCTGGCATGGGTGTTGATTGCTGATCTTTGATTTTCTCTATGCTCTGCTGCCATTCACATGGTTGCCCACTTTGAAACGACACCTTTCTTGTGCAAGCGCGGGGAGGGTTCCCCCTATGTTGGCAACATGGTTTGGGTGGCATTTGAGGGAACTCTTCACATACTTTGATCTATTTTCCGCGCTGTCCGATGTGCTTCTGCTGTTAGTGTTCATCCTTTATGTAGTGATCTTCACCTTGTCAACATGTTTTCTTGGTGGCGGCGCATCATGAAGCTCCTTGATTGCTGGTAGATGGCGCCAGAAAATAGCTTGTGCCTAGTTGAATGTCCAGCCCGTTGGGAACCCCAAGAGGAAGGTGTGATGAATACAGCAGCAAGATTTTCCCTCAGTTAAGAAACCAAGGTATGTCGAACAGGAGAGGAGCAGACAATACGACTGAAGGTGATGCGGACTGGCTTAATAGCACTCCAACAAGGGCGCCGTTTACGACACTTGTTGACTCGTCTTCAACCAGTAGCAACGTGGAACCTGCACACACACAACCAGGTACTTTGTTCCCAACTTGCGATGAGGTTGTCAATCTCACCGGTTTGCTTGAAACAAAGGGTATGAGCGTATCAAGTGGAAAGTGATAATAGTATGCGAGTAAAGTAAACAGTGCGAGTAAAGTAAACAGGTGATAGCAATATGATGGAAATAGGACCGGGGTCCACAGTTCACTAGCGGTGTCTCTCCATAAGATAAATAACACATGCTGGGTAAACAAATTACAGTTGGGCAATTGATAGAATAAAGATAAACGTGATATGTCAAGAAGATCACTATACGATTTACTCTGGGCATTACAACAAAATACATAGACCGCCATCCAACTGCATCTATGACTAATAATTCACTCACGGGGATATCGTCCGAACACCCCATGAGTATTAAGTTGCGAACAACAGATAATTGCATTAAGCAAAGTATGTAATGTAAACAAAGCATATGCCCTTGAGCATATAAATGTTGTTTTTCTCCCTAGTAGCAACAACACATCTACAACCTTAGAGGTTTATGTCACTCCCCCAGGTTAAATAGAGGCATGAACCCACTATCGAGCATAAATACCCCCTCTTGGAGTCACTAGCAACTACTCGACCAAGATAGCTACTAACAACGGAGAGCATGCAAGATCATAAACAACATAGAGATAACATAAGATATATTTCAGTATATCAACTCAATCATAACACCAATATTTATCGGATCCCAACAAACCAAACATGTAGAATTACATAACGGTGATCTCAATCATATAGGGCAGCTCATAAAATCTAAACATGAAGCACATGATGGAGGAGACAACCATCTAGCTACTGCTATGGACCCATAGTCCAAGGTAGACTACTCACTCATCGCTCCGGAGGCAAGCATGGCGATGAAGAAGACCTCCGGTGGTGATTTCCCTCTCCGGTAGGGTGCCGGGAAGAGCTTCTGGACCCTCCCGATCTCGGGTCGACGACGGCGGCAGATCGCAATGTGTTTCTGGAAAATTGATCGGGTCCTTAGGTTTTTCCCGTCGGGGGGTCTTTATAGGCGAAGGGGCATCGTCAGAAGTGGACCGAGGCGTCCTCACACATAGGGGGCGCGGCCAGGGGCTGGGCCGCGCCGCCCTAGTGTGAGGGTGGCCTGTGGCCCCTCTCCGTCTCCTTTTCGGATCTCTGGAAGCTTCTAGGAAAAATAAGACTTCAGGAACTTGTTTCGTCCAATTCCGAGAATATTTCCTGTGTAGCTTTTCTGAAACACAAAAATAGCAGAAAATAGGGAACTGGCACTGTGGCGACTTGTTAATAGGTTAGTTCCGGAAAATATATAAAAGTGCCACGAAGTGTAACGAAACATTAGGCAAATGGTGTAAAAATAAGCATGGAGCAACAAAAATTATGGATACGTTGGAGACGTATCACTCCTCTACGTTTACAACCCAAGCAGCGGTGGATACAGTAGTGGTTGAGCAATTTAAGGGTGCTTGTTCACCGTGCCACATGCCCATAGTGCAGTGTTGTATTAGTGTCTATTGCTTGAGCTTGCTGGTAGTTGATGACCTTTGTAGTTCCTTTTGTGTTTTGATCCTTTTTTAACGTGTTCAATCATGTCATTAGTACCTAAGTACCTTGTATAGAATTTGAGGGTTTTATTAATTTAAAGTCAGGCTCTTTCAAGCGTTCTATCTTAAAGAAATCACGGCTAGTATTATTTCTACTCACAAGCGGTATTTCCTTTGTTGCTTCAAATGCAATTGCTTGTCACTGACGATGATCGCTATGTTCAAGATGCATTCTCGACGTTGTTAGGCTTGTGTCACAAGAGGTGGACGAGAAATCCTCTATCGTTGGTCCACAGAGTCAACATCATGGACACTCAGAGTTTGAGCTCAGTGAAGTCTATTTGATATCTACAACTCAACTCTATACCTTCGAGTATGGATGACAATTTTATCATGGATCCGGTATCCACGGATATCCGGACTGTCGAGCACGGGCATGGAGAGTCGATCACGCCCATAGATATAATGGGGCAGATATCCAATAAGTCATGGTCTGGGCACGGGCAGAGATTTTCCCCCGTTGATATCCAATGCATACCCGGCTGATATGTGATACCCACATGTCACCCAGACGGACTAGCTTTTTTGATAGAACTATCATAGGGGAAACCCTTATGGTTGGATTTCCTTTTTGTTTGTATTGACAAACTATTTAAAAACATGTACAAGGGCACTTAGTCTTAGCTCACCCTCTCTATGAGGCCCAACTCACCAAAAGCTCACTAAATCTAACCACTACCCTAAACAATAATCAATCCAGCGAGGTAGCCAAAGAGGCCATGTCCGCCTCTCCGCCTCCCCTCATCACCTTGCCTCCCCTCCATACCACATCTCTGGATCTCCTTCAGCTAGAAGACGCACTGGCGGGCGGCCTTGCTCTTCCTGCCACAACTCGTGATTGAAATATTGTTGCTTTGAAATTCCTAGATATTGTCCATATAATTATTGTTGAAATGCTACTGAAATGCTGCTCTTATGCTCAAATATTAGTATGTTGATGTACAAAGTGTGTAAACACATGAATATCTGGATATGTAGCATTTTTGGATTTGGAGCAACATCTATGCCCATGGATACTTTCGTGGATACGACACGGTGAAGCTGATGGATCTAGATTTTCTTGATAAGGAGCATATATTAATATCGAGGAGATACCAATTACACCCAGCCTCTGCAACAACGGAGTGCCCTAGTGGCAATATGGGTGCACACAACCAAAAAGGAAGAGGAATTATAAAAAAGAGAAGTCCCGCTATAGTGATCAATTCCTTGTAGCAGCAGCACTAACACCAGCAATACATCACTAGAAATCCAGTTTCTCCAAAAGCAACACCTCCAAGAAGGAAAAGTGCACAAGCGTCATTGTCGTCCGATCACAGATCTTAGTTTTCACCCTAGAGAAAGTACTCTCTCACAAAAACAATGCTTTCAACAAGGCCATTTCTAGGCACAACCAATTAAGGTCAGACCTTGGAATTTCACCCTGAACAGCTAAGACTTTGAACTTCTCCTATTATGTCGCCCCCACTTTTTATATCGCTGCTTCGAGTCACAAATGACCAAGCCAATTCCATATCGCCACAAAGACTCAAACCACCATTGCTAGTCCTCAGATCTCAGCTTCCTTGACATTCAGCGCTAGCTAACTTCACCATGAAACGAGAAATCGTACCACAAGATGGTAACAACCAGTAGAGCTTTGCGGCGCTCTCCCTAAAATCAAACGGTCAGATAAAAACACGGGTACGCACGACCGAATTCCATCCGATCCAGCAACCTCCAGGCACAAAGCACCCAATAGAGGTTGCCGGTGGAGCCTTCTGGAACATGACACTCCACCCAGATCGATGGGGATGGACATCCGACATATCTTCATCTTGGTGCCAGTTGGAATCTTAGGACCGCCTCCTTTATTCAAATCCGAGCTAGCAGCCCCCACACCACCCACCGGAACCCTGTTGGATCTGCCGCTCCGACCTCAACTGGCGGCCATGGTCATGCCGCTCTGATGGATCTAGATATAGATATGGTTTTGCAATATTTGTCCATACCCGCTCCATTACAATCGTTACCATCTGGGGATCCAGCTGCAGAACATCAACTGAATAGCTCCATTATAGAGGCCCTGGAAGAGTGCAGATGTGACAAATTCGAGCCCAGATTGTCATCGGATGAAAGAATGGCGTATGGTTCCATTTGTCATCTTCAACATCTTATTCGTGAGTTTAGATCAACTTCTTTGTGCTGTGGTGTTGAGTGCTACATGATGTATCTTGAGCCTTGATGTGAATATATCTAGCTTTGTTTAAAAACATATGTGTTAGATAGCCTATTCTTTTATGTTGCTGTTTCGAATTATTCATAGAAACTGAGAATGAGCTAAGAAATAGTTGTGGTGCACCTCTCGTTATCCTGACCTCTGTGCAGTGTCATGGAAACCAGACAACAGTTCAGCGTACTAGCATTGGTGACGCCTCGCGATAGATGATGATACTACAAAGAGCTAAAACGACGAAAAGTCCATGTTATTCACCTGCTTACGACTCAATTCATTGAGCACTTCTTAATCATAGAACATGCAGAATCTGCCGATCGGAACAATGATATATACCACATGTTGCGCCGCAAGGCAGATATCCCCAAGCGACTCCCATGATCATCTCACATCAGTCTACATTAGCAACACTACAAGGAAGATAGCATCCGGGCGCTGATCGAGTAGGTCAAGCTTCACAACAAATACACTCCATTTCATCATCAGAACGCTCCCCATATCTAGCTGAATTAAACAAGACGTGAGGGAGTCGACAGGGACGGTGGTGCCCCTCTCTGAACTTCCTTGCACATGTCTGTCACTTTCAGTAATCTTTCTTATTATCTCCTCAATCAAATCAGCAACGGGGTTGGACTGACTGCAACATTTTCTTGGAATTCTGCAGGCCTAGATGCTCTGTTTGTACGGTTGGTGTACACGATAGAATAGAATTGACCTGATGAATTGCGAAATAGTGCGCAAATCACGTTTCGCATTTGATGTGGACTTTTGTCCGCATCGCTGAACAGCACCTAGACTTTCAACTGATCGATGGTGCTGTGTCGCATGCATGTAGTACCAATCCAAGTTGTTAATCTACTTCAATCGATCGCAACCAACTTGCGGTTAGGCTTGAATATGCTATGCCATTTTTTTGGTTAATGAAGTATTCAACATCTGAAGAAAATCGTCCTAGTCTTCTAACCTCAGTGAACATATATACCTTGCACACATTGTGCCGGGGAAATGAACCAGTAAAGAATCAGAACTGCGCACCACAATTAACCTCAAGCCCTCATAATCAGTCGATCACAACATGGAGAACACGCTGTACACCAGATCAGCGACGCCAACTTTGTGTAAAAAGTTGCTACTCCCTTGGTTTCATACTATTTATTGCAAATTTATAACTTTGTACAAAATCAGCGACAAGTAATACGTATCGTAGGGAGTAATTTCTGGGCACAAAATTCTGTTTTTTTTTTAGAATTTGTGTTGGCTGAATGGCCCTACAATCTACCTCCTCTCATCTGGTATTTGAATTCAAATTTCATTTAAAAAATTCGTCCAGTAATTTCCGGTAACCACCCAATAACCCCGGTAACCTAAAATACCTGCCACCCCCGGTAAAAAAAGCCAAGCCGGTAGCCCAAACACGGAGTAAATAGAAACATAGTGAGTATAAGCATGACGGCCCCTGTTTAGGACCAAAATGGCGCCCATGTGTAGCCAAATTCATTCTTTCACTTCCAATTGGCAGCCAAATTCATTCTTCATTCCCCATCACTCTCCGTAGCTGTATATTTGGATTGGCATAAAAGCTCGTATTAATCACTGCTCCGACCTGTGCAAACCCATGGGCGTACTGTGCCTCCATTTTTGGGGTACAGCTATGCGGCCTATTGTCAAGTTGTTGGCAACCATCCACGTCAGTCACGTTTGTTGTGTTGCTAGTACATATCCCTCTGTTCAGAAATATAAGATGTTTTAATTTTGTGAAATGAGTAAATCTAGACATCTTTTAGTGTATAGATTCGCTCGAATCTATACACGAAAAAATGTCTAGATACATTAGTTTTACAAAACTAAAACATCTTATATTTCTAAACGGATGGAGTACTCGGGAGTACTGTACCAAGCTCAGTAGATTTAGAATTTCTAAATACTTTTTTAATAAAGAACTATTTGAGTCGGCCTACTAGGGGAAGGTGAAAAATCGGTGACCCCCTCTCGTCTCCCCCGGGGCGATAGGGGGAAACCCTATCCCGCCATCACCAGCCCTCCCCACCTCCTCCTCCTCCCTCCCCCATCGCCGCCAAGGGCGCAGCCAGACAAAGCTTGGTCGTCACCGGCGGCAGGAGAGTTTTCTCGCCGCTCCCTCGTGCACGGATCGGCGGTGTGGACGATTCCCCTGGTCGGGACGTGTTGCGCCGGGCACCATGGTGGCGAGGCTGGCCGGAGTTGGCCGGACAGTGGCAGTGCGGCAAATGGCGATCTGCTGGTGATTTGGTGAGACGCTGGAGGCGGGGACTACCGCTGCATCTAGGCGGCGCCGGTGGGCTGCCGATCTTGATCTGCTGCTACCGGGTGGGCGAGACAGTGGCACCCCTGTGGTGCGCTTGTCCTCATCGCCTATGTCGATGTGACCAAGGTCGAGGGCTTGAAGGTGGTCAGTCCGATGTACATGAAGGAGCTCGTGGAGCAGATCCGGGTGAAAACCCTGCTGTGGCTATTTTCCATAGCTGGCGATGACGACACAAGATCGTCGTTTCCTTCATGAGGGCATCGTCGAGGTGACTCTTCACACCTCCTACCACTACCTCTAGGGGAAACCCTGGATCCATGAATCAGATGATGGCGGCGCTTCTTTGTCGTCCATCCCTTGGGAGCATCAACTTTGGAGTTGTACATCGACCAAAGGGACTTGTGGATGGCCTCTGTGATGGAGCGGCGTGGTTTCTACCACGTCGACGATGGAGGGTCTCATAAGTGTGGCGCAGCGGGGTCTCGATAGAGGACGTGTGTAGCTAAACGCGCGCATGGAGGGCGCGATGTGTGGCGCCGTGGCGGCGTCGATGGCAGACCTGGCAAGTGTTATGCAATTTTTTTGCCCTGAAGATGAACCAGTGGTGGATGAAGGTGACGACTTGTGAAGTGAGAGCATGAGGAGCTCGCCGAGGGTCTGCTAGGCCAGATGTTGCTCCTGCTTTGCCATAGGATGACTCGGTGATGTCCCCGGTACCTAGTTGGTGGGGCGTTATTCATGTTTTTAGGGAATGAGACCCTGGCGACATGTATCTTCACCCATTGTCGGGTTTTTAGATGTGAAGTGGTGGTTTTGGGTATTGTGATGTATGCTCTTGACAGATCTTTGTTGAAAAAAACTAGGCGCAAGGTGTAGGCAGCGCCAGGCCATGACTGTAGGCGCCCCCAAAACACCCTGCCCGACGCCTTGTCAGGCAAAGTTTCAAGAGGAGGGGGAGGGGTGGTGGAGATGGTCTTAATTAGAACTGTACACACTAATTTACCTACACTCTCGTAACAACTGATTATGGCACAGAAGAACACGCAATAGAGCATAATGGAAGAACGCAAGTAATCCAGATCGGTCGCGGTGACATTGTGTACAAGATTGTTACTCCATCCGAACCAATTTAATTGTCGCAATTATATACAATGGTGTCCGTTGTTTAGACTAAAATGGCGCCCACGTGTATGTTAACCTTTTTCTAAAATACTATAATGCGGACACTCATGTACACTCACCTCTGTTAACGCATGCATACACATCCTATCACTATGAGCACATCTTCAACAGCAGATCCATATTAGTTATCCCCGATTTGTTTGTATCTACACACGTTTTTAGTGTGTTCACCCCTTTCAACGACAACTAATATGGGTTTGAGGGGTACAAATACAAATTCGATCAACTGACTCTCAGCGTTTCACTTCCAATTGGCAGCCAAATTCACTCCCCATCAGTCTTCGCAGCTGTATTTTCATATATTGACATAAATAAAAGGTCGGTATTAATACATATGGCCGTACTCTACGTCTAATTTCGTGGTACAGCTATGCAGCATGCTGCCAAGTTAACTGCTGGCAACTATCCAAGTCTGCAGTCACGTTTGTTGCGTTGCTATTCACGGTGCCCCTGCGCCTAAACCGCAATTAAAACGTTCCTCGATCGAGCGTACCACCGCAATTTTGATGACAATCTGAATTTTGTAGCTGCAGAGTCAGAAACTCAGAATCAGCAGGCGGGCGGCTGCCAGCTTCTTCACCTTCCTCCGCCCGATGCTGCAGCTCAGCCCACCGGATGGAAGCGGCACAAGAGAATACATACAGCCCATCCGCTCCGGACAAAGCGCTCCAGTTGCCTCCGCACTGTCGCCAGTTTCCGTTTCACCGCTCGCCGACGCGCGGGCCCCACCACATGAATCCCATCGCCTCTTATATAACCCCGGTCGACCCTGCCCGACTTCGCAATCATCACCTCAATTCTCCCTCTCGCTCGCTCGCTCGCTAAAACCTCTTGGTCCAGCTACTCCTCCTCGAGCTGCCGTCCTCTTTCTTTCTTCTCGCGTTCCTTCCATCCGAGGCCAGGCTGCAGAGGCGGATCCCGATGGCGAAGGGCGGGATGAGCAAGCTCCGTTGCATGATCCGGAGGTGGAACTCCTCCAGCCGCATCTCCCGGTCGCCGTCGGCCGGCGACCACGATGGCACCGACGCCGTCCCCCACGCCGGAGGAGACGGCGTCACCCGGCGCGGCGCGTCGTTCCACGGCGCGGACGAGGTGCCCAAGGGGCTGCACCCGGTGTACGTGGGCAAGTCGCGGCGCCGGTACCTCATCGCGGAGGAGCTGGTGGGCCACCCGCTCTTCCAGAACCTCGTCGACCGCACCGGCGGCAACGGAGAGAACGGCACGGGCGGCTGCACGGTGGTGGGCTGCGAGGTGGTGCTGTTCGAGCACCTCCTGTGGATGATCGAGAACGCCGACCCGCAGCCCGAGTCCCTCCACGAGCTCGTCGAGTACTACGCGTGCTGAGTTCCCCGTCCGGGGCGGCGCGGCACCGCGCCGGCCGGACTCGAAAGCAAATCTGTCTTCTCTAGGAGGTAGAGTCGTGATAAAACGCCGACGACCGTCGGTGTATGTTCGTCAGTGCTGATCTGGGAATTGCCAGATTACCGCCACCATTGTTAACCGCGCGCTGTTAATTCTCTCCCTTCCTGATGCTGGTTCGTTTGTAACAAGAGCATCCGCCGTTCATTGTTTTTCAGAGTTTCTTTCCCCAATAAGATCCTGGGGCAAGTGCGTTCATGCACCTTTCATCAATCAATGTACAAATTGCTCAGTTTCTTCTCCTTTCTACCATTTTGATTGATCCGCCGGTGCTTGCTACTCAACAAGAAGCTGGCTCGAGGCCGCCACCGTCGAAGCCTGGATCTAATTGGTGAACACCATCTGATCGACGGTTACCAAAACCCTCCACCATCACAGCCATGGGGGGGGGGGGGGGGGGGGGGGGGGGGGGGGGTTTGCAAGGACAGGCTGACCGCCGGCACGCGGCTTGGTGAGGGGTCGCCAGTAGTGGCAGGCTGGCAGGTGCTTAATTTGCAGCTTGACGGTGAGGGCCTAATGATGATCTCCGCTTGTAATCACCTCGGTTGACTGGATGATGATGACATCTCTTCGCACCCCGGAGCAGGAGGGACAGCCCGAACAGCTGGCTAGGGAAGGAAAAGCGTTCGGTCCCAAAGGGAAGGGGCGGGATGGACCACGCGTGTACGCTCGTGCGCCGTCCGTCGTCCGTCCATGCGCGGAAGGGTGGTGCGGCGTGCGTTGCGGACGGAGAGGGCTCCCCTGCAACAGCAGGAGCGGAACGTGTGCTCCCGATTCAGCTCGCAGCACCGTACCTGCTATACACGGAAACGTCCCAAACTGGGGACACCCCGTCACCCCTAGTACGATTTTGCTTAGGCTAAGACAAGGCTTAGCCAATCCCTTGTATTAGGGTATGTACAATGGTAGAGAAGACGCGTCTTCTCTTAGTCGTCCACATCATTTAAAAAAATCATAAAAAATAACTTGTATAATGCATTATCTCTTATTGTTATCCCTAATAATTAATGAGAATATTTATTTTTAGTAAGAAATTAATTGGCTAAGGGAAGACAAATGATACAATGTATAAAATAGTCTTCTTTTATTTTCTAATGGATCATCTCTTAGCTAAGGGGAGGCAACCTTCCCTTTCTTATTTCTCTCTCCTCCAAATAAGCAAAAAACATACATGGTACCTCTAAGGGAAGGCTGACGTCACCCCATTGTACGTGCCCTTAGCGGTACATTCAAACGAGTATGAAGTTCGTCGAAAAGATGTTTTACTTTCTGAAATGCCGCGTACAATTGAGATTGTAGCAAACAGTTTTCTATAGAAAAGCGTATGTGATTGGTGCCCGTTCTTACTGAACGACATAATTTATTTTACTTTGACTATGTGTAAAATAATAAGGGCCCAGCAAGCCAAATCCTACATGTAAGTACCACACCAGGGTTTCGATCCGGCCTCACTATATTCGGCAGTCGCCAGACGCCTCTTTAGGATCAGCAGTGACCCCGGCTAGCCGGTCTCACTGCCGGCGACAACCACCACAGCTCCGTCCTTGATGAGGATCTTCTCGCCAACGGCTTGCTCACCGTTGTCTTGTGCCCACCCACCCGATCGCGGGCTGGAGGTGCCGCCGAGAATGCCGGTCAAGCCGCCTCGTCTTCGCCAGCTTACACATACGTACGCGATGCCTCCCCAAAGGTATATGTTCTTAGCATTTATTTTTTACTTATATATAGTGCAGATCTGCTATGTAAGCACTGTTAGCAAGGTCGGATCCAGTAATTACAATATAGTACGAATCTTGCTATATAAAGCACTGTTAGAATGGTGGTATGGTATCTTTTGGATATGCACAACACTAGCACAGTTCATGTCTTAGTGTTAGATCTATGCATTTCTATTTTTTTTAAAGGAGATCTATGCATTACTACTGTTTCCATTCTTTTATATAGTCAACTTATGATATCATCAAACTTATAATAGGGATAATATTTTGGTGGCACTGCAGAAGAACTGGAGAGCCTCCGTTTTGTTCATTTGTTGCTGTGTAAGAACACAAATCATTTGAACTTGCATTTTTTATATAAACTTTACATTAATGCTCTAGTTCTAATAATTTTATTGTACAACTTTTCTTAATCTGAGTGCTACATCTAGATTAGGGCCAGTGAGGATGCCTGCAAATGGGTTGGCTGTGCCATCTCATGTGCTTTTTAATGATGCAACAGTCGCAGCGATATCGGTGAGTATCTATCTCAAAAACCAAATTGATCTTATTTTTTTTCTAGTTTGCCACCAATTTAGTTCTCTATTTTTACTTAAACAGATGAGATGCATATCATCATCTGAGCTGTGGCCCAGACTGTCCATCATCTTTCTGATGTTTGAGTTCACTGCAAAGTGTTACCGTAATTTCCTCAAGGGATGGGAAGATTGAAGATTGAAGTGAAGCTTCAGCAAAGGTTGCCACCATATATGGTGAATAATTACCATGAGAACCTTTGTCTCCGAGCCAAAGGCGTAACCAAGAAATATATACAACAGCTAGCTCTCTCATTTATATTGCTAGGAATTCAATCTATGTCGACATACATGTACATGTTCTTTATGAAGTGGAAATGCAAGCACATGAGGTGTATGAGATATACAATGAAAACATAATTCATTTTGCTGGTGTGCTTGATATATATCTTCGTCATCCACCTGCTGCCACTAGACTACGATAGCAAAAACCGTATGCAACTATCATTAAGCACATGGCATAAAGTAACAAAATCTTCTGCAATGTGAGGGAAACACATACCACAAGCTCCGCAAATCGTATGCGATCTTCCAAAACTTCCAACAACTAATAGTAGATAATCGTTTGTGAAAGCCCTATCCCTCGCAAATAGCCTGAAGACAAAAACTGTGGGTGAACTTTAGCCTATCGCACATGGTTCCATTAACCGTCTGCGTACAGGGCTGCTATTGCGCAACCTAGTGTGGAGATAGTTTGTACAATTGTGTGTTATAGGCCAATTCGGCCGTGTGTGAAGGCATGTCCTTTACTAGTGCTATTTTAAAATCATTTGTGAGATTTCTAACAACATGATCGTACATGGAAAAAGTCATCGGGATACAACCCTAGAACCCCAAGTCAAACTTGTGCCGGCAAGCTTCGCTCTCTATCGGAGGAGTTTCCACAACGGCCCAACGGTCCTCCTCGCGAGCCGCCTTTTTGCGACCGCTCGATCTGGCTCAACCTTCCGACCATGCTCCTACAATAACGCGGCCATTGTTGCACCTTTGTTAGACCCGACGATGCGAATAAACCTACTCGATGGTTTTTCTTTCTTTTTATTTTTCAAGTCATTGAAATGTCCATAAATAACTCAAAAACTTTGCAAGTGACAACAAACTAGAGTATCTCATGCCCCCTTATCTCACCCTTTTCTAAAAACAATGGCTCCTCATTAGAATAGCAGTTTATTCTCATAAAGGAATAGAATCAACTTTAGTTAACTTTTTTCTAAACAAGGCAAAAGATTTGCCATTTTATTAATTAAGGAGGAAGTTAGAGGTCTTACGAACCAAAGTTTGATAAAATCAAGCCAACACAACAACATCGTACACTTGCAACATTACATTACTCAAAGCTTTAGCTCCGGGTAAGCTCCAAAATTTGACTTCTTCCTTGATTTTGGTTATGATCACTGTCAAGGTGGAGGCATTGTTCCAAAAAAAAAGCGAGCATTCCTTTCCTTCCATATTTCCCATGATATTAGAACTGCAAGAGACCTCATGGCCTTATTTGATTGGCCTTGCTTGTGTATGGAATCATTCCGCCAATCTTTGACGCCTCGCCAAGCATGCCAACTTGTTTGATCACTGACGAGGTTTATCCCCGGCAATGCCCATGTCGAAGGGCTTTCGATCTATGAAGCGAATTGAGGACCTGGCGAACTCGACGGCGATCAGACAAAAGCAGGAGGACACGAGGATTTACCCAGGTTCAGCCCCCTCGAAAGGTAAAAGGCCTACGTCCTGCTTGTCTGACTTTTGTATTGAGGTGGTGATGATGATGGTGGTGTTACAATGGCGGCGTAGATTGGATCTAGCCGAAAATAGAGAACTCGAAGGTGTCGAGCGCTCCGGCGTGAGGTGGGTGGAAGTGAATCTCGGGTTTCGAAACCTCCCTCCCAGCCTTTTATAAGATAAGGCTAGGTCTCAGGAGTGTTTCTCAAGCCAAGTACAGATCGGATCAACCGAGACCTAATCTAGTTTGGGCTCTTCGAAACTTCGCTTGTACACCAAGTAATACTCCTGGGCCGCATCGAAACACTGCCTTGACGGGCCTCGAAAGCCTCTCCTGAGACACCCCACCTGGACCGAAAACTAGGTAGGCGAATGTCGGGGGCCCATCTGTCATTCCTTCGTCAGTAGCCCCCGAGTGCCTGGGATAGCCGAAGACTATGGCAGGGACTCCTCCCGAAAGTCTTCCCAGCCGTACCCGACATGAGCACTTGGCCTGCAAAGCTGCAAATGTACAGAAGTCATTCGAATAGTATGCTCGTTTCGATACGTGATTTTCGAGCTGCTCTCATGTAGAGCCTCGAAAGCATTAAGTTGGGTTTGCAGAGGGATGCGCATAACCGGCCTGAGACTCACGCCGGGTCTCAGTTAATTGCATTGCTGCAAAGACATTCGGTTAGCTTACTCAGATTCGAGTCCCCCGACTCGAACCCGCGTGGGCTGGCGCTACCTCGACCTGAGCCGCGTTGGACTTACCAGGTCGAAGCCCAGTTCATTTGTGAGGCACCTGATGCGTCCATCGGTGCAAGCTTCATACCGTAGGTATGGAAAATTTCCGGCAGAGCGCGTTTGATACGAATACCGGGCCATCGATGTTGCAAATCGTGGTCTTACCTTCGTATTTGACATACGGCATCCGAACTGGTATATTGCCACCGAAATTCGGGTATGTTGATTGAGGAGCGTTGATAGCCCGAAAGACAGATTAGAACAAGATGATTCAAAGGTCCGAAACTCGAACCCGAATCTCTAAAAGTATTATTTGGTCGAGAGAAACAGCTCGAAAGATCGAAGCCCTGCCTCGAATATTTCGAAAGCATTGCTGGCCTGAAAGAAGCAGCTCGAGGGACCGAAGTCCTGCCTCGAATACATCGAAGGCGCTGCTGGCCCGAAAGAGATAGCTCGAGGGACCGAAGTCCTGCCTCGAATACATCGAAGGCGCTGCTGGCCCGAAAGAAGTAACTCGAGGGACCGAAGTCCTGCCTCGAATACATCGAAGGCGCTGCTGGCCCGAAAGAAGTAACTCGAGGGACCGAAGTCCTGCCTCGAATACATCGAAGGCGCTGCTGGCCCGAAAGAGATAGCTCGAGGGACCGAAGTCCTGCCTCGAATACATCGAAGGCGCTGCTGGCCCGAAAGAGATAGCTCGAGGGACCGAAGTCCTGCCTCGAATACATCGAAGGCGCTGCTGGCCCGAAAGAAGTAACTCGAGGGACCGAAGTCCTGCCTCGAATACATCGAAGGCGCTGCTGGCCCGAAAGAAGTAACTCGAGGGACCGAAGTCCTGCCTCGAATACATCGAAGGCGCTGCTGGCCCGAAAGAGATAATTCAAGGGACCAGAAAATTCCCCCGAAGGAACGAAAGACAGAGTCGTCGAGAAACTCAATGCTCATTCGAATGGCACAAAAGAGAAGAACACAGAAGACCTCGAAAGAAACCCGATCAAGAGATCATCTGAGTGCAAGGGGTACATACCTTTGGGACTCGAAAGAGCCTTTGCCAGTTGTTACCCTTTGAGTCGAAAAGACAGCATCCTACCCAAGGGAACGCGTCAGCGCTGACGACACACTGCGTCGAGTCGTCACCTCATCTTCTGCAGGACGGGCCTGAGCCTGCCAGGACAAGACGTGTGGTGGGCCCTCAAGCCGTGCATCGCGGCCGTTGACAGAGTTTGACCGCACGTCCCGTGCGTGGGTGAGAAATAATCGGCGCGGTTTCCTTGATTACCGTGCGTAGTGGACGCCGCGGTGCTCGCGTGCTGACACGTGGACGGTCGGATCAACCCGGCCGTTTCCACTTCGCCATGGACGGTTGAGATCTGACGTAAATCTCTAGAGCTGGAATAAATAACGGTGGCAGGGTAACAGTCTATCTCACTCCGCCGCCATCGTCTTCTTCCTCGCGCAGCGCCCCTGTAGCTCTTCCTTCCCATCTCCATTTCCGCGATCTTTGCTGCGCCCTGACCATGGGCAAGAGGAGCTCCACAGCCGCCGGCGCCACTGCTGCCGCCAAAAAGGCCAAGACGGCCGATGCTGAAGGCTCCGGCGTTGGCCGCTGGGTCCAATCCAAGGTTGGCAACAAGGAGCTGACCCAAGCCGAGAAGATGGGCCTGCTGAAGAACGCGCCGGCGGAATCGCTCGCCGCCGGCCCGGAGATCGTTCCCCGGCCACCCCTCGGTTTCCGGGTAATCTTCATCGCCTTTTTGCTGCGGGGTCTGTCTTTCCCCCCGCATCCTTTTCTCCGTGGCCTTCTCTTTGCTTACGGGATTCAGCTCCATGACCTAAATCCCAACTCTGTTCTTCACATTGCGTGTTTTATCACGCTTTGTGAGTGCTTCCTGGGGATCGAACCCCACTGGGCGCTGTGGCGCCGAATCTTCGTGATTCGGCACCCTCTGCCCTATCAGACCGGTGGTTTCGGCGTCCAAGTGCGCCCAGACGTCGAGTATTTCAACCTCCAAACACCCGAAAACAACCCCGGGTGGAGGACGAAGTGGTATTACGCCAAGGACAAATCCTCCGACGGCGAAAACTTCGGACTTGAGGGATTCCATCCCACCGGCGTTCTTCGACCTCGCGTCTCCTGGAGGCACGACCTTTCGGACGAGGAGTTGAAGATTACAGAGCCGCTGATGGAGAAGATCCAACAGCTTCGAGCTACTCCGAAGAAGGAACTTTCGGGAGTCCAACTCATCCGAACCTTCGTCGAGCGCCGAATCCAGCCGCTCGCTGCTCGAGCCCACTGCATGTGGGATTACAGCGATCGCCGGGACTCGACTCGCATCTCTCAGGATGAGCTGCACGAAGCCGAAATCGACGAGTGCGTACGCGCCGTCACAAACATCAAGAAGAAGGATCCTGTGCCGAAGGTCTTCGGTGCAGTGGCCTTCAGCAAAGCCTTCCCCCGCACTGAGGTACGATCCTATTTTAAACGGATTCCTTCCTTGTCTCGTAGTTGAATCGTTCAGTGTCGGATTCAGTCTTCCTCATTATGCAGGTGATAAACATAGCCCGATGCTATCCACCCCAGCCAGAGATGGGCGAATATCCGGGGCGTGACTTCGCCGAGGTGCCTGAAGGGTCGGCCTCCGCCGCTCCATCGCCACCGAGGGCTCCGAAGAGACAACGAGTCGCGGACGTTGTCGAGGATTCGGAAGACCTTGACGACACTCACTTTTCTTCAGGGGATGACGACAACAGCGCTATCCCTGCCTCGCCTTTGAACCGCCATCCTCCTCCTCGAACAGAGAAAAAGGTCCTTCCGAAGTTCGGGATCGACGCATCGTAAGTTTTTTTTGTGTAACTTGTGGTCTTGTTTTGATTTGGTTGTCCGGGTCTAATGCTGATGATTGCTTCAGATCTTCCACCGAGGAAACATCGACTGGTCCGGGGGATCAAGATCGATACCAGGTTCGACCTCATGACGACGCCCTTGAGCAAACGGCAGACTCACAGGAGAAGGTCGCTGATATTGTCGCCCCCGAAGTTGCTCTGGCGAAGCCTTCGACCTCTTCCAAGAAGAAGGCGACGGAACAAGAATTCGTGCTTGTCTCCTCGTCCGGCGGGCCTTTCGGTCCTAGCAACCATGTAAGTCCGAAGACTTTCGACTTGCACTTCGCGTATTTGACCATTAGTAGCCCCCGAGGGTAAGTCTAAGTGTTTACACTTAGGCTTGCCCTCCAAATCATGACTCGAAGGTTAATCTTCTGTTCTGCCTTTTTTAGCCCGTTGTTAGGGACCTGTCGAAGGTTTGCAGAAACTTCTTTGCCTTGGAGGAGGAGAACCGAAGGTTGTCCGAGAAGCTCGAAGAGTTTCGACGTGAGTGCTGCTATTTCACTTGTAGAGTTTTGCTCTGCCTGTTACCTTGCCCTTCTTCCTGACGACATCCTTTGACGAATTAGGGATTGGAGCCCAGGCTGCTGCGGACAAAACCTCTCTGAAGTCTCAGCTGGACAATCTTGCCACTGAGAATTCGGGCTTGAAGGCTAAGGTCGCTGAGCTGAACGACGAAGTCGCCCGGCTGAAGGTCGAATCGTCCGAAGCTCAGGAACGCGCGAAGAAAAGCCGCCTGGACGCCGAGGCTCGAGAAGGAGAACTGCACCAGCGCCTGCAGACTTCGCTTGATGCCTTGCGCGGTGAGTTCTTCGAGCTTGGTCTCGATTAATTTTTGCGCCGAAGAACTTGATTGTGACTTGGAGGTTTTGTTTTTTCTTGTAGCTGCTGCCGAACTGGACGCCGGAGCTACGAAGGGGCCCGCTGGGATCGAATCCAGTGTTGGCCTCGCCGAACGCCTGACTCGGGAGATTGTCAACCTCCTAGCGCGAGTTCGGTCGACGCTTGTTCGCGTTCGGGATACGTCTGTACCCGATTCGACCAGCGACACCATGGCAGGGATCCTCGACGCTGTGGCGGTGAAGGAGGGCGGCGAAGACCCGTTATTTGCCGCGGTGCGCCGTCAGGTAACTATCGGCACCGAGTCTGTCTTCTCCATGATGATGATGCACGACGTGGAGTTCGACGCTGACAAGGTGACGAGCACGTACCCGAAGGACAAGGACGGACGTGACAAATCCGCCAAAACTTATGTCGCTCGTGCTCGTGAGCTGGCTGCTCGAATGACGGGCTTTCTGGCCGATAGGAACGAGAAGCGTGCAGCGGCGAGGGCTCGGAAGCGTGGCGCGTCCGCCGCACCGTCTAGCAGGGCTGGTAGTTCGGCGTAGTGCGAGCAGCGCTTCTGGTGCCCACTTGTAATTAGTTTTGCTGGCTCACATCGAGGGCTGTGACCCCGATTAAAACTCTTGCTGTTGTAAAACTTGTTCTGCTGTTACGTTAATCTTCATGCCATTTGGTTGCAATTGCTTGTGTATGCTCGACTCCTCATGCAGGATCCTTCGCTGACCTCTGGTGCTTGGCCTATTTCGTACGAAACAACTGGCAGTACTGCTGGTGCCATTGAGCGAAGAGCGCCCTCCACGAGCGAGTTGTCATTAATTCGATCGTTGCGCGATCAGCTCCAGAACACGCAGCGCCAACTAAAGGTTGTTACTGCCAAGGTCGACGTTGCTCTTTCGAAGGCGTCGTATGCTGCGGACTGCGAGAAATTCCTTCTAGATGAGATCGAAAATCATGGCAAATCTCTGAAGTGTAAGTCTTCGAACTTCTTTCGCTGCACGTTGGCTTGGATGTGCAGGACTGAGTCTTTGTTCTCTTGTTCGCAGATGCGTGTCTTGACAGTGCAGCTGAGGCTCGACGCGTAAACGCGCATATTATCGCTGCCCAGAATCATGCCAACTCCGTTGCTGATAACTTCTGGGCTGATCGATCAAAGGCAATGAAGCTGACACTCCTTCAGGATAGGATTGCTCAAGCTGGTGCGTTGGCTGAGACGAGCCGAAGTGCCCTTGCGCTGGTGCACCAGGCGATGTTTCCTCTAAATGATCAGCCCGAAGGTTTGCCGGCGCTGCTCGATCGATTCGAGAACGGCCATGCTATACATTCCTTTGTCCGGGCACATCTGCGCAGTGGGGCTGTGGTCGCACTTGCTTTCGTGCACGCGCACTACCCTGAAGTCGACCTAGAGCTTCTGAAGACGCCTCCGCCGTCGCCCAGCGGTCGCTATGACATGGAACGGCATTATGCTGCTTGTAGAAGTACCGGCGATTGTATCGCTCGACAAATTATCGTTGAAAGCGATCGTCAGAGGGCGAGTCGAGATGCTGCGGCACCATGAACTAGCTTTGTTGGTGTGTCTGTATCTTCACTCTGTACATACGTTGTATGCCTGTGTTTATATTCGACTGTGTTGAAAAGGCAGAGACTTCGAGCATCGATTAGGAAGGCGAAAGTTCTCCAGTGTAGGTCGAGAGAACGCGTCCTCCAAACGTGAGCTGTTTGAGCGCGGCCCCAGAGCGTAGGCGAAGTCCTCGAGCGTGGGTCGAAAGGCCGAGCCCCCGAGCGTGGGTCGAAAAGCTGAGCCCCCGAGCGTGGGTCGAAAGCCCCCGAGCGTGGGTCGAAAGGCTGAGCCCCCGAGCGTGGGTCGAAAGCCCCCGAGCGTGGGTCGAAGCCCCCGAGCGTGGGTCGAAAGGCTGAGCCCCCGAGCGTGGGTCGAAAGCCCCCGAGCGTGGGTCAAAAGCCCCCGAGCATGGGTCGAAAGCCCCCGAGCGTGGGTCGAAAGCCCCCGAGCGTGGGTCGAAAGGCTGAGCCCCCGAGCGTGGGTCGAAGCCCCCGAGCGTGGGTCGAAAGGCTGAGCCCCCGAGCGTGGGTCGAAGCCCCCGAGCGTGCACAGGTATAGAACGATGAAGTTGAATTTTATTGCTCGGTGCCGAAGGCACAATGGTGGGCGCGGACTGCTGCCGACGCCTGATTACATAGTAGAGGGGGTAGAGGAGACAGCTTTGCTAGCTAAGGGTAGAAGCGGCGCAGCTGCGCGGCGTTCCACGGGTTGTCGACGTCTTTCCCCGTCTTTGGGTTGCGTAGGCGATATGCTCCTCCTGGGATGACCTCGTGGATGAGGTACGGGCCTTCCCATGGTGGCTCCAGCTTCGACGTGCTTGTTTGCTTGAGTCGGAGCACAAGGTCTCCTGGTTCGAAAGAGCGTCCGCGTACCCGTCTGCTGTGGTAGTTGCGGAGGCTCTGCTGGTAGACCGCCGATCGAACGAGAGCGACGTCTCGAGCTTCGTCCAGCAGATCTTGGGCGTCTGCTAACGCCTTATCCGCGTCTTCCTCGACGTAGGCGGTGACGCGGGGCGCGCTGTAGCGCACGTCCGTGGGCAGCACGACTTCTGCCCCGAAGAGCAAGAAGAAGGGCGTGTAGCCTGTCGAGGAGTTGGGCGTTGTTCGCAGGCTCCATAGCACCGAAGGCAATTCCTCGACCCAGGCGCCTGCTGCGCGCTTGAGGGGTCGAAGCAGTCGCTTCTTCAGGCCTCCGCAGACAAGTCCATTGGCCTTTTCGACCTGGCCGTTGGACTTGGGGTGTGATACCGAAGCGTACTTGAGTTTGATGCCGAGGTCTTTAGCGAAGCCCTGGAATTCGCCCGAAGTGAAGTTGGTGCCGTTGTCGGTGATGATGCTGTTCGGGACGTCGTACCGATAGACGATGGACTCAAAAAACTTGACTGCCGTGGTCGCCTCTTGGTTGGTGACCGGGGTAGCTTCTATCCACTTGGAGAACTTGTCCACAACGACGAGCAAGTACGTATGCCCTCCTCGAGATGATTTGGGGAGAGGCCCCACTTGGTCGAGCCCCCATTGTGCAAAGGGCCATGCCACAGGGATGGTGTGCAGTTCCGATGCCGGCGCGTGCGGCTTGGTGGCGAACATCTGACACGCTTCGCAGTGCTGGACGATGTTCCTGGCGTCGTAGAGGGCGAATAGCCAGTAGAATCCGGACCGAAAGGCCTTTGCTACGAGGGTTCGGCTGCAAGCGTGATGTCCGCAGGTTCCTTCATGGATTTCTCAGAGGAGGGCGATTCCATCTTCCTGCGCTATGCACCGCTGGAGCACCCCCGAAGTGCTTCGCTTGTAGAGTTCCCCGTTGATTATCGTGAAGGCCTTAGAGCGCCGCATGACTTGTCGGCGGTGGATGGGGTCTTCTGGGAGTTCGCCCCTCGTCAGGTACGCCAAGTGCGGCTTTGTCCATATTGCTTCGATGAGCATGACCGCGGTTGCATCCTTTGGGAGGTCTGCTGCTCCTGCCGCTGGGGCGGTGTCGGTTGTCCGAGCCCCCGGACGTGTTGTTAACGCCGGGTCAGGTGTGGGTTTGATCTTGACGGAGCGTTCGAATATCTCCTCGAAGAAAACACCTGGCGGTATTGGGAGGCATCTTGAGCCGACGTTGGCCAGGTTATCTGCCTCCTCGTTGCTTTCCCTGCCGATGTGTGTTACTTCACAGCCCTCGAATTCGCCTTCGAGCTTGTCGTACATGGCGCGATATGCGATCATGTTCGCGCAAGTTGCGTCGCACTCCTTCATGACTTGCTGAGCGATGAGGTTAGAGTCTCCATGAATCTTGATGCGGGTTGCCCCGCAGGCCTTCGCCATGCGCATACCGTGAAGGACGACTTCGTATTCTGCCTCGTTGTTGGAGGGATTCGGGAAGCGCATGTGGAGGACGTAGCGCATCCTGTCTCCTTGTGGTGATACCAGGATAACTCCTGCTCCTGCCCCCGAAACCCGCTTGGACCCGTCGACGAAGATGGTCCAGCTGTTCGACAGGTCTGGGAGTTCGGGCATCTGGGCTTCTGTCCATTCGGCTATGAAATCCGGTAGGACCTGTGACTTGATCGCGGACTGGCACTGGTACGTAATCTCCCAGGGTCCTAGCGTGACTCCCCATAGCGACACACGCCCTGTAGCGTTTGGGTTGTTGAGGATGCTGGAGACTGGGTTCGAAGCCACTACTATGATGGAGTGGCACTCGAAATAGTGCGGCAGTTTCTTCCCCGTCATGTAGATGGCGTAAGCCAACTTCTGATAATGGGGGTATCTTTGCTTGGTTGGTGACAGGACTTCGCTTAAGTAGTACACGGGCCTCTGTACGCCGTGTTCTTTGCCTTCCTCTGGGCGTTCGACCACAAGCACCGAGCTGACAACTTGATTTGTAGCCGCAATGTACAGCAACATTGGCTCCTTTTCTCGAGGTGTGACGAGGACTGGGGAGGTCGATAGTCGTCGCTTGAGGTCGTCGAAGGCGGCTTGCGCCTCTTCGGTCCACGTGAAGTTGTCTGTTTTTCTGAGCAGTCGATACAAGGGCAGTGCTTTTTCGCCAAGCTTGCTGATAAAGCGGCTAAGCGCTGCGAGTCGACCTGTCAACTGCTGAACATGTCGAAGCGTCTTCGGGGGGTGCATGCCGATGATGGCCTTTATCTTCTCTGGGTTGCCTTCGATTCCTCTCTCGGAGATCAGATAGCCCAGCAGTTGGCCAGTGGGTACCCCGAAGGAGCATTTCTTCGGGTTGAGCTTGATGCTGTATCTGTCGAGGTTGGCGAAGGTCTCTCGAAGGTCATCGAGCAAGGTATCTACTTTTGATGTCTTGATGACAATGTCGTCAACGTAGACCTCGACGTTGCGTCCGATTTGTTCCTTCAAGCATGCTTGCATACACCGCTGATACGTAGCTCCGGCGTTCTTGAGCCCGAAAGGCATCGTCATGTAGCAGTATACCCCGTGCGGGGTGATGAACGCCGTTTTGTCTTCGTCTTCTACCTTTAGCCGTATCTGGTTATATCCAGAGTAGGCGTCGAGGAACGAGAGGCGCTCGCATCCTGCCGTGGAGTCGACGATCTGGTCGATTCGGGGCAAGGGGAAGTAGTCCTTCGGGCAGTGTTTGTTTAAGGCTGTGAAGTCGATGCACATCCTGTAGATCTTGGTGTCCTTCTTTTCCACCATGACCGGTGGCGAGAGCCATGTGGCTTCCTTGATCTCTCTGATGAACTTAGCCTCGAGGAGGCGATTAATTTCTTCGCCCATCGACTTAGCCTTTTCTGGATTGTACCGTCGCATAGACTGCTTGACCGGTTTCGCGTTGGGAAATATTTTAAGCTCATGCTCGGCGAGTTCCCTGGGGATGCCTGGCATATCTGCTGGACACCAGGCGAACATCCTCCAGTGCTCACGGAGGAACTCGACGAGCGCACTTTCCTATGCGGGGGAAAGGGAGTTCGACACCCGCGCCGTCTTGGTTGGATCAGTCGGGTGGATCTGGTGTTCTCGGGTGTCTTTGGTGGCATCGAAAGACAGCTCTGGGGCGTTCTGCTGCGCCGGTGGGTCGATGTCCATGACAGTGGCTTCCCGAATGTGGTGCAGTTCCTCGTGCACCCCGAAAGTCTGGGACATGTCGTTGAAGTCCTTGTCGCAGTTTTCTGACCGCGCGAAGCTGCCGCTGATAGTCAGTGGTCCTTTATTTGCGGGCATCCGCAACTTGAGGTAGGCGTAGTGTGGCACGGCCATGAATCGGGCGAACGCTGGTCGTCCGAGGATAGCATGATACTGTGAGGGCCAGTCGACCACCTCGAATTCGATCTTCTCCTTTCTGAAGTTGGCTTTAGTGCCGAAGATGACGTCGAGGTGTATCGCTCCCAATGGATACGTCGGTTTCCCTGGGACGATTCCGTGGAAGGAAGTCTCCGTTGGCAGGAGATTGTTTAGTGGAATCTTGATCTTTCGCAGTGTGTCTGCGTAGATTAGGTTCAGGCTGCTGCCTCCGTCCATGAACACCTTTTTCGAGGTGAAACCCCCTATTTGCGCCTCGAGAACCAGAGCATGGTGTCCTGGGCGTGGGATCTTCGGTGGGTGGTCTGACCGATCGAAACCGATCGGATGTTCGGACCAATTCAGATATTCGGGAGTAGCTGGTGGCGCGTGCTCGGCGTGGAACACTTCTCTCGCACGTTTTCGCCGGACTTTGTTCGTCGGGCGCCCCCTCTGGATCATTGGCACGAAACCTCTTGGTGGCGGGAACTCTTCTTCCTCGTTGGCCGGCTGTCGCTGCTCAGCTTGCTGGATCGTCGCGGTCTGATGGCTTAGCTGTACGACGTTTGCTGGTGGATTCGGCGGTGGCGGTGGAGCGTTGTAAGCTATCGCCCCTGCCACTGGTTGCTCGACGTTCATTCTCTCCTGAAGTGCCCGGTTAAGACGAAGGAATTCCCTGCACTCGATGAGGAGGTGTGCAGGTTTTCGTACTCCGTCCTTGTCGAGGTACGTGTGCCTCGGGCATCCGCTATCAAGCATCTCCTCTGCCGTCAGCTGAGGCTGCCGGCGACGCCACTCCTTAGTGGGCTTCGAGTCACGGCTACTGCTGCCGTAGTAGGTATTTCCTCGTCGCGGTAAGTCGCGATTGTCGTCGAGGTCTTCGTGGACGTAGCCAGCTGCTATCATGTCTACGTTCTCCGCGTTGTCGTAGCGGCTTCGGCGACCTTTCTTCCGAGATCCAGGATGGAATTGGTCCTTCGCATCGCCATCGCGTTCTGCTGATCGACGGCGGCTTCTGGGAGCCGAGATGGAGTCCTCGCCATCGGCCCATTCGTTCGCCAAACTCATGAGGTGGTCGATGGTTCTGGGCTTGCAGCGCCCCAGTTCCTCCTTGAAGTCACGCCGAAATAAGCCGTCCCGAAATGCATCAATGGCCCTTTCGGGCGAGATATTCTCTGTCGTGTTCCGAAGGCTGATCCATCGTGAGATGTATGACCTCAGGTTTTCGCCGGTCTTCTGCACGCATAAGCGAAGCTCTTCGAACGACGTAGGGCGTCGTGAGGTGCCTCGGAAATTTGCGATAAACGCTTGCCGAAACTCTTCCCAGGAGCGAATGCTGTCTTGGGCGAGATTATTCAACCATGCCCTTGCGTTATCTTTTAGGTGCAGTGATAACAACTGGAGAGCGTTGTCTCTGGATCCGTCGCTGATCTTGACAGCGGTCATGAAATCATCTAGCCAAATTCGGGGATCCTGCTGCCCGTTGAACTTGACTATGCCGTCGCTGAGCTTGATCCCTCTCGGCAATGGTGCCGAGCGAATCAGAAGGCTAAAGCATTCTGCCCCGCAGAGTCCATCGCTAGGACCGCCGAACGTTTCTGCCTCGCGTCGCGCTCGCTCTTGGTCGACTCTGTGCTGGGCCAAACCGTGCCGAAGCTCCCCGTTGATAGGTTCGACCACTTACGCCCGAGGCGCTACGGCTGGCGCTGGTGCTGGGTGCCTGGCCTGTTCCGGTGGTGGAGCGGCTCTTGCTGTTGTCGCATCATGTGCTGAGCCAGGCGTGCCTTGCAGCACCCTTACTCCTTCGAGTGCTAGATTTCGCAGGTGTCGCATATGTTCGTCACCGTTAGACGCGTTCGCAGCAATGTATGCCGCTGCAGCCATGATTGCTGCTTCCTTGGTTTTGGGCATTAACTCAGCTTCGTTGAATTCTGCCTCCAGGTTTCGAGTGACATTATGTATATCGGCCCCCTGCTGAGTGCGCGATCTTGATCTGTGCTGAACGCTTGAAGAGTAGTGCGATGATCTTTCTGCCCGCCTTCTGCTGGATGCGTCGGCCTCCTCTCTGCGTCGTTCCAACACTCGTCTATCAGCGCTGATCTGATCTTTTTTGCTCCTGAACGACGAATCGGAGTGCAGCCAGATCGCTTGGACTTGGGTTGGGTCCGAAGTTTAATTCGCCCGCATAGACCCTTCTTGCGAACCGAATCTGGTCATGTGTGACCACTGGTCGACCGCTGTCTGCTCGGTTTCGACCGCCGCTGTTGTTTCCTTCGTTGTGTGATGCCATCATGCAGTGGCCCCCGAGCCACGGGGTCGAGTCATCGCTGATTTCTCCCAGCGCTGGAGGATAGACGTTGTCGCTTTCGACGTAGGGCCCGACTTCGACCATGAAATCAGAGTCATGATCAGCCATATAGCCGTCGCTAGATGCGTTAGATTCGCATAGCGAGGCAGAGCTCACCGAATTGCCGATTTTCCCCTTAGCTTCGGGGTAGACATCGTCGTCGTCGTCGGAGCACGTGTAGTCCGAGTATAATCCTTCGACGTAGTCAGGATCATAGGGTGCTGTGCGAAGCGTGAGGGCGTTGAGAGCCCGATCGCACTCGGATATCGTTGGGTAGATAGCTGCTGTACCTCCCCGCGGATCTTCACAGCCGGCGATCTCATGGAGTGAGAAATCTCCGGCGCCTATGTAGTGGTATGCGTCGCAGTCGACGCAGTATGCGGTGGTCGGGGATGGAGGCGGATCTTCGAAATCGTTCGACCCTACTGATGGGGTCGAAATCTTCAGTCTCAGCTCCTCCTTCGACGGCGCTAGTGACGCGCTTGCCGAGGGTTTGCCCCCGACGGATGGTGGTGTCGTCGCTTCGGCCACGAGCGGAGCCGATTCGCCGATGGAGAGCAGTTCCATTGCTCCATTGCTGTCCACATGGAAATTGAACAGTCCGAAGGCCATGTCGTAGCCTTCGGGCGCTGCCCTTGCCGCGCTCGGGACGGGGTCGATGGCGCTCATCGTCGAGGTGAGGTTGATGGTGCTTGGCGAGATGCCATCGATGACAGTCGATTCGACGGCGCCAGTCTCGAATTCCATCGGGCTGGTGTGGACGATGGCCGGCACAGCGATGCCGGCGATGGTGTCGATGCCGATCTTGGAAGTGGTGTCGTCGTTGGTCGACGCAGCGATGCCGACGGTAGCGTCGATCTTGACGGGGGTGCCGACGTTGGTCGGCGCAGCGATGCCGACGGCGGTGTCGATGCCGATCTTGGTTGCGGTTGGTGATGGAGCCGGCGAATCCGTAGATCCAGATCCCGTCGTCCCCACGGTCGGCGCCAATTGACGAGGTTTATCCCCGGCAATGCCCATGTCGAAGGGCTTTCGATCTATGAAGCGAATTGAGGACCTGGCGAACTCGACGGCGATCAGACGAAAGCAGGAGGACACGAGGATTTACCCAGGTTCAGCCCCCTCGAAAGGTAAAAGGCCTACGTCCTGCTTGTCTGACTTTTGTATTGAGGTGGTGATGATGATGGTGGTGTTACAATGGCGGCGTAGATTGGATCTAGCCGAAAATAGAGAACCCGAAGGTGTCGAGCGCTCCGGCGTGAGATGGGTGGAAGTGAATCTCGGGTTTCGAAACCTCCCTCCCAGCCTTTTATAAGATAAGGCTAGGTCTCAGGAGTGTTTCTCAAGCCAAGTACAGATCGGATCAACCGAGACCTAATCTAGTTTGGGCTCTTCAAAACTTCGCTTGTACACCAAGTAATACTCCTGGGCCGCATCGAAACACTGCCTTGACGGGCCTCGAAAGCCTCTCCTGAGACACCCCACCTGGACCGAAAACCAGGTAGGCAAATGTCGGGGGCCCATCTGTCATTCCTTCGTCAATCACCTTCATGAAGGACACTTGAAGAGTTGGTGGGAGGAGTTTTCATGTATATGGTTACAAAGCTTGCATCTTCCACAATTTGGCCACTCTCTCTTTTAGAGCATATCCGCCATCCACACTCTCTATTGAAAGAACAACCAAGAGATGGTTTTGCACTTAGGAGGATCCCAAGGTTTCCACACTAAGGAAGTCATGAGGGATTTCATGTGACACAAGAATTGCATGGTGTAGGCCGATTTTGAAGAATAACCTCCATCATTTGTGAGCTTTCAAAAGATTGAATCTGGTGTGTTGGGGTCCAAATGTATCTCTTGAATCATCTCCAAAAGTTGGTGAATTGTACAATATGATCAAGAGAAAGGCCATTTTAAGCATTGAGTTGTCATATCCAAAAGTTAGTACCCAAAGCTTTGTTGACGGTGCAACTTTTCCTCTTGTATCCTCATAAATGAGAGGTGCAAAGTCTTTGGGCCGCCTTCCATAATTATCTACATGTAGGATGGATTGTTTCCCTTTTTTTTGAAACTTTCGTCAGATTTTAAGGGTAGCTGCATCCTGATCATGGATAGATCACTGAGGTTCAGTAGTGACTAAGCAGCTCATCGTCATCCATTGCAATGATCGGTACAGGTAAAGCAAACTATCCGATCAGCAGACGCTTGCTTGGGGACTTGGCCCTGTCGTCAGGACCCACGGCGACTGGTGCGTTCATGCAGCCTTCCTTTTTGGTCACGACAGAAGGTAGGCGATCAATATCGACAACTGGGGCGAATGCAACTCCGAAATGATGGCATGCACGATTGGGGACAGTATTTGCCAGCCAGAGTGAGATCATAAACTATCATCCGGAAATTCAATTCTAGCTATATGTATCCTCCGTTTTATATATAGGACTAGTGCTAGCTCGGGTGGTTCTTAGCTTGCATCCAAGCTAACCGAAACAGTGGATTACTGGTTAGTTTATGATCGAATTGGCTGGTTATGATTAAACCTTTCGAGCAGAATCGGGAGGTCGCCGTGCGCTGCTTCTCCGCGGGGAGGAGAATGTTTCGATGATTGGTTTCACTTTACTTTAGGCGCCGGCCGGCTGATCCATCGGGTTAGTTGCTGGCTGTTGGTATACTTGTACTGGTAGGTGGACTGTCTTGCGACTATCCAACTAATCAAGTCTTGGTCTGGCAGCCTAGCTTGCTCAGCATAAAACAATTCGTGCAGGTATGCAAGAGCAATTCGTGAAACGTGTCCATCTGATGTTCACTGGAGCTTGTTAGCCCTTTTTTTTATCAGAAATCGATGTTCAAATGTACGAGCCATAACCTCCAATGTTACATGCTTGCATTACGGAGTTGCCTTGCACTATTTACACCAGACTGTTGATTTATGGCTTGAACTCTAATGACGCGAGTGGAATCACAAATCCAAAATTTATACTCCCTAGGTTCTGTAATATAAGCCTTTTCAGCAAACTATTTTAGCTTGCTAAAAACGATTATATTATCCAAACGAGGGAGTACCATGCAAGTGAGATCATGGTACTATTTTTTTGAAACAAGGCAAAAGACTTGTCATTTTCATTTAATAAGAAGAGAGTTTATAAGTCACACAAACATGGCCAAAAGGCTAAAATAAACAAAAGGCCTACTCTCGCGGCATTATAATACTAACGGCCAAGGCTCCAAAGGGCGATTTCCTCCTTAATTTTTTGGACTATGATTGTTGACTAGAAGGACCTCGCGCGCTTTGCTGCGCCGTCTTCTTTTTCTGTTGACGGTTATGCATATTCCTGTATGGGCTTCACAGGGTAGATTAGAGTATCATTCATGTGTTATGTGAGGTATTCAAGAATGCCATGATATCCAAAAGGCACGTAATGAAACTCTGCCAACATCACCTTTTACATCAACAGACAAAGTTTCTTGTACAAATGGCAGGGGTTTGCCAGCACCCTCTTACCTCAGGCTGTAGACGCAGAAACCAGTCGCACCACGGCCATGTTAGCTCAGCATCACAGACCTAGTGCACAGCCACGAGCCCGCGATCTGCAAGCATGACATGAGACAGGTATGATATCCAGCGGGTGGCGCCTCGGGTCCTTTGGCACAGAGCTTCTTTGCTGCTGTCATCTTCGACCGTCCAGGACGCCCTCTGAAAACATTGGTGCATGTTGCCTCCTCAAACCAACGGAAAAGAACCAACCACAAGCAAACTCTTCTCCTATGTGTTTCAGCAGCATTGGCAGCAGCTTTTGGGTCAAATTTCACTGCATCTTCACGGACAGGCTCCTGCAAAAAAGGAGGGAAAAAAGAAGACAACCTTATTAGTTTCTGACCTTGGATAATCATATTTGCAAATGGATTGTTGCAGCACAGGTAAGCGGCATCAATACACAGCTGGCACAGAAGTTAAAAGCAGCAGTGACATGTTACCAGCATGATATTTTTTTGGTCACCAGCTCGATTTAAACGATTAACACAATAGAAGAGGAAAACGATGGATAAGGCTTGGCTTTACGGGAAAAGGGCCTGAGATTCCAAGAGTAATATCTATAGCTCCTTCCCCAACAGCTCATCAAAACATGTTCATGAAGGTAATCACAAACGACATGCAAACAAAAACACACCTCATAACATCGACCCGACCACATGGGGTTCATACCTTCGGCAAAAACAGAGCTATTTACATTTTCACAAAATTTGACAAAACAAAGATTTTAACCGTCCACAGAATCAAATATCACCGTGGTGAATTTTTTAATTAAATTCTAGGGAACTCACCAACAATCATACACTACAAATGGCAAACCGTTTAGCATGTAAAGATACCTAGGGCTAACATTCCAGTTGGTACAATTCTCATTTGTGCAATGGTACGCGTCACCATCTTCATTAGGTTCCAGCTGCACCGGTCACAGTAAAACCACCAATTCTTATCATGGAATTTGATTTTGCACCTGAATACCCTATTCCGCAAACATTTCAGATTTTGTCAAAAAACATCCTTTAGTATAGCGCCACAAGAACAGGAAGTGCCAATTACCATAGCTTCATGGGGAATGAGAGTACGTGCCACGATGAGACAGTGATATTTTCTACTTCCTCTATAATTTTGGTGCATGCGCCCTGCGCCATAGGCATCCTTGACAAAATAAGGTGCAGAACACGAAGCATAGCTCAATGTGAGATAATGATTCCACCCAACCATTAACTGCAGTAGCGCGTTTATGTGCCTGTCGAACGACATGAGGAGAGTAGTGCAGGAAAGGAAGTGAATTACGAACTGGTTTCTCATGTCTAACAGAGAGAACTGTGAGCTAATTTACGCTATTACTAAGTTGCAATAAAGGAGAAATATATCTAATCCTAGGAATTAATGCACGAACTTGTCATCACACACAAAATTCAAATAAAAAAAGTAAAGACCCTCGAAGAAAAAGGTCAACCCAATAAGGCCTCGTTTGTTTTCTAGGGATTAAATCCAAGCATGGAATCGATCCAAGCAGGGATTGGGTTGATCCTGTCCCTTCACCCAATCCATGCTGAGACTAATCCCTGTCAAAGAATCAAATACTTTTATGTTCGTTTAAGCCACAGGGGTTGCAGTCGCCGGGGGTGCCGTCAAGATCGCAGTCGCCGGAGGCGCGTCAGCGCTGCTCTCGCGCGTCCTGGAAATCCTTCCAGAGGTCAAACGGGGAGAGTTTTTTTCCAGACTAAGATAGAAGAAATCGGACGGGATCGTCTGGACCAAAATACCGCCGAGGCCTAAACGAACACCACTCATTCGTTGGCCGGAAGAAATTACCTCGCCGGGCTAGAAGGCCGGGATTGGGCCTTGATCCACGCCGATCCCTGCCTCTGCGGGATTAAACAAACGAGCCCTAAGCATGTCTGACCTAGTGCAGCCAGGCACGGGCAGGTCGCCGCTCACCTCCTTCATGGCGCGTGCAGCAGCAGGCTCCAATAGACGTCGAAATCGACAAAACTAACCTCTCTAGCAAACTTCAGCACAAAATGAACCCAATCTGAAACTATTTCACAAAATAACCCTTTCTAGTAGCGCCCGCAAGGGCGGCGCTATGCTCAGTTGCATAGCGCCGTGCTCTAAGGTGCTATCCTCCTGGACACGTGGCGTAGCGGGACCCGCATCCGGCACCATAGCGCCGGAGCCAGCGGCGCTATGCTCTTATTGGGCCGGCCCACGAGTGTTGCGGCCGTTTGATGCTAACCGAGGTGGGAGTTTAGTCCCACCTCATAAGCTGAAGAAGTTTTTGACCAGCATATAAGCCGGCGTGTGAGAGGGACCCCGAGCTCCTCTCAACACACACACATGTGCTGGCTTGCCCGTGCAGGCTACCTATCTCTGCCCTGTGGGCCCGCCTGGCTGGGCGTGCTGCTCGCTAGTAGGGCCCAGCCAGGTCTGGGCGGGCCTTTTTTTCTCTTGCTTTTTGTGGGTCCCATGGTTAGGATAGCACCCCAGAGCCCGACGCTATGCTACTGAGGGTAGCACCCGGACAGCCGGCGCTATGCATGATAACACCGGCATGGCCGGCGCTATGCTATGAAGGGTAGCACCCGGGCGTGGGGTGCTATAGTCTGTAACAAAAAGGGTCGAGCTAAAAAAATTCTAAGTCCCCAAGCAATTCGGTACTGTATCCTACCACCTCCCAGTAGTCGACCAAATCAGCTGAATTTCAAATTTGTTGGTGATTTGGTCGACTACTGGGAGGTGGTAGGATACAGTACCGAATTGCTCGGGGACTTAGAATTTTTTGAGCTCGACCCTTTTTGTTACAGACTATAGCACCCCACGCCCGGGTGCTACCCTCCATAGCATAGCGCCGGACATGCTGGTGTTATCATCGATAGAGCCGGCCGTCCGGGTGCTACCCTCAGTAGCATAGCGCCGGGCTCTGGGGTGCTATCCTAACTGTGGGACCCACAAAAAGCAAGAGCAAAAAAGGCCCGCCCAGACCTGGCTGGGCCCTACTAGCGAGTAGCACGCCCAGCCAGGCGGGCCCACAGGGCAGAGATAGGTAGCCTGCACGGGCAAGCCAGCACATGTGTGTGTTGAGAGGAGCTCGGGATGCATCTCACACGCCGGCTTATATGCTGGTCAAAAACTTCCTCAGCTTTCGAGGTGGGACTAAACTCCCACCTCGGTTAGCATCGGACGGCCGCAGCACTCGTGGGCTGGCCCAATAAGAGCATAGCACCCTTGGCTCCGGCGCTATGGTGCTGGATGCGGGTCCCGCTACGCCACGTGTCCAGGAGGATAACACCCTAGAGCATGGCGCCATACAACTGAGCATAGCGCCGCTGTTGCGGGCGCTACTAAAAAGGGTTATTTTGTGAAATAGTTTCAGATTGGGTTCATTTTGTGCTGAAGTTTGCTGAAGAGGTCAGTTTTGTCCATTTCGCCCCAATAGACCCTGCAACATGATCAATCACCCAATTTAGTTACCACTTGGTGGCAATATCTTTGGATAAACTGAAGGAAGTTATTTTACCTGTGCGATTTGGCAAGTGAGCATGTGTTCCTCCCTGGTCCATGACCGGCTGCGTCGATGCGACGACCATGCTTAGCACCACCATAGCAGGAATACAGGCACCGATGCAATAACCCTGTAATGGAGTTTCAGCACACCACCTGAACAGTTAGAATCATTAATTGTGAAAATAAAGAAGGCGATCGCGACTTCTCGCAGCAGCAAACAATTTATCTAGCAGGACCTTGTGCATCCTGCAACAACAAAAAGGGCAATCAAATTTGAAGTCACATAAAAAGGTCAAAACATGCTCCTATATGTATCTGAACTCATCAAGATTCAACATATCTCCTATCGCTTCGTCAAAAGAGAGTGTATGAGTTTGACACATATCCCAAGAAAGCAATGAATATCAAGTTTTGTAAATAACAACGCAGTAGAGATATGCTGACCAATGTGAGTGGGCATAGATAGTACTTAGTACTTAGGATGAGCACACATAACGTTTCTATTAATTGCATTCATATATTCTTCATAAATATGTCTCAAATATATGTAACCATAGATAGTATACTTAGTAACGTGCGGTCCATGGGTACTGACGAGGGTTAACTCGACAAATGTCCTAGATGAAGGACTTAGGATCGGGGGAAAAGGGCGTCGGATGAACTCGAAGGTAAAGTTAGTCGAAATAGGTGTGTGTCAAAAGTAAACTTGGGTGTTCAACCTGGCTTGCTTTCAATCTGGCCTACACCGTCCCCTCCTGGCCCCTTTATATAGGTGGCCAGGTCTCGAGGATCGGGTAGGGTCTGATACAGATTACAATATCGACATACGGTAGGAACTCGTATTCGACTATCATTACAATTGGGCCTAGCTATACGGGCCTTAGGGGTACTCAACTAACGGGCTCTATTAACTATATCCTTGTCAGTAGCCCCTGAGATTCTGCCAGAATTGCAGATTCGGGTTGAATCTCTAATCTTTAAATCTTCGACTTGATCAATTCTTTGACTTCTTCTTATCTTCAAATCTTCGACTTGGTCTTTTGACTTATTTTCATGATATTCTTTCGCAAGGGGTTTTGATGAACAAGCCTGACAACTCTAACGGATCAAGAGGTCAGTTAACTGCCGGAACAGACACTTGTCACCTACTTCAAATTCAATCCCCTTGGATTTGAATTCGGGATACCGGTCAAACCCACTCTTTTGCCGCATTTAGGACTTACAAAGAATGAATCCCATTGATTCTCAGGGTACCCAGTGCGTCCACCAGGATTTTCTTCGCATCGTAGACACGGATACATACCAGCAGAGCGCATCCATGTGCGTATACCAGGCCACACAGGATGGATCCCGGGGTCTTACCTTCGTGACAAGTCACGGCATTCGAGTTGCGTTGCGATAACGCAACACGAGAATCTTATGTCGCAGTCAAATTTTGACTGAAAATATTCGGGTTTCTTCAACCATAAAACTCACTCCCGATGGGAGTAACACTCCTGCACTTTTCCAACTCTAATGCTTTTCCAAGAAATATCGTCGGGTGCGCGCTCAGCGCTCCCGATGGGAGTAGCCCCCGAGGCTATAGTCGAAAAAGACTTTTTCGAGTATAGGCTCAAAATATAGTGTAGTCCATCATACTTCAACTCGAGATACTTCCACTTCAAGATATTTCAACTCGAGATACTTTAAGAACATCTTGTTGTCGAATACTAGTCCACCACTTCAGAGAGAAATTGTATTCACCATTCTTGAAAATAGTAGCCCCTACGGCTTTGTTTATCTATTTTGCATTTGTCGGCGCCATCCTTCTTTTGTCTCATATTACCTTCTTTATGACATCAATGAGTACGTCACTCTATACCATTGCGAACCGTTGCGTGGGCAGTACTGTAAATTTCTTAATTTTTGACCGTTAGTGGGCTTACCGTTTCCGATCTCTGCGCCACGTCTCAGCCCACGATCCTTCTCTCAGAAGATATATAAGGGGCGTAGTGGGGGATTTTACTGTTTACCAGCTCGTTCCCTCCGCCGCCTCCATTGCCGATCTCTTCTCCTCTCTCCGCTCGTGCATAGCCCCCAAGCGCGGTGCGATAGATGCGCGTGAAGCACCTAGCCACCAAGAACACCATGGCCAAGAACTCCTCTGCCACCAACTTTGTACGCTCTGCCATCACGCCGAAGGAGGTGGAGAAGGCCAGGGCGGATGGCCTCATCTCCGCCCAAGATTCCATCAAGTTTCCCAGTACTGAACGGATCCCACAGCCCCCAAGCGGCTATCGGGTAATGTTTCTTGCTTTCCTCCTCCGCAGTCTTTCTCTTCCTGCCCACGAGTTTCTCCGTGGGCTCCTCTTTGTCTACGGTGTGCAGCTCCACCAGCTCACACCAAACTCCCTTCTTCATATTGCTTGTTTCGTGACTCTCTGCGAGTCATTCTTGGGCATTGAGCCCCACTTTCTTCTCTGGAGGTCAATCTTTCGGCTTTGCCCCAATGTTTCCCTGGCTAGAAAGCCTGAATTGGGCGGAGCCGTTGTTTCGGTGCGTCCTGAGGCACAATATTTTGAATTTTCCATGGCCGCGTCTGTCCAAGGGTGGAGAACCAAGTGGTTCTATATCAAAGATCGCAAGGCCTCTCCTGAAGATCAATATGGTCTAGCCCCCTTTGACGCCTCCAGGGAAGTAAAGAAGTTGGCTTCGTGGGATGCACTTCCCTCAGATGCGGAGATAGCACAAGTTCTTCCTCTTCTGTCTCGCATTCAGGCTTTGAAAGTAGGCCAAGGAGGAGCATTGTCGGGTATCCAACTCATGGTGTTCTTTCTGCAACGTCGAGTTCAACCCCTGCAGCACCGCCTCACCAAGCTTTGGAATTACTCTGGCTTGGAAGATCCTACTCGCGTATCTGAAGATTTGATAGAGAAAAAAGATGTCGACAAGCGAGTTAGGAGTCTTACCAAGCTCACCAAGGATCATGCGGTTGCTGACTTGACTGCTGACTACTTCGACTCTGTGCACCCTTTGCCTGAGGTATGCATCTTTGTGTTTGTTTGTTGTCGAATTTTGTTTGCTTCGACTTACGTTATTCTTTGTCTTTGTACTCTGCTGACTTATTTTATATGCAGGGTCACCAATTCCTTATTTCGCACCCTCCTCTTCCAGAGGCAGGGCCCCTTCCGGCTGAGCCGGCCTCGTCTGTGTCTGAAGCCCCCGAGGCTGACGAGAATCAGGACGAAGATGATGCCGAAGAATCGGAAGAGGAAACGAGCTCATCGACATCGTCTCCCCCCGTGCTTGCTGAAGATGCTGGTGTCGACAAGAAAAGGAAGCGAGTCGAAGAACTTGCTTCTTCGAGTTCTGCAATGGCTGATAAGGCCTCTGTTCCTGCAGGAGATATGGAGTACTTCGACCTTCTGGCATCGTAAGTATTTTTATTCGAGTTCCTCAATTGCATCTCTCTTGCCTTCTTTCCATCGTGTTACTCATTAGTTTTTTGCTTCGTATAGAGATGACGAAGAGCCGTCAAAAGCTGCTACAGCTACTCCTTCAATTCCTCCTGCTGTTGACGATGAGCCCCCGACCCAAGAAGTTGCGGCTAGGGTTACCAGGGCTTCTGTAAAGAAGGTTCCTGTACCCCGAAACCCCAAGTGCTTGAAGAAGGCTAAAGAACCCGAAGTTTCTCTGGAAGCCCACGAATCCTCGGCTTCCCCCCATGATGTGAGCAATTTCTCCTGACTTATCTCCCTTGCATACACTCGTGCTTCTTACACACTTTTTCTCACAGGCTTTATTGAAGAAATTCGTCGCCTTGGGCACCGAATGCGCTGAGTACCTAAAGGTTGCAAAAGCTTCCGAAGGTATGTTTTATATCCATTCATGGTTTTTCCTCCACGCATACCTTTTGCCTTTTATCTGACTCCCTTTCTTCTTCTACTGTAGCTGCTCAAGCAACGGCGAACGCCCAAATCGCGTCATTGGAGGCTGAGCTAAGTGCCTCGCAGAAGGCATATGATATTGCGGCCGCCGCCAAAGCAAGTGCTGAGAAGTCGCAGAAATCAGCACTTGGTAAGGCGAAAAAGGCTGAAAAAGCTTTAGCCGATGCCAACAGGGAGCACGCTCAGCAAGAGCAGGCCGTAATGGAGCGCCTCCACACAATGTCTACTTCTGCTGGAAGTAGGTGTTTCGTCTTGCCTTCTTTTTCGACTTCTTGTGGTACTATTGATCGTCGCTAATTCTTTCTTTTACTTCTTTCTTTTCGACTTCCTTTGTCGCGCAGGATTTACCAAGGTGTCTTCTTCATCTTTGCCATCGGGCGATGATCCTCTGCTGACCGCAGTTAACCTACTCGAGGCAAACTGGATATCTATCCAGGAGACTTTTGAATTGGTTAACCGCGTTCTGTCACGGTTATTCGTCGGGTTGTGGCCGAAAAAGAAGGCAGAAGTACCGAAGGATAGCTTGGAGAATCTTGCCAAGTCCTTCGATACAATTGAGGACCCGACCCTCCAGCTGAAGGGGCTCTCTCTGAAGCGCGGCGCCGAGGGTGCTATTGCACTTTCTTTTGCGCATGGTGCGGATTTCGACTGGGAGAAAGTGAGCTCTCCCCATGGCCGCACTCGCGATGAGATGAAGGTTTTCTTTGAGAAGGCGAAGAAGTTGGCGCCTGCACTAGCAGCGATTATTTCTCCCTCTGCGGCCTCCGCGGCATCTACTACACCGGCTCCAACTATGGAAGAGCCTGCACCTCCGTCGACTTCTGGCGACGGATTTGCCATGCCCTCTTCTGCCACGTAGCAAAATGCTGAGGTGGCGTAGACTTCGGCTCCTCTGTAGCTTTCAATTTGTTCCTTTTGAATGTAAAAACCTTTAGTCGCGTACAACCCGAGAACTTTAGTCAAAGGGTTTTGCACTTATGTAAATATATTTTCGCCTTATGAGGTCTTGTGTTGCCTTTCTGAAATATTTCTTCTTTCTTTTCTTTTGACTTCCAGTCGATGCATATCAACGATCCCTTGACTGGCGGACCTGCTCCTTCCGCTGCCCGCACCTTCGACTCGACGGTTTTTTCACCTCCTGGTCCATGCACTCAATGTGCAGAGTATTCTTTAAGGATTTGTAATCTCGAATCTCGCTTGACTTTAGCCAAACGCCAAGCTCAGATGGCATTTGACAAAGCTAGCAAAGCTTCTAATTTGACGAAGCAGGTATCCATTCTTGATGATAGGGTGTCCAGCTTGACGGCGAAGATTTTGCATCACGAGGAATGCAATTCTTTTCTCCTTGGCATTATTGAATCCGCCTGCGAAATGTTAAGATGTAAGTTTCTTCTCGACTTATCTTTTCCTCTTTTTTTTTGTTCCACTGCTGTTCTTATGGTATCCTCTTGCCCTCATAGGCACTTGTTTAGATTTCGCCGCTGAAGATCGTCGGGTTACCGAGCGAAATGCGGCCCTAGAGAAAATGTCCGCAGGTGTTGAAAATTTGTGGTCTGATCCTCGTCGCCGGCGTGCTATTGTATTGCTTCAGGACCGTGCCCAGCATGTTGGCGAGGCGGTTGATGGCTGCAGAAGATCTCTCGTAACTATGCACTCGGTTATGCTTCCTCGCAATCCTGTGCCTTCGACTTTCCCACTACTTCTTGATATTTTTAGATCCAGCCAGCGAATTCATCGTTTGATAGAACTGAACTTAGTGGCAGGTGCCAACTTTGCCCTTGGGTGGATACGCAAGTGGCATCCAAGACTCAATTATAGTTCTATGTCGCTGAGTTACCCTCCAGGTGGAGCTAGCCTTCGGGTACACTTGGAGAGTACCTTGCAGCCTGCCCGACGAATTATAGCCAGGCTATTGCAAGAAGATGCCGCGTTTTTCCGCGAGTTTCATTATTTAGACCCTTTGGGTGTGGATGATTCTGACAACCCGATGTTGTAATACTTATGGAAAATGCGAGAATTTCTTATTTCGCGACTGTATGTCTGAGATATATTTTCAGAGCGCTTTTCTTTTTATATATGACTCGTGCGTTTGCCGCATTTTCTCTTTGAAAGACTCGTAGACTCGAGCCTGAGGAACATTTTGTCTTTATTATACTTGTACTGTAAGATACATGGGGTGACCCAAGAGATCCGGCCTATGGCCTGTGTTCTGGATCTAGAGGGCATTGCCCCTGGTATAACTCGTGGCTTTTACAGCCTTCTTCTTATACTCTATTTTATTGTTCTTGAATTCTTATGCCATTATGGCTTTCTCTTCTTCTCCTGCATCTTTGACTTCTTCTATTGATGCTCCTACTCGTGGTTTTTTCATCTCCGGCTCCGCAGCGTGTCCTTCGAGTAGCTTGACGCCTTCTGTAGTCATATTGTTCGCCTTTTCTGCGTAGTTGGCTATCATGCCAAAGTTTTGCGCCATCTTGTGGAACTCCCTGTCGCAGAGATCTGAAACTTCAAAACTCCCTTTGACTGTAATTATTCCTCTTGGTCCTGGCATTTTGAGTACCAGATATGTATAGTGAGGCACTGCCATGAATCACGAAAACGCGGGTCGTCCGAGGATCGCGTGATATTGAGATGGCCAGTCCATGACTTCAAAGTCTAGCTTTTCTCTTCTGTAGTTTTGTCGGTTGCCAAAGCAAACATTGAGTGCTATTCGACCCAATGGGTAATTGGCACTTCCTGGCACGATCCCGTGGAAGGAACAATCCGTTGGTTTCAGGAACTCTAGTGATATATGCATTGCTCGGAGCGTTTTTGCGTATATCAAGTTAATTCCACTCCCTGCGTCCATGAATATTCTGTCAACATCATACGCACCGATTTGAGCTTTGAGTACCAAAGGCGCGTTTCCCGGCCGAGGTACCGTTATAGGGTGGTCTTCTCTGTTGAACTCGATTGGTTGTTCTGACCAGTGCAGATACTCCGTTGTGGCTGGAGGTGAGATGACTGCTAAATTGACTTGTCGGGTTATACTCTTTTCTTCTTTGTTCGACTTGGGCACAGGTTGTATCATTGCTGTGATGTGTCCTTTTGATGGAACGTACCCTTCGTCGTCGTCGTGTCCCTGGTTTTGCTGGTCTTGTCCTTGAGGAGCTCCGTTGTTTCCTTGCTGTTTTGCCGGAGGATTGTTGCTTCCTTCAAATCCTTGTCGCCTTGCTTCGGTTTGCTTATTTAGCGCTGCCTCTTGTAGTTTTAAGAATGTTGTACAATCTTTCATTGCGTGTCTTGATACTCGCTTCCCATCGACGAACGCTGAGTGTATATGACAAGGTCCGTTGAGCATATCTTCTGCCGACGGGTTGTACTCTCTGGGTTCTCTTGCGGGAAACTTTTTATAATCCTCCTTTCCATAGCTTTGGTATCCCGAACTTCTGCGCTCGCCTCCTTGATAACTGTTGTCTTTGTACCCTGCGGCGACTTGGCTATGGGAGCCGTAGTTGTCGTAATTTCGGGACCGCCTCCTTTGACTTCCATATCTATTTCTTCTATCGTCCTCTGGGGACCGCGTTCGCTTGTTATTGCATGCGTCTTCTCCATCTGCGAATCTGTTTGCTACGTCCATGAGGTCTGACACTGTGTTTGGCTTGATTCTACCCATCTCTTCGACTAGGTCTCTTCGCCTTAATCCAATGATGAATGCATCTATTGCTCTTTCGTCTAAAACTTCGACTGCCGAATTTTTGATAAGGCTCCATCTTTGGATGTATGCCCGCAGTGTTTCGTCGCGTTGTTGCACGCATGCTTTGACTTCTTCTATTGATGCTGGCCGCTTGTATGTCGACCTGAAGTTGCCTGTAAATTGCTTTGTGAGGTCTTCCCAGCTTCCAATGGTTTCTTTCTCTAGTTTGCTCAACCATGACCTTGCTGCTCCGGTGAGGTGTAGTTGCAAACTTTGCATTGCTGTTTCTTTGGTTCCTCCTAATATTTGCACTGCTTGTAGATAATCTGATAGCCATGATTGTGGTTCCTGTGATCCGTCGTATTTTTGCTGATCATGAGGTAACTTGAATCTCTTGGGAACTGGAGTGGTGCGAACCCTGCGGGTAAAGCACGATGCCCCCATCTCTTTTTCGTCATCTTCATAGTCGCGTCTTTCATTTGGGGATAGCGATCTTCGGGTTCCACCGTGTTGTTTTGGTGATGGCGATCGAGATCGTTGCTTGTTGCTTCTGCGCCGAGGACTGTTGTGACGGTGAGGTGACCCTGCTTTGTGCACTTCCTTATGGTGATATGCTTCTTCTCCTTTTGCTGATAGCTTGTGGCCCACCATGTTGAGTCTGTTCAATGCTGCTCTATGCATGTGCTCTCTAGGATCTCCTGGACTTGGTCGAGTTGTAAGTAGATATGCTTGCGCTGCTACTAGTGCTGCTTCAGGGGTTTTTGGTAAGATGTTCCCCTGCTCGTCGACCGATAGGAAGGACGAGTCGAGGTTTTTGGAGATACTTTGCCTGTCGGAATACTCAAGGTTGTCGTACCTTGAACCGTGTCGACGATTTTTCCTTGCGTTACTATATGATGCGTCGCTTCGCGCTTTACGAGCGGCGTCGCTAGCTGCGATGGCTGATTCCTTCCTTTTTTGGATCTCTATTTTCTCTTTTGCTAGTTGCTTCGCCTGCTGTCTTAGGGCATAATGATACCCCAAAAGCATGTCTTTGCTGGAGTTTGATGGTATTGGCGTGCCGTGCTCTACGGCTTCTCTTATTATCTTCCATTCGTCGACTGATAGTCGAATTTTTTCCCTGGCTGTGAGGGATTCTGCTATTTGTCCTTCTGCTAGGTGGTTTGCTCCTCTGTTGATATTTGCTGGGTTTAGCACTGGGTTATTATTTTCGTCAAATTCTTCTAAGTTGTCTCCTACAATGGCGAGCACCTGGCATTGTCTGCCGATATTACTATTGAAGCTTGAGAAGATCGAGTCACCATCTTCAGAAAGCTCTAACCCTATCTTCCATGTGTCTGTTGATTTGTCTGAGATATCGTCGAGGCAGATCATGAGATCGTCGAGTTGGACTCCTGCGTCGAGATTTTCCTTTGCTTCTTCTGTGATTTTTCCTTTTTGCACTTCTCCTAGGCTAACCGGCGAGTTTACTTCGCTGGAAGAGCCGTCGGAATACTCCATTATTGCTACTGTTTCGGGCTCACTTGCCGTCGGATCTTGTTTCGTCGGATCTGAAAGGCAAGATGAGCCTGATGGCCCGATGAGGATGCTTGAACTTCCAATTGTCAATTCCATCTCTTGATTTTCGTCGACTTCTGTACTGCTGTTGGCTAAAAGCGAAAAAGCCGTCGAATTCATGATTCCAACGCCCAAGATCCCCACGATCGGCGCCAATTGACGAGGGTTAACTCGACAAATGTCCTAGATGAAGGACTTAGGATCGGGGGAAAAGGGCGTCGGATGAACTCGAAGGTAAAGTTAGTCGAAATAGGTGTGTGTCGAAAGTAAACTTAGGTGTTCAACATGGCTTGCTTTCAATCTGGCCTACACTGTCCCCTCCTGGCCCCTTTATATAGGTGGCCAGGTCTCGAGGATCGGGTAGGGTCCGATACAGATTACAATATCGACATACGGTAGGAACTCGTATTCGACTATCATTACAATTGGGCCTAGCTATACGGGCCTTAGGGGTACTCAACTAACGGGCTCTATTAACTATACCCTTGTCAGGTACCAACAAAAGAAACATGGCAAGCCAACTTTCTCTTGACTGGATGAATATATTGCTTGTCCTAGTAGTTTTCTGTGTGCATATAAATCAGTTATGTTGGCCCTCAGTCTTATTATTCTCGACATATATATATTGTTTAGTTTCTTGCTTCTTCCCACAGTAATATTTTCAAAGCTCCATTACATTGTAATTAGCACCATATACCCCAGATGTATTTTGCAGGCATCATCCAGAATAGGTATCAACAACAAGATTAACAAATGATATCAAAAGTAAGTGTAGCCCAGCTCTATAAACATCCAGATAGCACGACTTCTGCCTCTTTTAACCAACTAACCACATTTTAGCTCATGACCATTGCAATTAACTCCTAGAATATTTACTGTAGTCTTCAAAAAAATCACTTCTTCTCTGTCAAATAATAGTTGGGTAATTCCAGCTCTGGTATTGTCAAATAATAAGGGTTGAGTGCACAAATCTCCTTGCTTCTTCTTTGGAATTAGGTTCAAGTGGGACCTCTTTTGGTATTCTCGAGCAATTCTATTGAGGTGAAACTCAAACTCCGAGTTAGCCTGACCTCCTTTCGTACATAACTGAAATGGTGGATTGGAGAGCATGGGGTGCATCAGAGGGGTCAAGTCCTGCAGTAGATGAGAGGGAACATCTTTCAAAAGGTTTCTTATGCGGGATGGGTATGGTTTAGAGTTTAGCTTGGGCCTGAAAGACCAAAACATTTTTGAGTAAACCCGTTGTTGGGGTGGATACTACCTGTTGCCGAATGGCATATGAGCAACCTATCATAAATCAATCATTCAAACAATCAAGGTACTAAGCGCACTTAGTAATCGTGAGGTAAGGGTAGCTCAATGAAATCAACTGAGCATTCCCTATAAATCCTATGGGTCAAAAGGTTGATGGGTCTTCATCATTTCTGATCACTCTATTTGCTCTTGAAGTCTTTGTCTCACAGGGTTGACTCTGGTTGGAAGATTTCGAGATCAGATGAAGAGTCTCTCTTTCGATGGTAGCGGTTGTAGTTGACATCCCAGGTTGAAGTCTTGAAAAATATTGAGTCCCTCATCTTTTCATCCAAAAGTCCTTCGGTCTTAGGTCGGTATATCATCCATAGTATATATTTGAAGTAGATGAGGAATAGAGTAAATCAAATCTTTGAAAAGACTTTGTAATCAAAGAGGTAAATAAATTCTTTGTCAAAATCTCTTGAGAGTATAAGTTGAGAGTGTAAGATATTTGAAGTGAATAAGATGAGAGTATAAGTTGGCTTTGGATACCAAAGCAAATAAATTTCTTTTGTAGAAATAAGGTTTTGTCAACATATCACTTTCTTAGCTAACGACCATGCTAACTAAGGTCTCCTAAGGTCATGATAGTCCTGATACCAAACTTGTGATATCAGAGATATCATTTTCTAACGACCATACTAACTAGGGTTTCCTAGAGTCAGCCTAGGCTCTGATACCAACTTGTGACGACCTCAAATTTGATAACAAATTCGAAGTGCCCGTTATGTAATCCATCACAATCCCAGAATCAATGTTGTGATTTACATAACGTAGTTGATATCACAGTCATATACATTAATAGTAAATAAAGGGGATTACATAGGTGGTCGCACAGACCAAACCTTACATTACATCAACATGCAGCGGAATAACACTTTGGGTCCATATTGTCAAGCTTCAACCGCACAGGCAAAGCAGACAGTAGGAAACGAGCCTAATTCGCAAAGCCGTCAATGAGTCCTTCCTTCTTGATCTTGCTCCTTCAAGTCTGGCCAAGTTGATAGCCAGGGACACAGCCGTGAGTACATTGGATGCACTCGCAAACCATCTTATAAACAAAGTGATGAGAGAGATATGCAAGGTTGGTATGGTGGACTAAGCACTAAGTTTATTTGCAGAAATGCTAGTTTTGTTTCCCAAGAATGTTCATTAGTAGAAAAGAGGTTTAGTTCTTTAAGTTCAATCTAAGGAGGAACTTCAAGTGTGTCAAGATCATGGTCAAGTCAAGTCAATTCAAATTCATGTCATTCACCAAGTTCATCATAAGTTGTTTTCATTATTGACAAAAGTCAAGTACAGCTTGCCAACCGTCCATGACCGCGGACGCGGCTATTCGAATAGTTTGAAAACCTCTGCAGAGGGGTACACTTTACCCACAAGATTCGATACATCTGCCGGGAGAAATCCACGGTTCGTCATACACAAGTATGCGAGTTTCAGATAATCAAACAAATTCTTTCACTTGCTCATCCTAGTATAGGATTCTTCCCTAGAGCCCGGGATACGGAATTCCCGCTCCGGCGCCTCTAGTTCTGCCCATCCCGGAGACCGGGTTAGTGAATCCACTTGGTCAAGAAGTATCCGCCCATGGAGTCCTCCCATGAAGATTTAATACAAGACCTCCCATACTAAGATAAACAAGCTACGGATTAAGCCCCTGCCCATACAGGGGTAATGTGGTTGTACGGTAAAATTGGCTCCCATAGTACATCACTCGTTGTCATTGAGAAATATATTTCATAGTTCTTAGTCAAGATTACTTTCTTTTAGAAAGCCATTATGTAGGAGCAATCTCCCATTTCCAGTTTCAAAGTCAAGTCACCACCTTTCAACTGGGGTTCCTCCAGAGATAGCCTCAACTTTTATCAGCGACTAAGCAACTACTTTGAGTGATAGTACTACTACTAGGGTTGGATAAACTCAGCTTGATGCTCTTGATAGTCAAGACATCACTATGCTTCTATCATTCTACTCTAGCAATTCAATCATGCAATTTACTTAAAACAAGTAGAATGCAATATTAAAACTAGGCATTTGGGAGTATGAATCAAAAGATGGCTTGCCTTGGTTGGCAAAGTGTCCGGGGTTTTCTTCTTCTTCTTGATAATAATAATCCCCTCCAATATCCTCCTCGGCAACACTAGCGTCTAAGAACGAACAAACACAAAACACACCATCACTTCACCAAACCCACAACACACCAAGCACACATTCTTGTTTGCTAACCAAGCATTTAGGTTGCATTGCTATGGGGTTGGATTGTAAGTTTTTCTTCTAAGTTTTTCTTCAAGTGTGCAAGCTAGTTTCTCTACTAAGTAGCATAAGGGGTTCACTTGTGCAGCATTGGGGTTGATTTAAGGTTGCTAGGGCAAGTTTAAGTGGGAATGATCCACTAAGTGAATTGGGAATGAGGGCAATTAATTCTAAGTGTGCACTAGTGATCTATCATTTTATGCTAACAAATAGGTTTGGGTTAGGGTCTAAATGAGCACACTAATATGGTTTGGGGTAGATTAGTGTTGACTAACAGTAAGAGGGGTCATTAGTAAGTTCACATTTTAATTTTCATGATTATTGATGGCTTAAATAATTTTCTAGAAATCTTTCATTAATTCACAAGCTATGGTCACACTATTCATATCCAATTTTATTCTTAACTGATTTTGAAATCTAACCAGTACTATTGGATAGAGTATTTTGTAAGCTTTCCAACGAATATTTATTTGCTCAATTTGGACTCCTAAAACTCTAGGAAATTGAATTTGAAAATACCATTTGAAACAGATTTGAATAAATGAAAAAGGGCGGGAATTTAATTAAAACGAATCGGACCGAAACTTCACTAGCTGGGCCTATTCCGAATGAAACCCGAACGGGCCTGGCCCAGAAAACGTTTCGCGTCGGCTGGGAAAAATAAAAGGGCGCTGACAGGTGGGGTCGCATTGTCAGCTCACTTAGCGTTTCCCGAATCGGTAAGTTACCGTCGGATTGCGATCTAACGGCTCCCGGTCATCGTCTCGACGAAAAGGGGCGGAGCTCACCTGCGAGCAGCGAAGACCGTTCGACGGCGAGGGAGTGGCGTAGAGGAAACGAAACTCGACGGCGACGCTCGGGATCGGCTGCGGTGCTCCTCCTCCTCCGATTCCCTGCAGAAGCTGGCCTCCAGGTGGTCGGACGTGGCGGCGCTCCGTGCGTCCAGTACCTCGCCGGCGTGGCGAGCGTCGACGAACCAGAGCGAGCTGGGCTAAGCGGCGATGTCCGGGAGGGAGCTGGGAGTGAGGTGAGTGTCTTCGTTTGATCGGCGGGGCCTTTTATAGGCCGGAGCGACGGGGGCGAGCGCGTCCAGTGAACGACCGGCGCAGGACATGCTGGCGGCGTGCACGGGCGACACTGGCCTCGTCGGCGTTACTCGCGTGCTGGAAGGGGTTGGTCTCGGCCGCGGGGTCCTGTGGGTCGGCGCTGGCGAGGGCAGGGTGGTCGCCGACGTGCAGGCTACTGGGAAGAAGAAGAGGGGGGTCCGGGGTTGCTGGCTTCTCTTCTCCTCCTTCTTCCAGGGCTTGGGTCGGGGCAGAGGGGACTGGGTTCGACCAGGGCACCGTCCAGAGGCGTGGCAACAGGGTTGCAGCGAGCTGGAACAGTGCACCACAGTGAAGTTTGGTTTGATTTTATTTTCTGCTGCCAGTGTTCGACGAAATGCTTACAAGAATTCAAAATTCGAATTTTTCAAATTTGCCACTTTGGGTGCTCATCATATTGGATAAGGTACCCAGACATATTTTTGTTCTGGAGAAATAATGAGTTTTGCAAAAATTTATATTTCAAATTTGGAATGGTCTCTGTTTCAGATTCAAACTTTGGCTCAAGTTTGAGTGAGGTTCTGGTTTGAAATTTTGGTAGATCTTTGTTGGTTGAGTTAGTCCATAGCTTGGTTAAGCTCAACTAAAAGGTTAAACCTGCAGGTGAGCTGTAGATTTCTTAATCTAAGGGCTCAAAGTGGTGTAGTCATTAACAGTTTCTAGATCATATTAACTTTATCTCTTTCTTACCTATTTTTATTTTTGGTTCTTTTGGTTCCTAATATCTTTCTTAGTGGTTTCTATTGGTTCACTTAGAATTATTTAACCAATGCTCAAGCAAAAGAACACACATAAAATCATAGAAATACAAATAAAGAGAATACATGTATGCATACAATAATAGATAAAAAGTTTTATTTGGGTCCAATTTTTGACTCTTTATTTAATAAGACTTGGGTTACAAATTCTGGGTTGTTACAATCTTCCCCCCTTAAAAAGAATCTCGTCCCGAGATTCACAAGTTAAGATTGAGATAGATTGGGAGATGAGATTAACAGATAAGAGATGTAGGGTATATTGATTCCTATAAAGATTGGGTACACCCAAAATGTGATAAGGCCATACGGGCCAAAAACACATCTTCACCAATCACACAGCAATGTCAACACACAATCACACTTTCAAAAACAAAAATCTTCTCGGTTTAAACCATAGGATTTCATTAACAAGGGTCTTGCAGATTACACTTCTCGCTCTTGATTCTCAAAGAAATAAACAAGCTGACTAGTCCCAACTAAGGTGACTAAGGCTTCTTCTCGGCTTGGATCCTCCCACTTGATTCAACTTGTTCTTACTAACTTTATGGCTACGAGCAACTTCGGGGTATTCCATGGCTGATTCATGATGTTTGATCTTTTTCTTCTCTTCGGGTCTTAAGGTTGCCAAAGTTACTTCCCGGTGGTTTGTAAGGCTGCTTCCTTCCCCTGCGGGGGTCGAGGCTATAGAGTCCTTTGACACTATCTTCAATAATGATGCGGTTGTGAACTCTGCCCAGGTTGATGTCGATAGGGTTGCCTCCTGAAGATGAAAGATCATTTGCAGGATCTTCCGAGCAACTGGGTTTGACACTCTCTTTAGTTATGACCTGATCTTGAGCGACCGGAGGTTCTGGTGCAGCGTTCAACTTTGTTGGGCAGCCGTTGGAGTAGTGCCCCTGGGTTCCGCACTCATAGCAGGTGATGTTGGTCTTGTCACTAGCATTGGGAAAAGTATTCTTTGGTAGAGCTCTTCCAGATCGTAGGGTAAGGTCATAGCATAGGCTAGAGGGTGCCGGAGGCCTACTTTCTTGACGTCTTATCCTCCTTTCTCTCTTCTTTTTGTTACGAGCTTTCTGTTGTTTTCTAGGACTGTCATGCTCCTTGCTAGTCTTGACAACTTGAGCTGCTAGCTGAAAATGCTTTTGCTTGATCTTGGATATAGCTGTCACCAGGTGATTCATGGAGCAGTTTGCTGGAACATGAGTACTACTCTCACATAAGAAGCATGTGATGTTTCTTGAGGGGCATTCTCCAGTTGGATGCTTGATGTCGCAATTGGGACAGTTGCTCGTACATTGGCTAGATTGATGACCTTCTTCTCCACAACGGCTACAAGCCTTCATACGGAGGTGATCTAGGTTGGGAATACTTTTATTGGGACAGGGACGTTTTGCATGGAGTGCTTCTCCACAATCATAACATAAGGGTTGAGTGCACAAATCTCCTTGCTTCTTCTTTGGAATTAGGTTCAAGTGGGACCTCTTTTGGTATTCTCGAGCAATTCTATTGAGGTGAAACTCAAACTCCGAGTTAGCCTGACCTCCTTTCGTACATAACTGAAATGGTGGATTGGAGAGCATGGGGTGCATCAGAGGGGTCAAGTCCTGCAGTAGATGAGAGGGAACATCTTTCAAAAGGTTTCTTATGCGGGATGGGTATGGTTTAGAGTTTAGCTTGGGCCTGAAAGACCAAAACATTTTTGAGTAAACCCGTTGTTGGGGTGGATACTACCTGTTGCCGAATGGCATATGAGCAACCTATCATAAATCAATCATTCAAACAATCAAGGTACTAAGCGCACTTAGTAATCGTGAGGTAAGGGTAGCTCAATGAAATCAACTGAGCATTCCCTATAAATCCTATGGGTCAAAAGGTTGATGGGTCTTCATCATTTCTGATCACTCTATTTGCTCTTGAAGTCTTTGTCTCACAGGGTTGACTCTGGTTGGAAGATTTCGAGATCAGATGAAGAGTCTCTCTTTCGATGGTAGCGGTTGTAGTTGACATCCCAGGTTGAAGTCTTGAAAAATATTGAGTCCCTCATCTTTTCATCCAAAAGTCCTTCGGTCTTAGGTCGGTATATCATCCATAGTATATATTTGAAGTAGATGAGGAATAGAGTAAATCAAATCTTTGAAAAGACTTTGTAATCAAAGAGGTAAATAAATTCTTTGTCAAAATCTCTTGAGAGTATAAGTTGAGAGTGTAAGATATTTGAAGTGAATAAGATGAGAGTATAAGTTGGCTTTGGATACCAAAGCAAATAAATTTCTTTTGTAGAAATAAGGTTTTGTCAACATATCACTTTCTTAGCTAACGACCATGCTAACTAAGGTCTCCTAAGGTCATGATAGTCCTGATACCAAACTTGTGATATCAGAGATATCATTTTCTAACGACCATACTAACTAGGGTTTCCTAGAGTCAGCCTAGGCTCTGATACCAACTTGTGACGACCTCAAATTTGATAACAAATTCGAAGTGCCCGTTATGTAATCCATCACAATCCCAGAATCAATGTTGTGATTTACATAACGTAGTTGATATCACAGTCATATACATTAATAGTAAATAAAGGGGATTACATAGGTGGTCGCACAGACCAAACCTTACATTACATCAACATGCAGCGGAATAACACTTTGGGTCCATATTGTCAAGCTTCAACCGCACAGGCAAAGCAGACAGTAGGAAACGAGCCTAATTCGCAAAGCCGTCAATGAGTCCTTCCTTCTTGATCTTGCTCCTTCAAGTCTGGCCAAGTTGATAGCCAGGGACACAGCCGTGAGTACATTGGATGCACTCGCAAACCATCTTATAAACAAAGTGATGAGAGAGATATGCAAGGTTGGTATGGTGGACTAAGCACTAAGTTTATTTGCAGAAATGCTAGTTTTGTTTCCCAAGAATGTTCATTAGTAGAAAAGAGGTTTAGTTCTTTAAGTTCAATCTAAGGAGGAACTTCAAGTGTGTCAAGATCATGGTCAAGTCAAGTCAATTCAAATTCATGTCATTCACCAAGTTCATCATAAGTTGTTTTCATTATTGACAAAAGTCAAGTACAGCTTGCCAACCGTCCATGACCGCGGACGCGGCTATTCGAATAGTTTGAAAACCTCTGCAGAGGGGTACACTTTACCCACAAGATTCGATACATCTGCCGGGAGAAATCCACGGTTCGTCATACACAAGTATGCGAGTTTCAGATAATCAAACAAATTCTTTCACTTGCTCATCCTAGTATAGGATTCTTCCCTAGAGCCCGGGATACGGAATTCCCGCTCCGGCGCCTCTAGTTCTGCCCATCCCGGAGACCGGGTTAGTGAATCCACTTGGTCAAGAAGTATCCGCCCATGGAGTCCTCCCATGAAGATTTAATACAAGACCTCCCATACTAAGATAAACAAGCTACGGATTAAGCCCCTGCCCATACAGGGGTAATGTGGTTGTACGGTAAAATTGGCTCCCATAGTACATCACTCGTTGTCATTGAGAAATATATTTCATAGTTCTTAGTCAAGATTACTTTCTTTTAGAAAGCCATTATGTAGGAGCAATCTCCCATTTCCAGTTTCAAAGTCAAGTCACCACCTTTCAACTGGGGTTCCTCCAGAGATAGCCTCAACTTTTATCAGCGACTAAGCAACTACTTTGAGTGATAGTACTACTACTAGGGTTGGATAAACTCAGCTTGATGCTCTTGATAGTCAAGACATCACTATGCTTCTATCATTCTACTCTAGCAATTCAATCATGCAATTTACTTAAAACAAGTAGAATGCAATATTAAAACTAGGCATTTGGGAGTATGAATCAAAAGATGGCTTGCCTTGGTTGGCAAAGTGTCCGGGGTTTTCTTCTTCTTCTTGATAATAATAATCCCCTCCAATATCCTCCTCGGCAACACTAGCGTCTAAGAACGAACAAACACAAAACACACCATCACTTCACCAAACCCACAACACACCAAGCACACATTCTTGTTTGCTAACCAAGCATTTAGGTTGCATTGCTATGGGGTTGGATTGTAAGTTTTTCTTCTAAGTTTTTCTTCAAGTGTGCAAGCTAGTTTCTCTACTAAGTAGCATAAGGGGTTCACTTGTGCAGCATTGGGGTTGATTTAAGGTTGCTAGGGCAAGTTTAAGTGGGAATGATCCACTAAGTGAATTGGGAATGAGGGCAATTAATTCTAAGTGTGCACTAGTGATCTATCATTTTATGCTAACAAATAGGTTTGGGTTAGGGTCTAAATGAGCACACTAATATGGTTTGGGGTAGATTAGTGTTGACTAACAGTAAGAGGGGTCATTAGTAAGTTCACATTTTAATTTTCATGATTATTGATGGCTTAAATAATTTTCTAGAAATCTTTCATTAATTCACAAGCTATGGTCACACTATTCATATCCAATTTTATTCTTAACTGATTTTGAAATCTAACCAGTACTATTGGATAGAGTATTTTGTAAGCTTTCCAACGAATATTTATTTGCTCAATTTGGACTCCTAAAACTCTAGGAAATTGAATTTGAAAATACCATTTGAAACAGATTTGAATAAATGAAAAAGGGCGGGAATTTAATTAAAACGAATCGGACCGAAACTTCACTAGCTGGGCCTATTCCGAATGAAACCCGAACGGGCCTGGCCCAGAAAACGTTTCGCGTCGGCTGGGAAAAATAAAAGGGCGCTGACAGGTGGGGTCGCATTGTCAGCTCACTTAGCGTTTCCCGAATCGGTAAGTTACCGTCGGATTGCGATCTAACGGCTCCCGGTCATCGTCTCGACGAAAAGGGGCGGAGCTCACCTGCGAGCAGCGAAGACCGTTCGACGGCGAGGGAGTGGCGTAGAGGAAACGAAACTCGACGGCGACGCTCGGGATCGGCTGCGGTGCTCCTCCTCCTCCGATTCCCTGCAGAAGCTGGCCTCCAGGTGGTCGGACGTGGCGGCGCTCCGTGCGTCCAGTACCTCGCCGGCGTGGCGAGCGTCGACGAACCAGAGCGAGCTGGGCTAAGCGGCGATGTCCGGGAGGGAGCTGGGAGTGAGGTGAGTGTCTTCGTTTGATCGGCGGGGCCTTTTATAGGCCGGAGCGACGGGGGCGAGCGCGTCCAGTGAACGACCGGCGCAGGACATGCTGGCGGCGTGCACGGGCGACACTGGCCTCGTCGGCGTTACTCGCGTGCTGGAAGGGGTTGGTCTCGGCCGCGGGGTCCTGTGGGTCGGCGCTGGCGAGGGCAGGGTGGTCGCCGACGTGCAGGCTACTGGGAAGAAGAAGAGGGGGGTCCGGGGTTGCTGGCTTCTCTTCTCCTCCTTCTTCCAGGGCTTGGGTCGGGGCAGAGGGGACTGGGTTCGACCAGGGCACCGTCCAGAGGCGTGGCAACAGGGTTGCAGCGAGCTGGAACAGTGCACCACAGTGAAGTTTGGTTTGATTTTATTTTCTGCTGCCAGTGTTCGACGAAATGCTTACAAGAATTCAAAATTCGAATTTTTCAAATTTGCCACTTTGGGTGCTCATCATATTGGATAAGGTACCCAGACATATTTTTGTTCTGGAGAAATAATGAGTTTTGCAAAAATTTATATTTCAAATTTGGAATGGTCTCTGTTTCAGATTCAAACTTTGGCTCAAGTTTGAGTGAGGTTCTGGTTTGAAATTTTGGTAGATCTTTGTTGGTTGAGTTAGTCCATAGCTTGGTTAAGCTCAACTAAAAGGTTAAACCTGCAGGTGAGCTGTAGATTTCTTAATCTAAGGGCTCAAAGTGGTGTAGTCATTAACAGTTTCTAGATCATATTAACTTTATCTCTTTCTTACCTATTTTTATTTTTGGTTCTTTTGGTTCCTAATATCTTTCTTAGTGGTTTCTATTGGTTCACTTAGAATTATTTAACCAATGCTCAAGCAAAAGAACACACATAAAATCATAGAAATACAAATAAAGAGAATACATGTATGCATACAATAATAGATAAAAAGTTTTATTTGGGTCCAATTTTTGACTCTTTATTTAATAAGACTTGGGTTACAAATTCTGGGTTGTTACAGAGCGCTTTCCAAAAACCTAATTCGCCCTCTCCCGTACAGGATTGCAAAGGAGAGTGGTTCCGGAGACCTGCTCTCCCATTCGCCGGTGCACGCTGGCGCTCGAGATGAGGTAGACTACGGAGGCGGCGCAAGCAGCGAGAGGTGGCAAAACCCTAGATCGGTTTCAGGTTGTGTGCGGCGGTAGCCGGGCAAGAGTTTATATAGGCGGCGCAGCGGAGAAACCCTAGGCAACGTGGGCCACGCTCACGTCGCACGCCCGAGTCGGTTACAGCAGCCCACGATCCGGCTTGCTGTGACGCGTCCGTCAAGGACTCGGTCAAACGCTCGGTTTTTCTGTGCACCAAAAAGATAAGCTCGGCTCCGAGGCTCAATTCCGCAAACCGCGGCGCGCGCGTGTCGTGATATGACGTGTCGAGTCGAGTCGAGACGAGACGAGCGAGCGAGGAGGAGGAGGAGCGCGCGTGTGGCACTTCTCTTCTCACTTACTTACCAAGTGGTGCAACACCCCACCTTATATGTTGGTCTACATCTCTGCCAACTTTCTATGTGGGACTAAACTTAGCTCCCACCCCTTTCCTTTGTGCAGCCAACAACTTGGGTTGCATGTCACATGGGCTCACACACATGGGCTTTGAGATTTCTAGAAATTTCTGAAATCTATTATGGGCTCATATGAAAAGGCCCAATATTTCAACAATCCCCCACCAGATCTCAAATGCCCATTAAGAGATTTGCCAAACCTCACTACTTGTTTATATACCAGTGTTTCAGCAGAGACTGTTAAGTTGAACTTCCGCCTAGAACCTTAAGCTACGTCTATCAGCAACTTGAACAATGTACTACGCCTTGAATTGCAAGTTTTGTGCGTCAAGATTTCACTCAAAGTCATAACCAGTACATGGCTGCCAGTAGCCTACCCCGCGGGTTGGAGCATATGCGTCGTACTCCATGGTCTCTTCATGAGTTTACTAGAGATCACCCAAATCTCACATACTGCGACGTTTAACAGTCGGGCTCATATAGGTGTGTTCTTTCAAGAATGCTCTATAGGACAGCATCTTTGCTAATCATAGCCAACAGAAACACATTAAGGCATGTTGCCAACCTGCCTTACAAATTTTGAGAGTAATGCATCTTCACATAGAGAGGGTTACAAAATACTCTCCTCAGTTAAACCACTAGCTTGTTTTCCTAGGTCCTAATTCACGGGATCTCCGATCACAAAGGTTGGGTTACCACTATGGCATAACATCTATGGGTCTCAAACCCATCTCCCTCGATGCACTGTCTATCACATTACGTGATAGTCCCTTGGTAAAGGGATCTTCTAGGTTTTTGTCTGTTTGAATATACGTAACAGTTATTACTCCGGAGTTTCGCAATTTCCTGACAGGCTTTAAACGTCTTTTAACATGTCTTGATGACTTCGTGTTATCCTTAGAATTATTCACTTTGACAATAACTGTTTGATTGTCACAATTCAAGAGGATGGCCGGCACAGGTTTTTCAACCACCGACAAGTCCATCAAGAGCTCACGCAGCCATTCTGACTCTATAGTGGCTGTGTCTAAAGCAGTAAGTTCTGCTTCCATAGTTGACCTCGTCAATATGGTTTGTCTACATGATCTCCATGATACGGCACCACCTCCAAAGGTAAACACATACCCACTAGTGGCTTTGATATTATCTACATCAGAGATCCAATTTGCGTTACTATATCCTTCAAGCACAGCAGGGTGCCCTAAATAGTGAATCCCGTAACTCATTGTACCACATAGATAGCGCATGACCCTTTCAAGTGCATGCCAATGATCAATACCCGGGTTTGACATGAACCTACTCAACTTGCTCACAGCAAAAGAGATGTTAGGTCTTGTCGCGCTCGCTAAGTACATGAGTGAACCAACGATCTGAGAATATCTCAATTGATCTGTTGGTTCGTTCTTGTTCTTACGTAATATCACACTGGGATCATAAGGTGTTGGAGAAGACTTGCTATCAATAAAGCCAAACCGGCTCAAGATCTTCTCAACATAGTGGGATTGCGATAAAGTAATCCCACTCTCGTTCTTATTCAGCTTGATGTTTAGGATCACATCAGCTTCTCCCAGATGAGAAAGACTTGACCTCATGTATTACTTTCATGTTTGTACCAAAGATAAAAATATCATCAACGTACAAACACAATTTAACACCTTCGCCCCCACCATGGCGATAGTAAACGCACTTGTCAGCCTCATTAACGACAAAGCCAACAGAAGTTAAAGTTCTGTCAAACTTCGCATGCCATTGCTTAGGTGCTTGTTTCAGGCCATATAAAGATTTTAACAACTTGCACACCTTTCTCTCTTCACCTTTTACCACAAATCCATCAGGCTGATCCATATAGATTTCCTATTCTAACTCTCCATTAAGAAAAGCTGTCTTTACGTCCATTTGATGAACGATAAGACCATAAGGGGCAGCCATGGAAAGTAGTACTCGAATGGTGGTTAGTCTTGTGATAGGTGAATAGGTGTCAAAGTAATCTTCACCTTCTCTCTGTGTGTAGCCTTTTGCTACAAGTCTCGCCTTGTACTTCTCAATAGTACCATCAGGCCTTAGCTTCTTCTTGAACACCCACTTGCAGCCCACAGGCTTACAGCCATGAGGGCACTCTGATAATTCCCATGTTCCATTAGAAAGAATTGAGTCCATCTCATTTTGGACAGCTTCTTTCCAATCATCTGCATCTGGTGATGCATATGCCTCAGCAATGGACGTGGGAGTATCATCCACAAGGTACACAATGAAATCATCACCAAAGGACTTTGCAGTCCTTCGTCTCTTGCTCCTTGTAGGAGCTTCGTTGTCATCCTTCTCATGAACGTTCTCAAAAACGTTCTCAAGTGGTTGCTCAAAATAATTATCAGATGCACTAGATTCAGGAATTATCTCAGAAGAAAATCTAGCAGTGCTATGCATATCTTTCATAGGAAATATATTCTCAAACAATGTTGCATCATGAGATTCCATTATACTGTCAACATGCATATCAGGTACCTCAGATTTAACTACTAAAAATCTATAGCCAATGCTCCGCTGAGCATAACCTAGAAAGATGCAATCCACAGTCTTTGGTCCAAGTTTGCGTTTCTTTGGGATGGGAATGTTGACCTTCGCCAAGCATCCCCAAGTGCGCAAATACGAAAGTGATGGCTTTCCCCCAACCCACTCCTCATAAGGGGTTTTCTCTTTATTCTTGTTAGGAACTCTATTCAGGACATGACATGCAGTCAACAAAGCCTCCCCCCACCATGCCTTTGATAAACCAGTAGCGTCGAGCATAGAATTCACCAAGTCAGACGGCGTGGGGTTTTTCCTCTCGGCCATCCCATTAGATTGGGGCGAGTAGGGAGGCGTCCTCTCATGAATAATACCGTGTTCCTCACAAAATTCGTCAAAGATTTTAGGAAAATACTCTCCACCACGATCCGACCTAAGACGCTTGATCTTTCTCTCTAGTTGATTTTCAACTTCGGCCTTATAAATTTTAAAGTAGTCTAAAGCTTCATCTTTAGTTCGCAATAAGTAAACATAGCAAAATCTAGTTGCATCATCAATCAATGTCATGAAATATCTCTTTTCACCTTTTGTCAACACACCATTCATCTCGCATAGATCAGAATGTATGAGTTCTAGAGGTGCCAAGTTTCTCTCCTCGGCCGCCGTATGAGGCTTACGAGGTTGCTTCGATTGCACACAACTATGGCACTTAGAACCTTTGGCAATAGTGAATTTCGGAATTAAACTCATGCTGGATAATCGAGACATCAAACCAAAATTAATATGACATAAACGAGAATGCCAAACACTGGTATCATCATTAACAACGCCACAAATATGGTTCACGGATTTATTACAGAAATCTGAAAGTGAAAAGTGAACAAGCCTCCGCACTCATAGCCTTTTCCAATAAATTGTCCATGCTTGGAAACGACTACCTTATTTAACTCTAAAACAACCTTAAACCCATCTCTGCATAGAAGGGAACCGCTAACAAGATTCTTGTTCATAGAAGGGACATGATGCACGTTCCTCAGCTGCACGATCTTCCCTGAGGTGAACTTCAGATCTACCATGCCAACACCACGAACAGAGGCATGTGACCCATTGCCCATTAGGACGGAGGAATCCCGTGCGGCCTGGTAAGAAGTGAACATAGAGATGTCAGCACACACATAAACGTTAGCACCCGTATCAATCCACCAAGAAGAAGATTGAAATATCGAAAGAACAGTAAATAGATTACCATACCCATCAGTATTGCTAGCAGTCATGACATTGACATTCTTGGCTTTTTTCCCTCTGCGGTCTGCGCGTTCTGGGCAGTCCTTGGAAAAGTGGCCGGGCTCTCCACAAGTGAAACAAGTCAGATCACTCCTGTCTCTGTTCGGCTTCTTCTTCTTGAAGGTTGTAGTCTTTACATGCTTGTTGAAAGAGGGCTTGAAGTTCCCTTTGTTCTTGCCTGAGGATTTGCCTTTCTGCTGTACAAAGTTAGCAGTAGCATGACCCTCTCCTTTATCAGTAGTGTCCTTAGCACGAGCCTTCTCCTCAACATCAAGGGACGCTATCAGATTTTCAACTGATATCTCCTATCTCTTGGGTTTGAGAGCTGTGGCAAAGTTCCTCCATGAAGGGGGCAACTTAGCAATAATGCAACCCGCCACAAACTTGTCGGGTAAGGCACACTTAAAGAGTTCGAGCTCTTTGGCAATGCACTATATCTCATGAGCTTGTTGAACCACAGGAAGGTCCTTAGTCATCTTAAAATCATGAAAGCTCTCTATGTTGTACAGTTCACTGCCAGCATCTGCAGCACCAAACTTGGCGTCCAGTGCATCCCAGAGCTCCTTCCCGTCTTTTAAGTGCATAAACACATCACACAGATGGTCAGCAAGAATGCTCAGAATGCATCCCACAAAGATAGTATTGGCTTCCTCAAACTTTTTCTGATCATCGTCATACATAGTTCCTTCAGGTTTGCCTTTACTAATCTGGAACATTTTTATTGTGGTCAGCCAAAGCTCAGCTTTGTACTGCCACCTCTTGAAGTGCACACTGGTAAATTTATCCGACCTCAGTGTATCGGTAAAACCAGCTATTGATAATTTAGGAAATTGCCTACAATTAGGTTTTTGGATTGTTGGATAATTAGGCACAATTTCCATAATTAATTCCAGAATATTAAACATGACAATACCAGCTACTACCACATGTAACTCGAACATACTAGATGTACTAAACAGCAAGATGAACGGAAACAAGTAGCAGCTAAACATGTACTCGCAGAACATGATGAACAGACGAAAAGCAGTCAACCGCACGCACCGTTCGTTTGCAGATGTAGTCGTTGCAGTAACGTTATTGATCACAACGTTGGAGTAGACCGGTCGAAGCAGACGAAGATGAAGACAGCGGTAGGCTGCACCGCCCGACTTGGATGGAAGACGACCCATGATGAAGAGCTTGAGCAGTCGCGCAGAGCGCTTCCCAAAAACCTAATTCGCCCTCTCCCATACAGGATCGCAAAGGCGAGTGGTTCTGGAGACCTGCTCTCCCGTTCGCCGGTGCACGCCGGCGCTCGAGATGAGGTAGACTACGGAGGCGGGTGGCAAAACCCTAGATCGGTTTCAGGTTATGTGCGGCGGTAGCCGGGCAAGAGTTTATATAGGCGGCGCAGCGGAGAAACCCTAGGCAACGTGGGCCACGCCCACGTCGCACGAGGCTCAATTCCGCAAACCGCGGCGTGCGCGCGCGCGCGTCGAGTCGAGACGAGCGAGCGAGGAGGAGGAGGAGCGCGCGTGTGGCACTTCTCTTCTCACTCACTTACCAAGTGGTGCAACACCCCACCTTATATGTTGGTCTACATCTCTCCCAACTTTTCATGTGGGACTAAACTTAGCTCCCACTCCTTGCTTTTGTGCAGCCAACAACTTGGGCTGCATGTCACATGGGCTCACACACATGAGCTTTGAGATTTCTAGGAATTTCTGAAATCTATTATGGACTCATATGAAAAGGCCCAATATTTCAACAGGTATTCAACATATGAAGCCCCAGAGACATACTGACATAAGCCAATGTGAGTGGGCAGGTTGTGGCTTCCGCGAGCATGTTCTAATAGCAAGATAGCAACATATACGTAAAGTTACCTCTCATAGTCTGCAAGCTGCTGGTATATATCTTGAGCATGGACATAGCTTCCTCCATGAATTACTAACTACAGGGATCCATCTACCTGCAGTTGCTGTGTATGGATAACAGCTCCCTCTAGCATGCTCAGATGGCTTGCACCCGCATGCAACTGCTTCCTGGAGTATCTACATGACCGTCTCCATGCAGTCCAAGGATCGGCACGTTCGTCGCCATGTGGCCGGTAGAAGACAATGTGCGGTAGCACCTACGTTTTTGTACTCTTTGGAGGCTGGATCACATCCGCTCTGTTTATATCACGTTATGCTCATCAACAGAATGGAAGAGGCTTGCATATCTCTATCTCTATCTCTACTACTTATAAAGGCACAAACTTGTTGGGATACAATTGATCACGTCCGTTCAATACCCTCGATCAAACGGACTACGACGCTCCAATGTTGAGCACAACTCAACACAGTTCAAATCCCGCATCCCGCAGGTATCTGTTCGCTGGAAGGAAAGAAATCGCTCCATCAAAGGAGGAATTAAAAAAAGTCAAACTTCCCCGATCACGCCACGCAAACTACGGATCGTGACCCAAAACATCCGTCTCCAGCCGTAGCCTGCAGCGCTGCCGCCGCATTGTAGTCGCCCAGACGCCGAGCTGCCAACGCCCAGCCATCCAGCCACAGCGTTGCCGCCGCCCAGCCTTCGTGTTGCTCATGCCCAGACATCCAGCCGTTGAGCTGCCGACGTCCAGCCGCCAAGCTGCCCATGTACCTGGCGCCTCCGTCGCCTACGAAGGTCCTCCCCGACTTCTCAGCTGCAGGTGAGCAATGAAAATGCCAGCTTAATATCGATCTGTTTTTGCCCAAATACTGGTATAAGCATTTGTAGTTGTCCAAACCGTAAAGCTATGTGCATACTAATGCAGTTTCGTACACTCTACTCCTACTGATTATGTTTTTGCAGGGAGGAATACCAAATAATATGTCATGGGTCCATACCACAAATTTTTAATTGTGAATCACGTGTGCCATCTAGGAAAGCTAGATATTCCATATACAGTGCGGAATTCCTATGATAAACTTTTGTTCCGAGGGAGTAGATATAGCATCTGCTGGTATGACAAAACCTTCTTACAATTTCTATTTGTTGTTCTTATCAATAATTGCACAATTGAGAACCCATGTTATCTAAATAATTGAATAGGAGCATCAATTGTACTTTTTCGAATGGATATTGATATTATGTATGCAATTTAAACATGGTCACATTTTACATGTTCCTTTTTTCTCTTGTCTTGTATTAATTGAGGTACTCCCTCCATACCGGATTAACAGGCAATTACGCACTTCGAGAAAAAAAACTTTGATCATTAATTTTGTTAACAAAGTATAAGGTATATGCTACAAAAATTATATCATTGGAAAGTTCTTTTGAATATGAATCCAATGATATAATTTTTATGTCATATATCTCATATTTTCTTGACCAAAATTAATGGTTAAAGTTTTCCTCGAAATACGTAATTGTCAAGGTATTTGCAGTCTTGAAAATGCTGGTGAGAATTCAGTTGTGTCCATACTTGGATATGTGAGGTCTGTTTGGGGGCTTATACACTTAAATATAAGCCACGGAAGTTCATCCTCTTTGGGAATTAGCCACCAGGTACTGTTTCTGGTGCATTTTCCTTTTTTATGGACCTGAAGCTATTTAATGTCCAAATTATATAGCTACTTACACTAAACAGAAGAAGGTATCAAATGATACTTTTTGTAGGCTTCATGTTACAAAGTTAATGCATTGCAGCAGACACTGAACAAAACTAATCCATACTACTGGCTACTGTGTTGTTGTCGTCAATAATTGCCTTGCAGATACCACATTAAGCAAAATACTCGGCTTTGACAATGGATGAACGCTCCCCATTTAAAGACACAACAAACATTTCTGCCAATGGGGCTTCAGGAACACCAGTACTGGTCATAATGATTAAAAAACTTAAACTGGTAAATTAGGATGGTATGCCCGGTTGTCTGATGAGAAGAAAGCTGAATACCTGAACAAGCTATGTATATCCTGACAACAAAAGAAAGCTATAGCTGCTCTAACTATTAATGCCAATGTGAATGAAGCATCATCTTCCTTGATGAGGTCTGTGTGTTCTACTCCTTTCAAAGATGTAATGAACCTATTAACAATTGCTAACCCAGGTGACATGTTTTTACTTTTCATTCTAACCTACATACTGACCCTCTAATGTCCAAATCTAACATTGCTGCCTTTCTGTACAGTTGATTAAAATACAAGTGGAGCTGTACACCCCACTGATCAAGATGAACCATTGCAACAAAAAAGTAAAGGAAAAAGCTGTCAAAGTTGGTATGCACGACTTCCTGATGAGAAGAAAGCAGCGTACCTGAAGAATCTGCGAATATCCCGCCAACAGAAGAAGGCTGCATCCGGACGGCATTCTTGAATTATGTTTCCAACAGATAATTGCATGGATTATTGATCATTTTTAGCTAGCAAAAAAAAATTTACATCTGATTGAGATAGCGCTGTAGTATGCTATAGAGAGATAGAGAGTATGTCTGCATCTGATGGTGACCTGGCAAGTTCTGTACTTTTCTTGATAAATTAGCTAGATGGAAGACTCCTCGATGGCAATAAATATACCATGATAATGATGATATACATCATATCCTGAACTTGAACTAGCCGGAAAATGGTAAAGGATTCTCTCTAAAAATAAGTATGGACTGTTTACTAATGATTTATAATTCCAAGTAATAAATGATATATGGTTACAGTTTAGCACTTGAAAAAAAGATCTTTCACTCATAGTGATATATGTTCTCCAACTGACCATAGCATTAAATATTAAATGAAAGTGGACAGATCAGCAAGAGCCTTGCAAGACGATTTATCTACAACATGAAGAACACAATTAGGAGATATTAGATGTTCCTATATGTAAGCAATCGGTAAAAGTAGTGGCCAGTACCATATAACAAGGTTTCTCTCTTACAGTTCCTTTCAACGAAAATCATTGGTAAAAGAACTAGAATGTTCACAATATGTGTATTCCCAATTATCTTAAATGTTTAAGAATTACTTCCCCTCAAACATTTACTTATTATAAAATACTCCAAAACAAAAGAAACATTACAAAACAGCCTGCTCATAAAGTTATTAATCATAGAACCATGGAGTTTATCTGTAAGACTGTAACTAACTAGAATTTTCACAATACATATTTTCCCAATACAGATCATATACATCGCAAATCAATCGATTGGAACTGTAATATAATTGAGTAGGAAACATAAATAAATAAATACATAAAATTAGTAGCATGTCCAGATTGCAGCCTTTTGCCAGCTTGCCGCTAGAGGGTAGAGCAGAGGAGCTGAGAGGCAGTGAACTGCAGGTCCGCTACCTGCTGCTCACCACAAGTATGCCAGCGCTTGATGACCTAGGTTGGGCTGGGACGGCCCTGGCTGGATGGGCGGCGTGCTGCGCTAGGACAGCAACGGCGGTCGGATGCGACGGAGCCGGAACGCGATGGCCGAAAGGGGTGGTGGATGTGGCGGAGGGGGCATAAGGGGGTGCGCCAAGGGTGGGGCCGCTGCGGCGGTGGTGGCTGGTCGGCCGGGCCGGGGACTGATTCGGGAGGAGGTCAGAGGGGGTCTCTCCGGTCACGTTCTGCAGGACCACGCTGGGGCGATGTGGAGGCATGGGAAGGCTTGAGTCGATTAGAGAAGAAGAGCTACCGTGGCAACGGGGAGCTAGAGAGAGCTGGGGCATGTCTGATTAGGGTGTGGTGTATTTCCTTTTCCATTTTGTAACTGTAAGGGCGTGTCATGTACTCATGTTAAGGGCTGGGATCCAAAAAAAAAGTTTTATCGCTATCATATTTATTTTGCGGGGGTTATCGCTATCATAGTATGTTGTTCTCAATTGAATACAAAACGTGCTACGCTGATACTAGGAGATCCGGCCTTTTGGTATAGCACACATTTTTAACTACCAAGAGAATAAACATAATACCATGGATTTCAAGGGTGTTGTGTTTCTAGATCGTATGTTCCACGTTCACGCTTACATTGGTGATTCATGATTTTTTCCATACGATCCCCATTCAGGGTCGTGTTCCACAATCAATGGAAAACGAAACAATTGTTGAGCCATGATACTTGTGCAAGTGGCTCCAATATAAATGAACAACACACTAGAGGAGAAATATGATTCAAAATCTGTGTGTTATATTTTAAAAACGTGCAACGCACGTGCATGTTTACTAGTAGAAACCAAAAGAAGAAATTCCCAAGCGTGGGCAGTACCATGAGGAAAATGTTTTAGCCGACTCAACAATTAGACAGAGGTTATCTAAACTTAGTAAAACTACAAGCTTCAGATAATAAAGGCACGTGCAACAAGAACATACAGTTTTTCAATCTAATCCGGGGGTGAATCATCTACATGTTTATTCCTTGGCTTTCACCTCCAATTCCGCCTGAATCTCATCCAAAGCCAAAACTACGCACAATCATCCATAGGTCCCAAATCGTAAGCCCATCTGGTACCCTACCATTATTTCAATTAGATCTACCAGAAGTAGAGGGTACGATCAGGAAGTATGAGGAAATATCAACATCAAACCAGATCTTGTGGGGGAAAAGAAATTAAGATGGCATACGTGCAAGAGATGGGGATGGAAAGTGGATTATGGAGAAGGCCGCACCTGCACAAGCATGTACAACCGAACGGAGCAGAAGAGAGATAAAGCACATCGTCGCCTCTATCTCTTCCTCCGCTGATGAGAGTGTTGGAGGGTAGCGCATTGATGGGGCATCAAGAAGAGCGTCAGAGGGCAGCGCATCGCAGCACATCGATGGCGCCATGTTGCGGAGGATGGCGCTAAGCTCCACCGGTGCCTACATCTGGGAAAGGGGAAGGGAAGGGAGAGGAGAGGCAAGATGGATGGGCGGGAGGCTCGCAATAATGCAATCTCTGAAGAACACCGGCAGCCCATAGGCGGAGGGAAATCCCCAATCGCAAACCCCTACCCAATCAGCCCCAAACCAACCACATCGGATCCTCGCCTGGAAACTCCGGTCAGGCACACCAAGAAGGCACGCAGGCCAGCGACAGGACACCCTAATCGCCCCCCAAAATCAACCCCACCCGCCGTCTGCCGCTAAAAAAATGCACGAGCTAGGTTGGGTGAGTAAGCGCGAACCAGAGGACGGGCCGAGGACGACCAGGCGGCGAAGGCGTGAGAGGCACTGACGTTGAGGAAGAAGGCGCAGTAGCGGTGGTCCAGTGGCAAGAAGACACCGCAACATCAAAGGAGGAAGAGCTGACGCCGCCACCCCCATACCGCAGCCAGAAGACCGACCTCTGAAGTCAAAAGAAGCAGAACCGACCTACGGTGCATGCAGCTCTCTAATGCGGCCACCAAACAAGCAGGTGACACGTACATGCACAACGCCAGTACCGCATCAACGCACAGAAAAGTTACACGCTGACAGTGGGCGTCAAACCAACAATCCACGATAGGAGCAACCAGGGCGCGTCAATTACAGGGAGCTTAGAGCTCTTAGCATATGTGGAGATGGAGTTCTGGAAAATGTGGGCATTTCTTTCCTTCCAAATTTCCCATGACACCAACATTGAGATGGACGCCATAGCTTTCATAGATTGTCCTTGCTTATGAACCGCGTCCATCCACCAATGCCTGACATTGTGCATGTTGCTCCAAGAGGTAGGGTCGACGTTATGTAAGGCAAGCCAAATCTTTACTTGCGACCACACTCGAATGGTGAAGCGGCACTTGTAGAGTAGGTGAGCGACGGTCTCTTGCACCCGGTTGCAAAGCTTGCACATTGCACAATTTTGCCATCCTCTTCTTTCGAGTCTATTCACCATCCACACCCTATTTTGAATAATCAACCAAGCGAAAGTCTTGCACTTGGGGGGAGGGGGGAGGCTTCCACACCAAGGAGAGCATCGGAGATCGTATGTCCCAAGAATTGAAGGTTGTAAGCCGACTTGGAGGAATAGCATCCATCATTTGTGAGCTTCCATCTGATAGAATCTGAGGCGTTTGTCTCTAAGATAACCTCTTGAAGCAATCCCCAAAGCTTTGCGAATTGAACAATGTCCTCAAGAGTAAGACCCCCTTCGGTGTTGACTTGATTGACCCAAAAATTATTCTCCAAAGCCTTATGGATGGTGCATTTCTTTCTTTTGGAGATCTCAAAGATTAAGGGGGCAATATCTTTTGGCCTTGCACCACCAAGCCAAGAGGCTTTCCAAAAAAGAGCCTTTTTCCCATCCTCGATGGTAACCTTTGTTGCCGCCACAAAGAGGTCAAGGTCTTGAGGGGTGCAAGGGTTCCCAAGGCCAAGCCAAGGCTTAGCCTCTTCGCTCCACTCATGTCATAGCCATCTTTGTCGAAGAGCGGATGTTGTAGACACGGGATAAACACTTGATGCGTAGGTCACCGAATTTGAGTCCATGGATTGTTTTAGTCAACTTGTATTCAAACTGACCGCTCCTCCTTGCAAGATCCCTTGAATGATTCGTCTTAGCATTGCAGGTGCAACGCGTCTAAGGTATGTCCTACTAAATTTCTTTCCTTTGGGTTCAGCCATGCTTCTACAAGAAAAACTAAAGTTGGAACAAAAAAGCAAGTTCTGGTAAGGTAAATCATATATATTATCACCGACAAAATAACAAATAGCTTGAATCTAGGGAGTGGCTTAGGGAATTCGGGATGAATTCCGGGCCCAATTTCTACACCTCTCCAAACGACCGGAATTTGGGAGCCGAATTCTAAATTCCTAATTCCTGGCCCATTTCTAGACATCCAAACGAGGTGTTAGAGTCTGGTCTATTTTCTTTTTCCGGTAAGAGGTTTATCTCATCGGACAGTAGGAGTAGGCACGCACCAATGATGAAACTGTATTGGGTCAAATACTATAATTGGGCCTCATCATTCAATTGATATGCTTTTCCAGTTTTCAGGCGGACCCCCAAACCATGTTTTGAAGACAGTCCACCCATAAAGGGCCTAACATGCTACTTTTGTGGCCAATCTCGCCATCCATTTCATCCAGTTTTTTTTCTTACGGCCCATTTGTCAAGTTGTTAGTGTTGCTTAAGCCAAAGAAATGAACGCGGTAAGACAGCAATATTTTTTTAGAACGAGATAACAGTAATTTGATAAGACGAACTGGATGCAAAGCAAAAACTTAATACCGAGGATCCAGTTGTTGCAGACTCGCTTAGCCACAACTTGCCAACTTGGCATCTTACGTCACGGAAACCATTTTTCACTACTTGAGTGGTAAAACAACTAGGTGACCAAACATATTACTATCGGAGGGCAGCGTGATGTATTGACGAATATATGATCTACAATTGCTAGCCTAGTTAAATTTACGCGAACCCGTTTCTGTTTTGGTGGTGGAATATCCTGCTAAGGAGAGCTAAGATTCACCTGCAGGCAGTGCTCCTTAGTCGCTACTATACGTCACTGATTATTGCTGCAGGTGTTAGTATTTTTTTTTCTATTTTAGTAGGTGTTTGACCTGTAAGACGCAATTTGAGGGTCTCTCTCTCTGGCTTCTTTGGTTTGTAAATCATGGATGTCGCCGAAGTGCAAACGTTTTGATTGATTGGTTCTTCAAAACCATGTGGGCAGCTGATAGACTTGAGAAACCATGTAGAAAAATCGTGGGCTTCGCAAATATTGTATCCAAGTGCAAGAATCGGCCGTCCATCTCCTGCGGTCCTGCCAGTTCTTAGTTACGTTGCAGTCCACCTTTAGAGGTTAGCTTTGCTCCATGATGTTGAATGAATAAATTGACAAGCATTGCCTGATAGATCATCGAAGAATGCCGGATTGAAGGGGTCCATAAGGTTGGACAATGTGGAAAGTCATGGATTCCCTAGCCATGTTGGTTTCATGGAAAATATGGGAGGGAAAGAACGCTCATGTCTTCCGAAATTAATCGATAACCTCGACAATGCTTGTTACAAAGATGAGACAGCGATGTGGTGCCTCACCGGAGGAAAAGTTTCGAGTAATGTAATGCCTCGAGAGTTTGGATTGTGCATTTGGTCTTGGACTTTTTGCAGAAATTGGTTTGTGTGACGTCTAAGAAACTTTTTCTTAATTAATAAAAACGTCAAATATTTTGTCTCATTCAGAGTAATATTACATCCATTTCGAAGTGTAAGCCTTTCGAGAAAGCTAATTAGCTCACTAAAAGGCTTACATTTCAGGGTTAGGCAACCCTAAACTAGTCTATACTCTATAGCCAGCAATACAATAAGTCGATTTGGGCGATTGGATCACATGCAACTGGATTATACTCTGTCACCGGGATCAACACTGGAGTATAGCAAAGGTCGAACTAACGGTGTACCTCTGTCACCAGGAGGCATCGAGCTAGAGTCGGCTGTGAAATGGTAATTAACACGGAAACAGCCAGTCCAAAGAGTCTGTTCCCACACACAGACAGACAGGCATACGTATTCTATGTCCACTGAACCTGCCTCTTTTCATACGAGTATAATACAGTGCACCTTGGCTCCCCATGCGGCCATGCCCCACTAACAGCCCTCGTTGACCCCTACCCCCAAAACCCCCAAACCAGGGAAGCCTTTGTTTCCATAAAAGGGCCAACTGCATGTTCGGACAGGGTCACTCTGTAGAAGGGTAGAGGGAGATGTGGCGTAATGTGGTAGATGTATTATTGAGCCTCTCGGGCGAGTACATATAGGAGTCATACAAGGCTTGAAAGCCAAGGAACCTAAGGAACCTTGGAAGCCAAGGAACCTACTACCTTGGAAGGTACGAAACCTATTTACTCTAACACCCCCCCGCAGTCGTAGCGGTAGTGACGTGAACAACTGGAACATCGCGAACGGTCAGATTGGAGAGAAACCGAAGTAGACCAGTGCGCAGACATCCCCCCGCAGTGGTAGCAGGAATGTCGTGGACGGTGTCACGTCGCAGAAGCTTGGACTGTAGAGAATGCTGGTGATGAGCTCAGACGAGGTGGTAGCCCTTGTGCCGATGTCGAGGGAGCCGAGAGCGGTGGGTGATGCAACCTTGGCCGAGGTAGCCGTGCGAGGGGTCGTCGTGGTCGATGTCGTGGCGAGTGCCGATGACGAGGTAGCCACAGATGAAGCCGCAGGCGCATAGGGCGCCGTAGAAGGACGGAGACGCGTCGAGGTAGTCGTCGAGGAGAGCGATGCCGAAGTCGATGCAGTCCGAGCCGTCGAGGACGAGGTGCGGCCATGGCTTTGCCAGAACCAGGCTTACGTCGGGGACGAAGGCATACTCCGATTGTGCCAAAACCGAGTACGCAAAGATGAACACGGGGACGAGGCGCTGCGACCAAGCTTGCTAGACTCGGGAACGCGTCGGGGACGAAGGCAAGCACCGGTGTTGCCAGTACCGGGCATGCGAAGAACAGGACCAGTTGAAACAACTTCACGCCATGTCAGAGAGGAGACGAGCAGAGAAGGACTCCACGACGGTTGCGAGGCGCAGAGCGGCGAAGAGAGGGTGCCGATGCAGTCCGCGGTTGTTGGAGCAGGTGTGGTTATGAACAAGGCGATGACGCTGGCGATGAAGTCGTGCTGGACGTAGACGTAAAAGGCGGCGAACCAGCGACGACCAAGAGTGGTCATGCTAGATGCCTAGACAAGCGGAGGGGTAGTCGGCGGGACCTGCGACGGCCAGGAGGGCCATGCAGGTTACCTGTGGAGATGCGGCGGCGGTACTCGAAGTAGGCGAGGAAGAACCCAGCGGCACGACGAAGACCATGCGCGGACGGCGACAACCCGCGCCGAGGGAGGTGGCGCGGTGGAAGCCAGCGACGTCCTCACGAGGTGACGGCGATGACCGCGTGCAGCGACGCAACGGCCCGATGGGACGGCGCGGCTGCAGGGCACGAGTCGGTGCAGCGGCGTGATACGTCTCCAACGTATCTATAATTTTTGATAATCCATGCATGTTTTTACACCATTTGCCTAATGTTTCGTTATACTTCGTGGCACTTTTATGCATTTTCTAGAACTAACCTATTAACAAGTCGCCATAGTGTCAGTTCCCTGTTTTCTTCAGTTTTTGTGTTTCAGAAAAGCTACACAGGAAATATTCTCAGAATTGGACGAAACAAGTTCCTAAAGTCTTATTTTTCCCGGAAGCTTCCAGAGATCAGAAGAGGAGTCGGAGGGGGGCCACGAGGGCCCCACACACCAGGGCGGCGCGGCCCAGCCCTTGGCCGCGCCCCCTATGTGTGAGGGCACCTCGGTCCACCTCTGACGATGCCCCTTCGCCTATAAAGACCCCCCGACGAGAAAAACCTATGTACCCGATCAATTTTCCAGAAACACATCGCGATCCGCCGCCGTCGTCGACCCGAGATCGGGAGGGTCCAGAAGCTCTTCCCGGCACCCTGCCGGAGAGGGGAATCGCCACCAGAGGTCTTCTTCATCGCCATGCTTACCTCCAGAGCGATGAGTGAGTAGTCTACCTTGGACTATGGGTCCATAGCAGTAGCTAGATGGTTGTCCTCTCCACCATGTGCTTCATGTTTAGATCTCATGAGCTGCCCTACATGATTGAGATCACCGTTATGTAATTCTACATGTTTGGTTTGTTGGGATCCGATGAATATTGGTGTTATGATTGAGTTGTTATACTGAAATATATCTTATGTTATCTCTATGTTGTTTATGATCTTGCATGCTCTCCGTTGTTAGTAGCTATCTTGGCCGAGTAGTTGCTAGTGACTCCAAGAGGGGGTATTTATGCTCGATAGTGGGTTCATGCCTCTATTTAATCTGGGGGAGTGACAGAAACCTCTAAGGTTGTAGATGTGCTGTTGCTATTAGGGAGAAAACAACATTCATATGCTCGAGGGCATATGCTTTGTTTACATTACACACTTTGCTTAATGCAATTATCTGTTGTTCGCAACTTAATACTCATGGGGTGTTCGGATGATATCCCCGCGAGTGGATTATTAGTCATAGATGCAGTTGGATGACGGTCTATGTATTTTGTTGTAATGCCCAGAGTAAATCGCATAGTGATCTTCTTGACATATCACGTTATCTTTATTCTATCAATTGCCCAACTGTAATTTGTTTACCCAGCATGTGTTATTTATTCTATGGAGAGACACCACTAGTGAACTGTGGACTCCGGTCCTATTTCCATCATATTGCTATCACCTATCTACTTTACTTGCACTGTTTACTTTACTCGCATACTTCTACTATTTTTCACTCGATACGCTCATACCCTTTGTTTCAAGCAAACCGGTGAGATTGACAACCTCATCGCAAGTTGGGAACAAAGTACTTGGTTGTGTTGTGTGCAGGTTCCACGTTGCTACTAGCTGAAGACGCGCTAACTCGTTTTATCGTGAAACGGCGCCCTTGTTGGAGTGTCACTAGGCTATCAAGCATCACCTTCAGTCGTACTGTGTGCTCTTCTCCTGACCGACAAACCTTAGTTTCTTACTGAGGGAAAAGACTTGCCGCTGTGCTCATCATACTTTCCGCTTGGAGTTTCCCAACTGCCTGGCCATAATCATCATTAACTACACGCCAGCCATCACGGCGTGAGAACCACCAGCGACGTACATGCCGAAGAAGGCACGTTAGTAGCCGGCGGCAGGGACCAAAGGTGGCGACGCTACGGCCCGAAGGGGCGACGCAGCGGCAGCCCGATGCTCGAACGGTGGTAGGCGCCTGCTCGGGGACGTATTTGGCGGAGACGTGCGTCATATCGGTTGATCAGACCGACGGCGGCGCTGTTCGCCAAGTCCTTGACGACGGCACACAGATCGGAACCCGTGGCGTCGTTGTCCGTGAAGTCCCTGGCGATGACGGCGAAGATGGACCGGCGATGGAGACCGCGCAGGCGTGGAGCCGGAAGTGACGCACCGAGGCGTCCCTCGGACGACACGTCCGACGTTGTCGCGCGGTTGGTGAAGGCGACCCGGCCAGCGCGAAGTCGGCGCCGGCGAAACGACCGCGGCAGCCTACCGAGGTGGGTGGCCGCCGGTGCAAGGTCGATGCCAAGGTTGGAGTAGAGGCGCTTGGTGACGGCGGCGGTGGGCGACTCAATCCGATCTAAGATCGGTAAACCAAAAAGAAAACGTCGGTCAAGCGACCGGCAAGAAAAAGACGTAGGGCAGCCGATCAACCGATCGGCGGACGAACCCTAATACGGGCGGCGCGGCCCCGGCGGAGATCATGGAAATCGACCTCCCCGGGGGCGGCGCGGTGCGAAAGCGGGGCGGCGGCTAGGTCAAGGATCTTGCCGCTCTGATACCATGTAGAAGGGTAGGGGGAGATGTGGCGTAATATAGTAGATGTATTATTGAGCCTCTCGGGCGAGTACATATAGGAGTCATACAAAGTTTGGAAGCCAAGGAACCTAAGGAACCTTGGAAGCCAAGAAACCACTCTAACACACTCACCTGAATGAGTGACTGAGCTGCGGCCAATGAAGTGTCAGTTTCGGCCACTAGAACCTCTCTATTCCCCTCGACAGCAACCGCACCACAGCCACTTGGGGGCTGTTTGGTTCAGGGGATATCCACATGTGGTTGGGGATAGCCATTGAAAAAGTGGTTACCAGCTGTTTGGTTTAGGGGACAAGAGGGGATAAGGATAGCCAGATTCCTGGAATATTCCTAAAAAAATATGGTTGAGCATGTACCGTGAAATCAGCCGGATGGAGGCAACCACTTCTGGCTCGCGAGCTGCCCGCACCCCCGAGTCGTTTTTGTCTTCGCTCACCTCATCCCCCGAATCTCTTTCTCTCTTCCTGGCGGCGCCAGATCGAGGGCAACGGCAGGCCCGGTGACGCCTCCTCCTCTGAATCCTGCATCCAGCGCAACTATACTGCTTGCTCCGGCTCCTGGCGAAGACTCCCGAGCTCGGCCTCGTGGTTTCCTTGTGAGCGCTGCGGTGATGACTCCTGGGCTCTGCCATGTCGTGGTGGAGCTTGCAGAATGAGGTTGCGATGGACAGTAGAGAGTCAATTTTGCTTCTGTCGGCACTGTCATCTCGAGCATACAGTTCACGTTTTGGCACTGATGTCTCTAATTTGCATAGGAAACGAGAGTTGGTTTGGTATAGATGTAGTCTCTGATTTGCATAGGAAACGAGAGATGGCTGTGTAATCTACTATTCTTTCTTTTCTAGTCCTCCACGTGTTAGTTCTTCATTTTTCATTCCACAATATTTATTTATGTGTACATAATTTGCTATGATATGACACCAGAGCTAAACTGCATATATAGGGTAATCTCACCACATCATAGCAATGAGGTCACCACAACAATCTATCCACTTTTCATCGTTTCAACCAAACATAAAAGTGGCTAACGTTAACCATATTTTATCTTTTCAACCAAACAAAAAAAACGGCTACCCCTAACCACATGGTTGGGGATATCCTCATCCCCTAAAGGATACCCTCCAAACCAAACAGCCCCTTGATGTGCAGTGGCTGCTCCGGTGGTCGTGCGGTTGCAAGTGAGGCGAAGCGTCAAATGCATTCCCCTCGCCGTCGGCGACCTGCCCCCGCCCGCGCGCCTATAAGTAGGCGGCCTGCGGCCATGCACTGCGGCACACAGCAGCACGAGATACGCACTGTCAGCACGGCATACACGAGCTTGTTGCGATGGCCGGCTGCGGAGGGAAGGACGGCGCCGGCAGCCTCTACGCCGCGCTGGGCGTCGCCAGCGACTGCTCCGACGCCGAGCTGCGCAGCGCCTACAGGAAGCTCGCCATGGTCTGTGGTTCAATGCTCTGTTAGATTTCTCTGTTTCCTGGCTCTGCGTCTGCTCCGGCGCTCGCGCTGACTGGTTTTGGTGGGCAGAAATGGCACCCCGACAAGTGCGCCGCCGCGGGTAGCTCCGGTGGCGTGGAGGCCGCCAAGGCCAGGTTCCAGAAGATCCAGGAAGCCTACGCAGGTAACTTACTCTGTTTCTCTAGCGGTTAGGGGTGGACTTGTAGCTCGAGGCTCGAGGCTCGGCTCGGGTTCGACAAGGCTCGGCTCGGGCTCGACTCGGCTCGAAGGTTGGGCAAGCCAAGCCTAAACCTTGCTACTAAGGCTCGAGGCTCGACAAGCCAGCTCGGTGAAGCTCGCAAGCCGGCTCGAAGGCTCGGTGTAATTACAAAATTTGTCATGACTTTTTCTAAAATTGTAAGAATTCATAGTTATGAACAATAGTTAATCATGAATACTTCAACAAAATAGTCTAATAAGTTTCATGAAGTACCAATAACATATCAGTAGCATTACAACACAAGTTTAGGTTGTCAGTAGGGGTGTGGACACAAGTTCAGTAATCATCTATAACATGATATAAGGATAAATTGATCCATAAAGTATGGTAGTTTTCTATAAATAGATATGTTTGCATCAAATAGAGATGTAAAATAATATGATACTGTAACCAAATATCAATGACAATCCAGATTTCCGTATTGCAATACATCAACACACCTAGTTTAGCTGTGTCACGAAGACTTGGCAGGGAAATTCACATACTAGCTTATTGTATCAGGGACGGAAAGAATATAGAGATCATAGATAATGTATCTTGATCGGACTAACTCTACCTGATGCTGCATAGGACTCAAATCTCTAGAAGCGAACAAGCAAAACAAACTCTGTACGGAGGTAAGATCTTGGTGCTAGCAAAGTAGCTGTGGCAATTGGCCAAGAACCGAAACTGAGCAGGCGAGATGAGCATCTCCCCGCTGCACAGTCACCACACGGGCGGCGACGACCGGCAGCCTGGAGCTAATCATAACCACGCCGCCGCGCGCATCTCAGGAACCTGGAGGAGTAGACTGTTGCTTTTGCTGGGTGGGGGCGAGAATACAGGTCAGCAGGTGGCGGGATAGTGTCGCCGGTCTTCTTCCGTGGTGGCGGCCGGCATCGGTTGCCTTCTTTGGTGGTGGCGGCCGGCATCGGTGCGATGGTGGCCGCCGATGCTAGCGAGAAGTCACAGGACGAAAGGGGATCGACAGGTATCTTGTGGCCGGCTCGCGAGCCGTTCGAGCCGAGCCTCAAGCCTGCCGAGCCGAGCCACGAGCCTACTTTTCAAAAGAAATTCACTACCAAGCCGAGCCAGGCTTGGCTCGGATTTTGACGAGCCTGACCGAGCCGAGCTCCGAGCCGGCTCGGCTCGGCTCGATTCCACCCCTACTAGCGGTTAATTTGGACGCTGGAATTCTCACGGTAGAAAATGACGGAAGTGAATTTGAACTGACACGCAGTTCTCTCGGACCCCAACAAGCGGATCCTCTATGACGTCGGAGCCTACAACAGCGATGGCGACGATGACGTACGACTCTGTCCCTCTTCCCTTCAGCAAAATTTACCCGAATATACACTTCACTAGCTCCAAGCCCTACGAGATTTTAATATAAACCCGCTCGCAGGGTGCAGGAGAAATACTCGGAGACATTCTCGAGGCAATGAACAAGACGGCCCCACACGTAAGTGAAAATTAACAAATAATCCTTTTTATCTACGGTTTCTCGCCGCATGTTGAAACCCATGATGCTAGCGAGTTCAAATTGTTTTGCGACGATGCAGGATAACGGCGAGGACGAGAGCTTGGAGGATCTGCAGATGCAGTTTGAGGAGCTTTTCCTAAAACCCTCGTCGTCGTCCTTCTCCTCCAGGTCGTCTAACTCGCCGCCGCTGCCGCCGTCGTCCAAGATAAGGGGTGGGAGGAAGTAGAGAGGCCGCGGGGGACGTCCGTACGTCGTACCTGCAGAAGACAAGGTGCAAGACGCGGCTAATTCATCCGTCTGAATTTGAGAACGCGCCTACACTCCCATGTGCACGACGGATGCCACGAGCCCAGTTGTTATTAGTTAAAACTTGCTGAGAATCAAAATTGTTTCTGGCAAGCCATGACGCACAAATAATTAATCGACGGGGGAACCTGAAAAAGAAGTTGTGCACAGGCTCGAGAAGCCATCGCTCCAAATTCAGTGTTCAACTAGCATAGCCTAGTCAGTTGAAAGAAGAGTCATCCACTCTTTTTTTTCGATAAAGAGCGTTTTATTATTTCAGAGTTTTAATTTTATAACCAGCCTCTGCATAACTAAGATGCACACATCCACTATCCGATTGAGAAAAAGGTGAAATTACATATCATAATGAGAAATTGTAAAATCGCCTAAACAGGAGGTTCAATACGCAAGCAATGTGGCCACCCATGTTACAAAAAATTATCTCTCGTCGTAGCATCTACGTGTGCACAGACCTCCATAAACAGTTCTCTTATTCTCCACACACTGTAGAGACGACTATAAACGGAGAGTATTGATACCCCGATAGATAACCTGCAAAATTGAAAAGTTCTTATTGTTTAACACTTTATCATTTTTTACATAGCCATAGCTACCAAATGAAGGCAATCCCTCCCACCTTAATTGTTTAAACCTACGACTGATATTATTTAGCCAATTCTCAAAAATATTGGTAACACTGTGTGGTTGATACAAGGTTGAACCTATGTGGATGACTGATCTGGCAAAACGACATTGAAAGAATAAGGTTTAATTGTTTCATCTTGATGATAAAAAACACAGTTTTTACTACCATGCCAATTTCGCTTTGCAAGTTATCTTTGGTGAGAATGACTCCTTTACAGAGGTACCACCCAAATACCTTTTTTCATAAAAAGATTTTCAACTTCCAAAGCTAATTATTATATTTTTTGTCGATTGGCACATCAGGTTGAATTAATACATTGTACATGGAGTTGACAAAAATTTGGCATTGGCATTCCAATATACACATCGTTGACCTGATAAATCCCTTCTAAACGTCACATTTGGAGGGGATGTCTCAATTACCGTAGCGACAGTATCGCTTCTGTGACGAACAATATTATACAACATAGGATATTGTTTGCGAATGGTGGTATTACCAAGCCACCTATCTCCCCATAACAAATTCTCTGGACCATCCTTAATAGAAAAGGTACCTAGGCGAAAGAAAATTTTCTTTGTTGCCATCAATCCGGCCCAAAAATGCAAAACACCTAATTTCAACAAACCTGTGATAATGCTTTTGAGCCAACATATTCCTTTTTTAAAATAGTTTGCCAAGTCCCATCCTCAGTAAGTAGCTTAAACAACCATTTACCTAATAAGGCCATATTCTTGACCACAAGGTCATGAATACCGAGTCCACCCTGGTCTTTGGGACGGCAAAAAACAACACTCATTTAGTCTATCGATATTTCTTTTTCTCATTCTTCCTTTGTCAAAAGAATCTAAACCAGTAATAATCCAATTTATGTAAGAATTAGTAAAAGGAAGAATGAAATCATATGCAGTACCATGTTAGATAGTACCAAATTTATGAGTATCAATTTCCCACCCAGGGACAATAATTTACCTTTCCAACTACTAAGAATCTTTTGTAGTCTTTCTTCGACAACCTTTCATTCAGCAACTGCGTGTCTCCAATAATGAATCGGAATTCCTAAATACCTCATAGGAAACTTGCCCTGCCCAGAACCAAATAAGTTAGCATAAGCATGGCCTCGTCTTAAACCTCACCAAAACAAAACAAATCACTCTTATGGAAGTTTATATTTAAATTAAATAATTTCTCAAAGCTTAATAAATCAATTATTAATTTCCGTCTTTCTAAAGGTCATGTTCCATTAAAATAATTATATCGTCAGCATATTGTAGGATATAGAGCCCCCCATCCACAAGATGACGGTTGACCCCTTCAATGAGACCATCAACCTCTGTGTATTCGATAATTAAGGCAATCATATCAACCACTATATTAAATAATATTGGTGACAGAGGGTCGCCCTGTCGAAGACCTTTCAATATTTGAAAGTATCTACCAACATCGTCATTGACTTTGATGGCCACACTACCTCCGGACATGAAAGAATTAATCAAAGCACACCACTCACCAGAAAAACATTTCATTCTGAGTGTTTGTTGGAGAGAAAATACCACTTCACTTTGTCATAGGCTTTCTCAAAATCTAACCCTCATGGAACTTCTCATGTTATGATTTGCTCTTTGTCTATAGTGGATCAAATCATGCGATCTCATAAAAAAAACAAATCATGCTAGTCTTCTTGGATGTACGTTTGTTACATTGGAGATGGTTGATGCTCTCCTCTGTCGATCCTTTGGGGCTTTAACACAACGACTTCCCGTCTGTCTATGATAATCTATGACAAGCTCTGGCCTGCTCCGGTGATGGAGGGGCCAGATGGCGGTGTGCCTTCGTCTCTCTCTAGTGTCTATAGTTGTCGTGATGTGCTCTACTTATTTGTAATATTTATTACCTTTTGTGATGTTTGTACGGTTGCTGTTGATTATTAATATATTGACATAATCTTCAAAAAAAGTTTTCTTCATGAGACTTCGAAGAGATGTTAAAGATACATTTATAATATCCCATGTGCACATAATTTCCACTCTTTTTTGGCAGCCAATACCGTGATATATATAGATATACTAGTAGCCATGCATGCACACGCGCGTCTCAACCAATCAATTCTTCTCTCCATAAAAATAAGACATAACATTTTAAATAATTCTCTTATAATAATGCACTTCCATATAAGTATAAACCAACATGATATATAACTATATTCTAATACTAAATGCATGGTTGGAAATTAGGACGCCTTTTGCTACACCACTATTTATGGAGATCTTTCTTGCCATCTTAAAAGAACACGATTCCTCACACTCCTCTTCATGTCAACAAGCTCCAACAGTAAGCTCCGGTAGTACCAATGCTCTTGTCGGTGTTGCCACAACTGCTGATTTGGGGATGCCCATCTCGTTTCGCGATGGAAGTATTCCCTCTTTAATCCCATGGCAAACAAAAGGTATCAAAGTTGATTCCATGAATTAGAGACAATAAATCTGAACATAAAGACAAACACAAAAAAATTAGTCACCAATGCAAGCCCTAGTAACCTAATCTATAGGGTCTTAACATCTCCACAACTTCAAGATATTCAGAATCTTAGAATTAAATCATAATAAAAATTTATAGGGCATTACAAGTCACATTATTAGAAAGTAAAAATGCGAACACCTACCATGTAGTACCCACAGCTCTAACGCACCTAGGACATAGCAAGGGTGCCATGATGGAGAATTTGGGATGCAGCGTTGTCTGATGACCGTGAGGCAGACCTGTGTCTTGCAGCGTGGGTGGCAGGTGATGGGGTTGAGCTTGGCAATGTCGTGAGGGAACTTGGTATTGGTCCGTGCGGTCGACCCAAGGGCACGCCCCGCTCCCCCGGCTTCGCGTCGTCCATGCCATTCAAAATTTTAGATATAGTATATAATCTAGTACCTATAAGTATTAACAAATTTCCTAAATTGGTACCAGATCAGAACAACACATTCTAATGAAGCCAAGTGAAATATATACATGTAAGCTGTAATTCCAAACCTATAAAATAGACCATAAATATAATAGCAGTACTTTATGGATATTATGTGAGGGAGAGCTAGCTTCAGACATCTGATTTATATAAGACAAACTATTTAGAAAAATATACCAACTGTCATTCGGTCATGGCTAACAAATTATCTTTCACAACTCGCATTTTAGTGTCAGACATTTTAACAAAATTAAATCTGTATACAATGTCCCGCTTGAGAACATAATCAGATTAAGTTAAAGCGTACTTACAAGGCACCTCCTCTGTCCATACAACAAGGACAACCCATGTAATCTAAGATCGATACTGCATGTAGTAATCTCAGATGATGATATAAAAAATTGAAAACAGCAGCATGCCGACAGAAAGAACATTACGATGCTTGCATGGGAGAGGGGAGCAGGGAGCTTGTCCTAGATGGGAGGTTGCAATGGAGTTGCCGGCGGTGGCATGGAGGTCGCGCTGCCCGCCACATGCGGTGGCCATCTAGCCGGGTTCTCGTTGCCGCCGTCTACGCACATCGATTTCCACCGCCGATCTTCGCTGCTCCGCCCATTGATCTCCGCAGGCAGGGCGGAAGTGTGGTTTGGGAGGGAGGGGCGGAAGATTTGGATCATGGAGGAGAGGGATCCCAGAGGTTGAGATCGTGTGCTCGTCCTGCTCGGACCAAGGGGCAGGGAGGAGCCGCGATACATGGGGGCGGGGATGAGATGCACTGCCGCAGAACAGATCAATTAGAGTAACTAGTCATTAGCCCGTTCACCTGCATGGTCTAGTGTTCGAAATACATGAATATTTATACACACAATGATCTACTTATTCTTGTATGAGAATTAATTTTCACATATTTGAATACATTAAAATATCCTGAAATGCATATTTGAATATCAGAACACTTAATATAGTAAATACCGTGAGTCATAAGGCAAAAATGTGTATATTGTTTCCGCCTGCTCTTGATTTGGCAACATGAAATTTGTAGGCCATAGTCTACACTTTAGCTTTTGAAGTATTGAGAATATAATTATTGAATCTGATTTAGCGGCCTTATGAGAATCCTAAATGCATCCATTTTATTGTAAAGGTAATTTAAAAGATTGATCAATTATGGAGATTAGACATGATATTATATGAATGATATAACAATAATTTATATTGCTAATTATTCAAAAAATATTTCTCATCTTAGCCACCAAGATCAATATGTAGGACATAGCTGTTAGGAAATATTATATTTTTCTTGCAAATGTTATAGTTGAGTCATGGATTCAAAGATATGATATGGTATTATTTTTGTTGAATAAACTATCACAGGGTGATGCCTCTAATTTTCTATATATAATAATATTTGGTTTCATGTTCTACATCAAGAAGATAATTAAATATGTCTGTCGAAAGAAACGATCAACCTTTTGCTTTCATACCATAAATGTTCTCTTAACTGTAGATTACAAAGTTCCCGTATTTTGTAGCAAGAATATATAAATATGTTGAACGCATCTGTATGTGTGCGAATTTTTTTACAGCTAAATATACGTCATGTATTTATAATATATGGCTCTATGGAGTCCTAGCGCCAAAAATTTACATGTCTAGTGAGAGAGTTTCCTGATATTTATTCTCATAATAATGGAATTTCTAGCTGTTTTCAGTTCAGAATTATGAAATCCTGAAAACATCTTCCTTTATCGGCTATAACTTCTTAAGTAGATAGTCGATACAATTTCAAGAAATTGACCATGCATAACTGATTAAACATACATATGCGTATACAAACAAATAGTATATGTATGTAAGGTCAGGCCTAAAGATATTACACTACGTGATTAGAAATCAATAACGTGAGATATAATGCATAAATCATAAAGTAATGGTAATGGATACATAAACCTGGCATAGACGGTGCGGGTCGAAGTAATCAACATCAATGCGCATGTAGCCGTCTATCTCTCTCACCAAGACGTGACTCACATATTCTCGTGCATTCAGTCCTTGCCATCACTACTCAGCACACATCCTCGTACCTGCTGATTTCCCCCCCGCAACAGGTTCTTCTTATCGAGCCCCGTTTGGAGTGCGTTCACAGTCGTAGTGGTAGAAGTCCATGTCGCCAGCCTCACCTGGAGTCTCAACTCCTAAAATATGTCACCGATATATGAAGATAGAAAATAAGGAAGGGTTCAAGTATGCGAGAGGCTTCCAAGTCGTAATACCGTAGAGGTAAAACCTGATACTTCCGCCTGCTAATTTGTTGCAGAGGTTGGCGTCGAACAGCTTGTTCCGCTGCGGCAATGTCGCTGGCAATTGCCGAAAAAGGTAGCCTAGCTAGAAACACCATATGACATCATTGACTTCACCGCCAGCGTGATTGCACGGAAAGAACCGATCTAATCCTGTATTGCAACGTGATAAGAAATTCCAAGCTGAGGACATTGAAAACTTTATTACACAATTCCATCGGTGAGATGGTAGATTGGATGGTAGCCTTCGATCTGCAGCATATACCATGGTGAGGGCAAGAAATTGAGAACGACATGGTGAAGGGACGCGGTGGATGAGTATCACCGAGAAACTCTATTCGGCGGCTGCCACGGCCCACGGGAGAGTCCGTCCTTTTGCGAGGCGGAGATATACCATGTCCTAGTTATTATGTACATCTAACGGTTATAACAAAGAGATAGATCTGATGGTTAAGGTGTTAGTTTTCTTCAGAATTAACACGGTGGCTCGTATGGTGCCTCCAATTAGTAAATATAAGATAAGATTTTTTGAGCTGTCAATTAGAGTAATTAGAGGGACACTAATTATGGGGCACTAATTATGTGGCATTTTATTAGATGGATCTGCGCGTTCAAAATCATGTTGAGTTATGCTCAACATTGGAGAGTTTTAGTCCGTTTGATCGGGGGTGTTGGACGGACATGATCAATTATATCAAAAATAAGTTTGTGCCTTTATAAGTAGTAGAGATAGAGATAATAACTGATAGTCCTTGGAAAAGATACATAAGCTGTCTTCAATAGTTTCAAAATAAAAGTCTAAAAAGATTAGCAAATCATCGAGATCTTTAAATTCTTTCTTCTTCCATGAAAATCTTATATTATTGTGAAAAAATCCGTAGAAAATGACACAAACGTCAAACTACATATCTATAATATACCAATATGAGAGTTCTCCTATATTTAATTTGAGCCACAATGCCATGATTACATGCACACATGCAACCGTTAGAGTAATCAGCCAACATTGCTAAGAGTACAAACACCAACAGTCTAGGAAGACAAACCTAATGACATGGTCGATCTGGAGAGAGGAGTGTACGACTCGCCTTTGTGGAGGACATATGAGAAAGGACAGATATTAAGAGGACAAACCTCCTTAGGACGACCATTAGAAACCATCCAAAATCGGCAAAGGAACTCTTGTTAGGAAAATCTTAAAACCCATCCCTAGGGAAATTTTATCTTCTAACAACACCATTGACGTCGGGAAAAACTCTCGTCGTCGAATGAATGACCGAAGAGCACTTATCAAAGAAGTTATTGTCTTCGTTGACACGAAAGCCAATAAGAAAACAACCACCAAAACAAAAACTAATCTTCCTATAATCCCAATATCCCCCTCTACTCGCTCGCGGCCCCGTGGCGTCTGCCTTGGCGACCCAGGGGATAAAACCCTATCCACCAGAAGCGCCCCCTCCTTATCGGTCCTTCTCCATCGCCGCTGCTACTAGCCCTTGTCGTGGTGGCGACGGCCCCCTCCGTTCCAAAGGTGGCGGCCAAGAGCCGGACGAGCTGGTGGCAGTTCACCGTTTGGAGATGGCGTGGCAGCCTGGCAGACGTCAGCACAGGCGTGGAGGCGTGGCAAGGCTGGCGCTGCAAGCCGGCTAGGCCACGAGGGCACGGGCTCCTGAGCTTGGATCTTAGGTCCTCCAAGCCCAAATGTGTGTTGTCTCGTGGTAGGTCGAGGCAGCAGCTGACAACTGCTAGCCATGGAGGAGCGACACATGGTACGGCTGCTAGTAGTGGTATGCCAGGGCGGTGGCTCCGGGCAGAGGTGGTGTTGCTTCGACGACGTCTCATGGCGGGTGGAGCATATGGAGCTCTTCCCGGCGCCACAACGGGCTTGGCCCAGGTTGCTTCCTACCACACTAGATGATCAATGCTTCTGGCCCGCCGACTATATCGGCAGTTTCGTTAGGAGAGGTGGTGGTTCGGAAGGTTGTGTTGCTAGTCTTGGCAGCATCAGGGGTGGTCTGAGGTGTCTCGGCTAAGGTGTCCGCCGACATGCCTTGTTCCTGTTGGTCGGCAGTGAAGGTTTGGTTGCTTCTCGTAGTCGGTCGTCTCGAGTTGCTAGAGGTGGAGGCTATAAGAGAAATCTTTGTTTCTAACTTGTTGAATTTCTTGGAAGCATCGCTGAGTGCTTATCTCCTTGTCCCGTGGTCTTTGCTCTAGAGGGAAACCTCAGATCCCCGAGATCGGACAATGCAGGCGTTGTTGTGTCTTTCTCGCCCTTGGGGGCATCGTTCTTCGGAGTCGGCTACAACTTGGAGACTTGGGAATGGCGGCTTGTCCATGTGGTTGTCGAGATGGCTCGCTAGGGAGCGCCACAGGAAGTTTGGCAATGATGATATGTCGAGCAGAGTTTTGGTCGTGCCTCGGTCTTCGGTAGTCGGATCTCCAGCGTGTGGTTCTCTGGTGCTTCGTTGTGTCGTTGTGGAATCAGAGCTGCGGTGGAGTGTGTCCATGCAGCGACGATGACGAGCAAACGGTGGTCTGTTTGGAGGACTCAGTCGGCGCAAGCCCAACATGTTTCTCTTAAAAAGCTCCAGTCAGATTCAGAGTTGTCTACCGTTGGTGTGTGTGGCCAACTGTTGGCATGTGGCGAGGTCGGCCAGTGGTTGTGCCCAATGCGGCCGTGTTCCTTGACGACATTGATGTAGTTGTATGGGTTTTCGGCCAGTTCCCCGCTAATGACCCGGTCAATGAGGCAATGTTGTATGTGTTAAAAAAAACTAATCTTCACTCTTGCACCAAATATTTCATTTTAAGTTTTTTCTTACAGTACATTGTATCCAAGCTCAAGTTGTTAGAGTTGCTTAAGCTAACGAAATAAGTTTATAAAAAAGCTAACGAAATAATCCAGGCAAGACAACCGTATTTTGTATAGAGCGAGGTAGCATTAATTTGAACAAGACGAACTAGATGCAAAGCAAGTAATACCAAGGATCCAGTACTTGACGCCTTGCTCAGTCAACTTGGCAACTTGGCAATCTTGACGAAAACGATTCGTCACTACCGAGTCATGAAACAACTAGGACCAAACATACTACTGTTGGAGGGTAGGGTGATGTGATTGACGAATATGCGATCTATATATAATTGCTAGCCTAGCTCCATGTACGCTGGAGAGCTAAAATTCACCTGGAGGGGAGTGCTCCCTACTGAACATGGAGTATTTGTTTGACTTGTTTTAGCTATTTTTGTGACTGATTTTCTACAATAATTATACTCAAATAAGCAAGAATATTAATGCTCATTACAACCGGTGGAGATGTGTTTCCTTTGGCTGATTCGACCACATGCGACTTGATTATCTACCAAAAGACGGAGTAGCACCTCGATCGTCTACATCTGTCATCAGGGAGTTAGTGTCGGCTGTGAAACGGTAAGACGGGAAGCAGCCAACCCGCAGAGTCGGTTGCGATACGCAGACAGACAGAGACAGACATGCATACGAGTATTGTATGTTCAGTGAACCTGCCTCTTTTCAGACGATCGAGCGTGCGCTGCACCTTCGGCCCCCCATGCCCCAGTAGCCACCCTCGTTGACCCCTACAGCCCCCAAAACAAAGGAAGCCGTTCTTTCCATAATCGGACAGCCACAGGGTCAGTCACCTGAGTGACTGAGCTAGCTAACTGCAGCCAGTGATGTATCGCTCGCGCGCAGGTGTCCTGCTACTAGAACAAGTAGGCGCCGGCCGTGAACAAGTAGTCTTCAGTAAAATTTATTTTCATGCATTTTAGTTTCCTTTGGACAATGTAAAAAATCGTTTTATTTTTCAATTAGAGTACAATTATATTTAGCCTCTGTAACAACTTACGCAGTGCCCTAGTGGCAATACGGATGCACATGGCTAAAGAAGAAATATTACATAAAAGAAAAACTCCCACTATATTGACTGGTTCCTTGTAGCAGCACTAACACCACCAATACAGCAACGAAGTCCATCTTCTCCAAAAGTGACGCCTCCAAGAAGGAAATAGTATATAAGCGTTGTCATTGCCCAATCATAGATCTCAGATTTTCATCTTGGAGAAAGTTCTCGCTCACAAAATAATGTCTTTCAACAAGGCTAGTGTCAGGCATAACCAATTAAGGCCAGACCTTGGATTTTCACCCTGCAAGGTAAGATATTGAACTTCTCATGTGTTGTCACCCCCACTTCCAATGCCGCTACTCCGAGTAACAAATCATCAGGCCAATTCCATATCGCTACAAAAACTTGAACCACCAATGCTAGTCCTCAGAGCATGGCGTACATGGCATTCTCCACTAGCTAACTTCACCATAGACCAAAAAATCATGCCACATAATGGTAACAGAGCTTCCTAACGCTCACTCTAAAACTAAATGGTCGGATAAAAAATGGGCACGCGCGATAGAATTCCAATGGAACCAGCAATCTCCAGGCATAAAGCGTCTAGTGTAGTTCATCAGTGGAGACTTTTTGAACATGACACTATAGCCGGATCGATGGGGATGAGTATCTGATAGCTCATCATCTTGGCGCTAGATGGAACTCTAGGACCTCCACAAAATTTATTGACCCATGTCATTAGCCACCACGCTGACAGCCCACGGGAACCGGCAGCCCCAAGCTCCTCCTTTGCGAACAGAAGGAGACAAGTTTCCATGTCGTCCGAGGTAAACGCCGAAAGGCCACTGACCTCGAGCATGACACCACCACCGCAGCAGCATGGAGGAGATATGGCAGAGGGGATGAAGACTCCCTAGACCAGGGTTTCCACGCTGCAGTGATGCAGTACACCACTGCATGTTGTATTGTTCAACTTGTTGACATAACACTCATGAAGTACCATTTCGTAAATATTACATCAGAGTGGTAAAAAGAAAATATTGTGGGTCCAAAAATTTACATGTTCATAATTGTCAACCAATAATGTACAAAGATTTCAACATCCTCATTGGTCCATTAAGGATTCAAATTTGAATTTGAATTTAAACTAACTAACTTATTTATCAATGACACAACTAGGCTTAGTACCATTTGAGATTAACAACTTATTTAAGTATGTCTACGCTGCTAGGATCATCTATTTTGTTCTATAACTATGCTTCTTCTTCATCGTCCTCACAGTTCACTCCATATTCCATTATGTCATCTATGCCTTCTATGCCTCCTGGATGATCTGGCTCCTCATAGTATATACCTCCTCGTCCTCCTACTGGTTTAGTGCGTAGTCCTTGGTCTTGTACAACTCCAAGTTTAACAAGGGTTTAAGAAGATATTTTGAGTATGAGCATAATCAGCAAGTTCTATATATTGTGTGTGTGCAGTGTAACCGTAGATTTTCATCCGAGTTTGGTTCGAAAATGGTTTTTAGAAAAGTTAAGTTTTAATTTAGAAAAAAATATTTCATCAGTCTTCACAAGTAGATAGAACTTCTATCTAGTTCCTTTCCTCGCGGTGTTCGTAATCCTTTCCCAAGATAAGGAGTAACATGTCACATTTGGTACACTCTCGAGAGATGCGCTACTTTTCTCACAAACGTCCTTGGCCTAATTGCAAGTGTCACAATTCCTATGTAATAGGCATGTTACCAAGTCTCTCCAAGTCATGCCGAACCCTACCTAACTCAGTATTCTAACCTTTGCATTGATCCGGTCGATGACCGGGACTCAAATTGCATCCCTACTAAGACACTAAACTCGTCACCTTGCAGCACAACATGGGGACGTTACGGGCTCCCACCCGATGTAGTTCCTCGTGGGAACATAGCCCGATCTAGTCATCCGAAGATATACGGAACTAAGAAGAAAATTCTGACTTGCACATCCCATTCCAGGATCTGTGGTCAGTGCAGGTTGTACGTCGCTTTGGAATTACTGACTACTTTTTGTTATTAGATCCTAAGGTAACTTTCCCGGTACGATAAAATCTCCATCTCATGATTTTCATCATGTCACTCAACCATAATTTCATTGCCCCCTCCCCCAAATGATTCATTTCATTCTTAAAACAGTAATTTGTTTTTTGTAGGTATTTCCTTTGAAAAACTTTTATATAAAATAATTATGTGTGCAAGGATGAACTTGCCAGATAACTGCGAGATAATGCACTTCAAAGGTTCTACTTGACCCTTGACCTCGGGTTCTAGAAACAGCAATAATTGTCTGATAAAGAATATGTTCACAAGTTCAAATAATGCTCTAATGCAACTATATGTGATGCAATGATTTCACTTGTGATTTCAAATGTTCCTTTTGTGTTGGTTTTTATTTTAATCACTCTTTTCAAACAATATTGTACCAATAGAACTATCAAATTTCATTAATCATTTCTTCCTACACACCTTCTTCATCGCGCAATGAAACGACCAACCAACTGTATAGTGAATTCTCGATCTTTCAAGCAGCATATTCAGTAGTAGCATGGAAGGGTCTAGAATCTTCACAAGGTTGTCAGAAATCATGTTCATACAGCGGGAGTTCAACAAAGTGTATATTTGTAAAGAATAACAAAAGTGATACTATTGTTTTAGGATTTTTTTTCATAATACTAATTTAGAATTTCCATATATCTATAAGAATTAATTTGCACACTCAAAACATTTTTCCTACTATTCTAGGGTTTTACATTGATTTATCAAGATTTAACTTATTTTCCTTAATAAAAATTCACAAAAATAAAAGTATTTTAGATAAATCCACAAAAATGTTAGTTGGATTCCTTTTATTTTTTGAACTCGGAACTATTTTATTTTATTTTCCAGAGCTTTCTATGGTTCTATTATCTATTTTGGCATTTTCAGTAATTAGGAAATTACCAAATGCCCCTGGTCCCACTAGTCAGACCAACTAGGTCAACCAGTGTACCGATTTGGTCAAACCAAACTGCATCACTCTCCTCTATCTCACCCGCACACTCTCGTCATCACCCGCGCTCGCTCTGGCGACTCGAGTCACCGCCATCATCTTCTTGCTAGCCCGGTCATCTGGGGCCATCTCCGCCTTCGCCCCTCCACTCAAAAGACTCACCGTCATCAGCTCTACCTTCCTATCCCCATAGCCCCTTCGATTGCATCCTCCTTGGCTCGCATCGAGATCTAACAGGGTCTTTGCTTTTGACATTTGTTGCCATCCTCTCTTGTGACCTTGCCGACGTTCCTATGGATGTTGCACTCGAATGTGGTGATGCTGCAATGCATGCATGGCTCGGTGCTGATCGAGACACCCTCCGGGTACTCCTAGTGCCGACGTGTTTCCCAGGGTTCGTCTGTGGCCATGTAGTTGAGCTCGTGCTCCATCCATGGCTTCCTATCAGGTAACTCCTTCACCCTCTCTCTATCTCTCTTCTTCTTCCCCAATTTCTATGTTGGCTCAATATGTTCTAGGTTCTTTCTGTCTATTCCCCATTCCTAGGGTTTCAACATGCTATGGCTTGATTGGGTACTATTAGGTGTTAATTCGGCTCTACTTAGACTTGTTCTAGGTTTACTGTCTTGATTGCATACTATTTATGCTTATACTGAACTTATTTAGTTTCAGTGTTGAAACTCAGTTTTGTCAGTTAAATGTTGATCTTCAGTTTCGCCAGTTTAAGTTTAGTTCTTCAGTTCATGGACTCTGTTAGTGTTTTAGTGGCTTATCTTCTTATCTACTTGTAGTAAATTACTTCATTAGTGTTGGTAGCATCCATAATTCAGTAATAACTTGCGTGATTGTGTTCCTATAAACTTCTGTGAGTTGTTTCTTTAGCTTAGCAGGTATGTTTACATGAATTTGCACATGCAGTCTCAATTGCATATTTAATTGTATTTGTTCTACTTATGTAGGTGTGTAGAGAATGCCATCTCTGTCTCTTCCTTTTCTTCCTAAGGATGATCACATAATCATGGCTAGGGATGAATTGGTAGACATAAAGATCGTATTCTAGTTATTTTATGTCGTTAATTAGCTATGCGAGGCTTTAGGCTTGGCATCTGTGGATTTCTCCTTTCATCGAGATGCATAGGCTATGTAGGGCTTCCTAGGTGTAGCTAATCACTCCCTCTCACTACTAGCTACCTAGGGTTTAAGGTAAAACCTTTGTAGTTTCCTAAGCGGGCTTGGTGAAGATCTGGTGCAGTTCTTCCTCTTCTAGCCCCTGTTCTTGTTGAAGTCTCCCCTCTAGATCTTCTCCTCACACCAGTGGGTGTTTCTTGAGGTTTTCCTCTCTGTCTGAGAGTGATTCTTATGCTCTGCTCAGTTCTCTCTGCATCTGGCCTGAGAGTGATTCTTGTGAGCTCTGCTTGATGTATGATCTTTGGGAAGGGGTTTGGGTCCCTGATACGTCTCCAACGTATCTATAATTTTTGATGCTCCATGCTTATTTTTACACCATTTGCCTACTGTTTCATTACACTTCGTGGCACTTTTATGCATTTTCTGGAACTAACCTACTAACAAGTCGCCACAGTGCCAGTTCCCTGTTTTTTGCTGTTTTTGTGTTTCAGAAGTGATACACAGGAAATATTCTGGGAATTGGACGAAACAAGTTCATGAAGTCTTATTTTTCCCGGAAGCTTCCAGAGATCCGAAGAGGAGACAGAGTGGGGCCACGAGGGGGCCACACACCAGGGCGGCGCGGCCCAGGCCCTGGCCACGCCCCCTACGTGTGAGACCACCTCGGTCCACTTCTGACGATGCCCCTTCGCCTATAAAGACCCCCCGACGGAAAAAACCTAAGTACCCGATAAATTTTCCAGAACACATCGCGATCCATCGCCGCCGTCGACCCGAAGATCGGGAGGGTCCAGAAGCTCTTCCCGGCACCCTGCCGGAGAGGGGAATCGCCACCGGAGGTCTTCTTCATCGCCATGCTTGCCTCCGGAGCGATGAGTGAGTAGTCTACCTTGGACTATGAGTCCATAGCAGTAGCTAGATGGTTGTCTACTCCACCATGTGCTTCATGTTTAGATCTCATGAGCTGCCCTACATGATTGAGATCACAGTTATGTAATTCTACATGTTTGGTTTGTTGGGATCCGATGAATATTGGTGTTATGATTGAGTTGCTATACTGAAATATATCTTATGTTATCTCTATGTTGTTTATGATCTTGCATGCTCTCCGTTGTTAGTAGCTATCTTGGCCGAGTAGTTGCTAGTGACTCCAAGAGGGGGTATTTATGCTCGATAGTGGGTTCATGCCTCTATTTAACCTGGGGGAGTGACAGAAACCTCTAAGGTTGTAGATGTGCTGTTGCTACTAGGGAGAAAACAACATTCATATGCTCAAGGGCATATGCTTTGTTTACATTACACACTTTGCTTAATGCAATTATCTGTTGTTCACAACTTAATACTGGTGGAGTTCTCGGATTGATTCACCACAAGTGGATTATTAGTCATAGATGCAGTTAGATGGCGGTCTATGTATTTTGTTGTAATGCCCGGAGTAAATCGCATAGTGATCTTCTTGACATATCATGTTTATCTTTATTCTATCAATTGCCCAACTGTAATTTGTTTACCCAGCATGTGTTATTTATCTTATGGAGAGACACCACTAGTGAACTGTGGACCCCGGTCCTATTTCCATCATATTGCTATCACCTGTTTACTTTACTCGCACTGTTTACTTTACTCGCATACTTCTACTGTTTTCCACTCGATACGCTCATAACCTTTGTTTCAAGAAAACCGGTGAGATTGACAACCTCATCGCAAGTTGGGAGCAAAGTACTTGGTTATGTTGTGTGCAGGTTCCGCGTTGCAGCTAGCAAGCAAAGCTTGGACGAGGCGCCATATATAAATTGTCCGAAGCTGTCGCAAACTAGCAAGCATCACCTTCAGTCGTATTGTCTGCTTTTCTCCTGAACGATAAACCTTGGTTTCTTAACTGAGGGAAAGTCTGCTGCTATATTCATCACACCTTCCTCTTGGGGTTCCCAATGGGCTGGTCATTCACCACGCATCAAGCAACAACTTTTTTCTGGCGCCGTTGCCGGGGAAGAGTGGAAGACCTCTGCAAGGGGAGTTTTTCGCACGCACATCCTTTACTTTGTTATTGTTTTGCTTTACTTTATTTATTTTTACCTGCATCGTTTTATATCAAAAACCCAAAAAAATTAGAATCCTTGGTAGTTGTTTTTACTTGTTTACTTTAGTTTTGCTGAAATGGCTAATCCTGAAAACACCAAGTTGTGTGACTTTACGAGCACAAACAATAATGATTTTATCTGCACTCCTATTGCACCACCTGCTCCTGCTGGAAACTTTTATGAGATTAAGCCTGCTTTGTTGAACCTTGTTATGAAAGAGCAATTTTCTGGTGCTAGAAAGTGATATTATTAAGCTCAAGTTGTTTCCTTTTTCTTTGAGAGGAAAAGCTAAAGATTGGTTGCTGTCTTTGACTAAGAATAGTATTGATTCATGGGCTAAGTGTAAGGATGCTTTTATTGGTAGATACTATCCTCCTGCTAAGATTATATCTCTGCGTAGCAATATTATGAAGTTTACTCAGTTTGATAATGAACATGTTGCTCAAGCTTGGGAGAGAATGAAATCTATGATAAAAAATTGCCCCACTCATGGACTGACTACTTGGATGATTGTCCAAACTTTTTATGCAGGACTGAATTTTTCTTCGAGGAACCTACTTGATTCAGCTGCTGGAGGCACTTTTATGTCCCTTACCTTGGGCGCTGCAACAAAGCTACTTGACAACATGATGGTAAATTACTCCGAATGGCACACCGAGAGAGCTCCACAAGGTAAGAAGGTAAATTCTGTTGAGGAAACCTCTTCCTTGAGTGATAAGATTGATACCATTATGGCTATGCTTGCTAATGATAGGACTCATGTTGATCCTAATAATGTTCCTTTAGCCTCTCTGGTTGCTCGAGAAGAGCATGTTGATGTGAATTTCATAAGAAATAATAATTTTAACAACAATGCTTATAGAAAAAATTTTGCTAGTAACAATTATAGACCGTATCCTTCTACCAATGGTTATGGTAACTCTAATGGTAACTCCTCCAACAACACTAGGGCCGCGCCCTCCAAGCTTGAGGTAATGCTCAAGGACTTCATCGGTAAGCAAACTGCTTTTAACAAGTCTGTTGAGGAAAAGTTAGGCAAAATTGATATTCTTGCTTCTAAAGTTGATAGCCTTGCTCATGATGTTGAACTTCTAAAATTAAAAGTGTTGTCTAATGATGTGAAAGAGAACAAAGTTTTTGCTACTGCTAATGCTATTCAAGTTAGAATTGATGAAAATGTTAGATTGTTAGCGGAATTGCATGCCAGGTGGGAAAGAGAAGATGAGATGGCTAGAGAGATGAAGGTATGTATCATTACTACCTCTGATGATGTTGCTCCTAATTCTAGCAATCCTCTTACTTTGATTGGTGTAGAGAAAACTCCCACTCCTTGTGTTAAGAAGCCTAAAACTGCCAAAACTTTTTCTCAAAAGAGTGCTAAAATTTTTCGGAGTGTAGGAGATGATAGCTCTACTTCCTTTAATGATTTTGATGTTGATGGCTGAAATATATCTGAAGTTATTTTGTTCTTGCAAAAGCTTGCTTTGACTCCCAATGCTAGTTCTTTAAATGTTGCTTTTACTAAGCATATTACCAATGCTCTCATGAAAATTAGGGATGAAAAGTTGCAGCAAAAAGCTTCCGTTCCCAAGAAGTTAGAAGATGGTTGGGAACCCATCATTGATATGCATGTTAGTGGTTTTGATTGCCATGTTTTATGTGATCTAGGTGCTAGTATTTCTATCATGCCTAGAAAGATTTATGACATGCTTGATTTACCACCGCTTGAAAAGTGTTATTATGATGTTCCTATTGCTGATGTTGCTAAGAAGAAACCTTTGGGAAGGATTAATGATGTTCTTATTGTGGTTAAAAATAACCCTGTTCCCATTGATTTTCTTGTTATGAACATTGAATGCCATGCTTCATGTCCTATTATTTTGGGAAGACCCTTTCTTCGAACTGTAGGTGCCATCATTGATATGAGGGAAGGCACCATCAAATATCAATTCCCACTCAAGAAAGGTATGGAACACTTCCCTAGGAAAAGGAAGAAATTGCTTTTTGACTCTATTATTAGAGCAAATTATGAGCTTGATGCTTCATCACTTGATGTTACTTGATTCACAATTTTCTGCGCCTAGCTCAAAGGCGTTAAAGAAAAGCACTCTTGAGAGATAACCCAATATTTTATTTCCAGTACTTTTTCTTTTATTTGAGTCTTGGAAGTCATTACTACTGTAATGACCGCTCCTTATCCTTTTTATTTTATTGTTGTGCCAAGAGAAGCCTCTAATTCAAGTGAGGTAAAGATTTGGGGATGTTGCTGTCCTGAAACTGTTTTCGGTGCTGCACCGTAAAAATTCGTATAAATTCAATGTATATCTTGTGGACCTGCGATTTTTTGTGCATATGTCCCAGGTTATATCCAAACTTTATTTAGTTGAACACTTTTTGATTTGAGCAACAGAAAACCCCTCAAAAATTCGACCTTTGTCAGCTGTTCTGTTTTGACAGATTTCTGCCAATATTTGTGTTTGCCGCTTTATCGCTTTCTTTTGAGTTCTTTTGATCACGGAACTTTTGGAAAAGTTGCTACAATAGTATATGCTATATATGTGGGGGTTTTGGGTTGAAACCTGAAGCAAAAAGAGGTTGATTATATGTTATGCTTACACTAATATTGCTAATAGAATTGTGCTTAGTTTTGTATGAAGGAAGTTTTCAAGTGTAGGGATTGGAGAATGATGAGATGAGTTGAAGAATGGACAAAAGCTCAAGCTTGGGGATGCCCATGCATCACCCCAAGAAATATCCAAGAAGTACAAGCATCAAAGCTTGGGGATGCCCCCGAGGCACCCCTTCTTCATCGGCAAAAATCAGGTCACCTTTCAAGACACTATATTTTTATTGCTTTATGCACTATGTGTTTTTCTTAGAGCGTCAGTTGTTTTAGTTTTCTTAGTTAGTTTAGTTTTGTTTACTGCAATAAATGGTTGGACCCCAACAAATTTCTTTTGGAGGAGATGTACTCGTTTTCATTTGCCAGGAACACTCAGTTTTTCACTCTTATCGTTCACCGAGTGTTCTTCTTTTTCCGCTACTGCTTTTGGCTTTCGTTTTCGCCTTGATTTGCGTTCAGACCTTGTCATATCTTTTCATCAAGGTGTATTTTTTGCCTCTGATCTTTATTGGTTTTCATCAAAAGAGGTGTCTCTAAAAATTTCAAATGGTGTTGGAAAAGAGAAAAAGCTTTATGCAAAAAAGTGGTACAAGAAGGAGCTTGTGTAGACTGCGGCTTAGGCTTTTTCATGTCATGCTTGATGTCTTTTTGATAGTATGCTTAGTGGTTTTGCTGTAGCATGACTTGTCTCAAATAACTGAGATTGCTTAATGAGCCTTTGAAAAAAATTATGCGTTGTTTTTATTGTATGGAAGCATTATTTTGGTTTTCTCCTTGATGCTTTATTTGGGTTGACTTGGCGCATGCTCACACATGTTAGACTCATACAAAGTCGCCAATAGCCTTCATGATCATTTAGTTTTTGACTTTTGATGCCATCTTATGCTTCTTTTAATGTCGCTTTGTCGCTTTGCATGATTATGACCATTATTGCTCTCTTAGTTGGTCGCTCCCAGTCTTTTGCTAGCCCTCGCCTTGTACTGAGTATGAGCTCTACTCGTGCATCCAACTCCTAAAAGCCAAAGTTTTCCAAAGTGTCCACCATACATACCTACTAGAAATTTGCTATTCCAAGTAAATTTGACTTGCTTTTATCTTCTCTTCAAATTAAACTCTTACCAGTGTTATGCAAAAATTGGTCAGTAAAGCTCTCACAAACCGGAAGGCACACTTTACTTTTTCATGTTCTTAAAAATTTGACATTTTGGTCTCTTATGTTGAGTTGTTATGCTTGCAAGTTGTAAGTTGGATACTAGCCCAACCATGCTGTCATGGGGCAAGCTTTCAACAGTGCACTTCTCTTTAGAGTTGATATCGTGATCTTTTGTTTATGGATGCCCGCGGTGTGAAATGAATTGGGGAATCTTGCGGGGATCATGGAGTTTGTATATGTGTTAGGGAAACGCCTGGGCCGCCAATCTAAGCCATGCATAATTCATGGTGGAAATTTGCAGCATACCCATGGTGGACATTCGACGACGCATCTCAAAATAAAAAGCTATACAAATGGTAAATAAAAGAGATGTCGAGGTGTTCATTGTCTGCTTGTCCTGTCATTTTGATGTGGGCTTGTTCCATGTCATCGGGCACGGAGGTACCCCGTTGGCGGTTTTCGATGATACATATATACTTACAATGACAAGAGCCTTGCTTGGGACTCTAAGTTGAGTAGCATGAGGTTTGGGTACTCGTATTCACGGGACACGAGGTTTTCAACTTATGATTTGTCAAGCATATGCATCATAATTGTTCTCGCATTAACTCTAACCACTCAAGATGCCTATGATGGGGGCAATGAGAGCTCAAAGCCGGTAAGTACCATAATTTTTGAAGGTTATAAAACTTGCAATCACTGCTTCCCTCCGCGAAGGGCCTTTCTTCTACTTTTATGTTGAGTCACCACCTTCTTTCTTTATGCACCATAAGAGAGCAAAGTTGTCATTCTTAGTATAATGTGCATTGTCCCAAAATTTTCATTGATTGATTCATATTGTTGGTTTCAATTGTTCTTAAATTATGTGTATCTAGTCGCCCTCTTAAACTTGAAGGTGTCCTATGCATTTATGTTTTGCTCTCCATGAAGGACAAGCTGAAAACCATTTGTATGTTTTTCCTTATGATTTGAACACACGTTTGACTTTCATTGTTTCATTTTCATGATCTTTTGTTTGTGTTCATTTTCATGTTTACAACATGGTTGCTAAGTTCTTATTGTCAAGATTATATCTTCATGCCCATGTTTTAAGTTCTTATGATCCCAGCTCACAATGCTTACATATGTGATCAATATTGTGTAGGTGCATGTCACCTCAAAAATTATTTCTTTTGTTATCTCTTACCTACTCGAGGACGAGCAGGAGTTAAGCTTGGGGATGCTTGATACGTCTCCAACGTATCTATAATTTTTGATGCTCCATGCTTGTTTTTACACCATTTGCCTACTGTTTCGTTACACTTCGTGGCACTTTTATGCATTTTCCAGAACTAACCTACTAACAAGTCGCCACAGTGCTAGTTCCCTGTTTTCTGCTGTTTTTGTGTTTCAGTAGTGATACACAGGAAATATTCTCGGAATTGGATAAAACAAGTTCCTGAAGTCTTATTTTTCTCGGAAGCTTCCAGAGATCCGAAGAGGAGACAGAGTGGGGCCACGAGGGGGCCACACACCAGGGCGGCGTTGCCCAGGCCCTGGCCGCGCCCCCTACGTGCGAGACCACCTCGGTCCACTTCTGACGATGCCCCTTCGCCTATAAAGACCCCCCGACGGAAAAAACCTAAGTACCCGATCAATTTTCCAGAACACATCGCGATCCACCGCCGCCGTCGACCCAAAGATCGGGAGGGTCCAGAAGCTCTTCCCGGCACCCTGCCGGAGAGGGGAATCGCCACCGGAGGTCTTCTTCATCGCCATGCTTGCCTCCGGAGCGATGAGTGAGTAGTCTACCTTGGACTATGGGTTCATAGCAGTAGCTAGATGGTTGTCTTCTCCACCATGTGCTTCATGTTTAGATCTCATGAGCTGCCCTACATGATTGAGATCTCCGTTATGTAATTCTACATGTTTGGTTTGTTGGGATCCGATGAATATTGGTGTTATGATTGAGTTGCTATACTGAAATATATCTTATGTTATCTCTATGTTGTTTATGATCTTGCATGCTCTCTGTTGTTAGTAGCTATCTTGGCCGAGTACTTGCTAGTGACTCCAAGAGGGGGTATTTATGCTCGATAGTGGGTTCATGCCTCTATTTAACCTGGGGGAGTGACAGAAACCTCTAAGGTTGTAGATGTGCTGTTGCTACTAGGGAGAAAACAACATTCATATGCTCAAGGGCATATGCTTTGTTTACATTACACACTTTGCTTAATGCAATTATCTGTTGTTCGCAACTTAATACTTGTGGAGTTCTCGGATTGATTCGCCACAAGTGGATTATTAGTCATAGATGCAGTTGGATGGCGGTCTATGTATTTTGTTGTAATGCCCAGAGTAAATCGCATAGTGATCTTCTTGACATATCACGTTTATCTTTATTCTATCAATTGCCCAACTGTAATTTGTTTACCCAGCATGTGTTATTTATCTTATGGAGAGACACCACTAATGAACTGTGGACCCCGGTCCTATTTCCATCATATTGCTATCACCTGTTTACTTTACTCGCACTGTTTACTTTACTCGCATACTTCTACTGTTTTCCACTCGATACGCTCATAACCTTTGTTTCAAGCAAACCGGTGAGATTGATAACCTCATCGCAAGTTGGGAGCAAAGTACTTGGTTATGTTGTGTGCAGGTTCCACGTTGCAGCTAGCAAGCAAAGCTTGGACGAGGCGCCATATATAAATTGTCCGAAGCTGTCGCAAACTAGCAAGCATCACCTTCAGTCGTATTGTCTGCTTTTCTCCTGAACGATAAACCTTGGTTTCTTAACTGAGGGAAAATCTGCTGCTATATTCATCACACCTTCCTCTTGAGGTTCCCAACGGGCTGGTCATTCACCACGCATCAAGCAACAGTCCATATTTTTAGGTTTCGATGATTGCTACTATGTTTACACCTCACTGCATGCAAGCATATATTTATGATCCAGCATGCACTATATTTGGTTTGATCATATGCCTAATCAGGCATGATGGTTTGAGGGTGTTTTAGTAATTTGAATTGTCAATCTCTGTTGTTTTTAGTTTAAAATTTATGTTTGCTTTCTTGATCAAATGATGGTAGATAGTAACTAATTTTGTTGTATTATAACTTGCTCTTATTCATGTGATGAACTTTATAGTTTCCAAATTGCATGTTTGAATTCTTTTTAAAAGAATCTAAGTGTTGAGGTAATTTTATTTGGATTTTGCAGTGCGTTTTTCTTTGGCTACTAGTTTGTGATCTTGATTCACTTTGGTCTGATGCAATACTGGCTGCTACTATTGGCCTCCTACTGATGCTACACTTGGTCACTGTTCTATTGCTGGTTCACTGGCTCTATACTTGGTCACCGATTCTAGTTATGGTCATCGGACTAGGTTTTGGTTACTTACTACTCATCTTGCCCTTTATTTGTGAATTTCTATTAGCCCAGCTTCAACTTGGAGTCCAGGACTAGTTCATGGGATTTCATTCTTAGATTCTACACTAACTTGGATTTACTGAGGTAAATCCTACATTTTGATCCTTTCAAAGGATCTACTTTGTTGTTGTTGGTGGCAGATTGGGAAGTGGCAGAAGTGAAGATGAAGATGATAAGAAGATCTAGTTTTAGGAATTTTTGTTTTCTTTGTATTAGGATTTTAATTTTGTTTTACTTTTATTCATTTATTCCTTGTACCATAAACCTTGTATAAATACTCTTGTGTCATGAAATAAAGTTATGATTTCATTTCTATTTTTGTGATGATTTTTAATTATTGTTATATTTATTATTTAGTTTTTAATATGAATTCAAGTTTGAATAAGTCAAACCTTCAATCTGAACTCAATTCATCCTAATGTTAGTTTTAGTATTCTAATATCACTTCAATTTGTTTTGAGTCATAAGACTCAATGAAATCGTTTCAAATTTATTTTTCCTGATTTGAAAATACATTTTTTTTGAAATTTGAATTTCAAATCCTATTGTTGACCTAAGTTAAAAGTCAATACTAGAGTTTAATTTCAATCCCTCATACCTTCTAAAACAAGGTTTTAATTTTTTCACACTTTTCAAATGCATGCAATGCAACTTTTCACAATTACAATCTAGTCCTTAAACGTTGCTACTTTTCGAGTCATTACACCCGCGTCGTCGGAATCCCCGCGCCTCCACCACTGCCCCCACAACACCATCAACGACGGCCACCGCCACCACCCCGACACAGAGACGCCGCCCTATGAATGAAACCGATGAGAGAGAGAAATAATGTATCGTCCTAATGGGCACCCCTCGACCTAAATGGACAAATGCGAGAAAATCAGCCAAAAATATGCATACGGAATGACACAAACAAATAGAATTAGACACATGTCAGAAATGGGTCAGTTGCTCGGGACCCTGGAGTCTGGAGATGCCCTATGTAGCCTTAAATAAGACTTGTCCGTATCACACAAAGGTGTAGATGTGTTTTATTTGACTGATTAGAGCATCTCCAGCCGTTGAAGGCCCCCAGGCCAAAATCCGGTGCTATTTAGCGCCGGATGGATGAAAATTTCGGCCTGGGGAGGCCCATGTTTCCAGCGGCGAGCCCAGGACACTATTTGAATTCAAACACAAAGTAGACGAAAAGCGCACAAAGTAGACAAAGTTTGGCGAAATTTAGCAATATTTATATTAATAGGGCGAAATATAGAGTTATTTTACATATATAGGCCGAATTCGTCATATATTCGAATTCGGCTAACCTAAACTTAAAAACACGCGTTTTCTACATACCGAAATGGCGGTAGAAACGCGTGTAGTCGCCGCCGTCGTTGGAGGAGTCGTCGTCGTCCTGCGGCGGTGGCGCTTGGCGGCTCGAGGCCTACCCAGCGTCGCCGAAACGTGGCGGCGTTGGGCGGTAGAGCTCGTCGTCGCTGGACTCCTCCAGCTTGACGACCGGCGGCGCGCCGTGTAGAGGTAGTCGGCGGCGGCGGCGCGACGCTGTGCGGCGGCCAGGTCCAGCAGCCGCCGCTACTGCTCCCGCTCCTCCCGCTCCACTCCCGCCAAGACCACTCCAGCGCCGCGTCGAGCGGCATGGCGTTCTCGGTGGGGACGACGTCGCGCAGAGACCGCTTGATGGCCTCCTCCGTCGCCGCCTCCTCGGTGCGCGCGGCCTCCGCCTCGGCGAGGTCAGACGCGGCCTTGGCAGCGGCGTCCTTCCTCGCCTTGCGACGGCGCGGCGGCGACGCGGTGCGCGCCCCCCCTCGCGGATGACGAGGGGGCCGCTGTTGCGCCGAGGCGCGGACGCCGGCTCCTGCTTGACGGTCCTCGGCGTGGATGCCGAGGACCGTGCTGCCGACCTCGTCGCCGATCCGGAGGACGCCGAGCCGGAGGAGATGGACACCATCCGCCGCGGCATCCAGGAGCTCCCGCGGCGGCGGGAGAGCGTCGGACGCGGCGGCGGCGGCGACATCTCGAGGACGGGGTCGTTGCCGTGCTCGATGTGGTCGAGGATGAACTCGAGCGTGCGGCCGGGCGCGCTCCACCAGCGGCGGCGCTCGGCGGCATTGTTGCGCGCAGGAGGAGTTGGAGGGCCGTCGTACGCCGCCAGCTCGCGTTCGTAGCGACGACGAAAGAACGCCGTCCACGCCTCCCGATTGTCGGGGTAGAAGCGTGGATCGGCGCGCTGCTCGTCGGATATGGTCTCGATGACCTCGTCGATGGCGGCGTCGAGGGCGGCTCCCGTTGGCGGCGGCGGGATCGGGATGCCGCCGGCGCTCAGGCGCCATCCTCCGGGCGCCCGGAAGTCCGGCGGCGCCATGTAGCCGGCCGCGTACAGCAGCCGGCCCTCCCACTGGTGCAGGGAGCGGCGGCCGAACCCGTTGTTCGTCGCGCCGTCCTCGTCCTATGGGTAGCCCGCCATTGCTCTCGAGGAGGTGAGTGGAGGAGGTGGGCAGGTCCATTGGGGGAGATGATGCTGGCGAATGTGGCCGGCCAGACGCGGTAGGCCGCGATATATAGCCGCGCTGGCATTAACTCACCGCGTGGCTGGCCGTCCATCGGCGGCAGCTTTTACAGTGCGCGAAAGACGATGCGCGCGGGGAAGACGACGATGCGCGGAAGACGTGACGATGAGGACGACGACCGCCCACTCTCGCCGACAAGTCGGGGCCACACGACGCGCTGGAATTTTCCTCGCCGTTTCGCGCGTGTTTCTTTCGTCCGGAGTCCCCGAGCGCGCCCCGGAAGGCCGGAGATGGCCTGGGCTCGCTGGATGGATGAAGACCCAGATCCGGACGAAAACGGGGATCCGGGGACACGACTGGACCGATTTAAGCCGTCCAGATGAAAAAAATGGTACCGGGGGCCTCGTCGGGCGCGTGAGTGGAGATGCTCTTAGGCCACATGCGGCTGGATAATCTACCAAAGGTCGGACTAATCGTGTACCTCTGTCACCAGGGCGGCAAGCTATAGTCGGTTTTGAAATGGTACAGTAACACTCATAGATGAGTGTATAAAAAGCAGTCAATCCTAATGTCGGTTGCGATACACAGAGAGACAGAGACAGACACGCATACGAGTATTGTATGTTCACTTGTTCAGTGAACCTGCGTTTTCATACGAGTGTGCACTGCACCTTGGGACCCCATGTCCCCATGCCCCCGTAGCTAGCCACCCTCGTTGACCCCTACACCCCCAAAACCAGTGGAGCTAGCCCTTCTTTCCGTAATCGGACAGCCACAGGGTCAGTCACTCACCTGAGTGACTGAGCTAGTAGCTAGCTGCAGCCACTGACGTATCATCCGCGCGCAGGTGTCCTGCTACTAGAACCTCTCGATTCTCTTCGATAGCGACCGCAGCACAGCCACAAACAGCGCCTGCGCCTTTGGTCACATGCCGACGCAGCGATGCCGATGCCGATGCCGATGACGATGCCGATGTGAGCGACGCCCAAAATATCGCGGGCGTACTGCAGCAACTTGCTAGTATGCAGTGGCCGCTCTGCTGGTCATGCAGGTGCAGGTGCGAGTGAGGCGAAGGGTCAAATGCATTCCCCCCCGCCGTCGCCGGCCCTGCTCCCCCGCGCGCCTATAAGTAGGCGGCCATGCACAGCGGCACACTACACAGCACGAGACACACACGCCCAGCGCAGCAGAGCCGGGTGAGTGAGCTTTAGAGGTTGCCATGGCCGGCTGCGGAGGGAAGGACGGCGCCGGCAGCCTCTACGCCGCGCTGGGCGTCGCCAGCGACTGCTCCGACGCCGAGCTGCGCAGCGCCTACAGGAAGCTCGCCATGGTGCGTGCCTCCGTGCTCTGCTTTCCTCCTCTGCTAAATTCCTCTGTTTCTTGGCTCACCTGGTTTTGGTGGGCAGAAATGGCACCCGGACAAGTGCGCCGGCGCCGGCAGCTCCGGCGGCGTGGAGGCCGCAAAGGCCAGGTTCCAGAAGATCCAGGGAGCCTACGCAGGTAACGAACTACACTTCGACTTCCTCTGTTCCTCTAGCTAGCGGTCGGTTAATCTGCACGTACGTTGAAATTCTTACCGTAGAAATTAACGCTGTCATGCTGTCGCGTACGTGTTCGGCCTGTATATTTGCCTACCTACGCACATAGAGTGACATTCGTGATTTGAATTTTCAACTGACTCGCAGTTCTCTCGGACCCCAACAAGCGGATCCTCTATGACGTCGGAGCCTACGAAAGCGACGGCGACGATGATGTACGTCTCTGTCTATATCTCCTTTAGCAAAATTTATACGTATATACACGGGTTCAGTAGCTCCAAGCCCTACTAGATTTTAATATAAACCTGCGTGCAGGGTGCAGGAGAAATACTCGGAGACATTCTCGAGGCGATGAACAAGACATCCCCGCACGTAAGTGAGAATTAATTCCTAATGATCATCTTCATCTACGGTTTCAGTGATGCGATCGAGTTCGTACTGAGTTTTACACATCGTTTTGCGATGATGCAGGACAACGGCGAGGGCGAGAGCTTGGAGGATCTGCAGATGCAGTTCGAGGAGCTTTTCCTCAGACCCTCCGCCTCCGCGCGGTCATCCAAATCGTCATCGTCGTCCAAGATAAGGGGTGCAAGGAAGTAGAGATGCCGCAGAGGACGTACCTGCAGTGCCTACATACTCGCATGTGCACGACCGATGTGACGAGCCCAGATATTATTATTTAAAACTTACCGAAACTTGGAACTGTTTCTGGTAAGCCATGACGTGCAAATAATCCACGGGAGAACCTGAAAAACGAAGCTGTCCGCAAGCTCACTCAAAGTTGAATGTTGAGCTAGCATAGCATAGGCACTAAGAATTAAGGGTCATCCACTCATGGAATTTCCCATGCTGCAATTTGTACTTTGCGCCTCATGAATAAAATCATATCATCTTTTCAGAAGAACAAGCAGACTACCTACTCACATTCACATATATGTTCTCTTCATGAAACTTCGAAGAGATGTCAAAGACACCGACATGTCTAGTAGGGGATGCAAAAAGGAAAGAGATGGTGCACTGCAAAGAAATCGTATTTTTTTCTATAATTTTGCAGATCTTATTACCACACTAAAAACAGATGCATTCGGTGCAGAAACGCTATGTCCCACGCTCAGCGGATAACCGAGGACTAGTGTGAACTGCCCTTTGTATGATTTAAGCGTGTGATACGCGTGCGCCATGAGTGGATACTTTATTATTTCAGCAGCAGAGTACGACAGAGGCGTGTGCATCAATTCATGTAAAAATGATAAAACTTGTTAGTTGTTTAAATTTAAGCAAAGCCTGAACAAGATGTGATTCTTTTCAACAAAAAGAAATGGCACCCTCGCATGATACTTGGGCCTGGAGCGGCATGCTAGATAGCATGACATGCTATAGCTTAGGCGCCATGCTACACGACGTTTGCCTCTACGAAGGCGCCATACTATCTACCATGGCAACCTTTGTCTCTACCAATGTTGTCATACTATCTACCATATCGCTTCATACAAGGCATCATGCTATCAAGCATGACGCACCAGCCCTTGCCCGGTGTCATGAACATGGACAAATTTGCAGGAAAAAAAATCTATATCCGGTTTATACTATGCTTAAGTTTTCAAAAAGAGCTAGTTTTACGGATATCTGTAATGGAGCTTGAGCTTAATGGAGGCTTTTTTTTTTGAAAGAGCTAGTTTTACAAATATCACAGATATAGATAATGTTGAACTCTACCAGTGTGCAAATTTTGTAGTCAAATTTCGTTGTGTTTAGGCTACATAAAAAGGTAAAATCTAAATAAAAAAATCAACTTTTACGCAATTTTATGGTCAGCCTGGTGCGGCGACAATACTGTCGAAGCTAGCAGTTCTTCAGGGAATGTGGCTGACATTACAGCTAAGTTCGGTACTAACAGTTAAGTTGATGTATAATTCCTTAGAAATGTTATGTAGAATTTGCAACTGACCTTCTTGTGCATTGCTGACAGAGACTGCGAGCTGTTCCAGTCTGTTGCAATTTCCGTCCACTATTCAGAGCAGGAGATCACCTCACACCATTACCTGCCCGTCTGCTGTTTACAGCAGGAGACCACGGCAACATTGCCTCGGATGGACACCTTCAGGCTTAAGGTAGGAGGATTCAATGAACAAAGCGAAGTAAAGCAGGGACGGGCCAACAAAGCAGGGAAAAACGTAGATCACCTAATAGTACAATCAAAGGAATCCAATCAGAAGTTCGTTCCAGCTGAAGGGTGCATACCTATATTGACTCATACATCGGAGGAGCGCATGCTGCCTGCTGAATAAGATGGGGGCGAGCCCATGAGCAGAACCGCGAATCCTTGGACGCCCTCACCGGCCGCTGCCCGTCGACCGCACACGCGCACCGCGAGCAGGCGGCGCTGCATCACCATTTAGCGGAATAACACGCCGCCGGCGAGAGGGCGGCCCCATGTCCGCTGGCACGGCTTTAGCGAATCTGAACCTAGATGCAAAATCTATCATTTAAAAATGAACAGAGTATATACTATGTCTGCGGAAAAAGGCGCACATTCGTTTCAAGAACTCAATTGACAGGAAAAAGGCGCACAAAATTCTAAGCCCAAATGATTTTCCTATCTTCATCAAACAACAATCTAGAGCTGAAGATCAGAAGGCACAAACCACACAAAAATAAGGAATCTTCATCGACCGGACTAAATTAACCTAATCAGCTCACCTTTTAGTGGTGATCCAGAGCAGGAATCACATCATTGTGTGGGACACCTGTCGCTGTAGCACAGCGTCCGAGCCTACGCGCAGCAACAGACCTTTGAGACAATCATGTGGGCAGCACGCAGCTCAGCCCGCGCGGCGGCCAGCAGGGCAACTGGGCAAGCGACGCAGAGGGCGACGGCTGAGCTTGACATGAGTTAGCGAGGTGTCCTGCTCCAGATAGCCGTCGTTGCTGGCGGTCGAGCTCGACGCAAGCGGACCATACAGATCATTCTGCAGACAGAGGCGCACTGGAAAAGGCGACGGCTTAGCTCATCGCAGTGGGTGACGGCGAGGCTGCAAGTCGCCTCGTCCACCTCCCCTGCAGCAGTGCAGCGAGCGCAAGAAGGCGTTGCAGGGACGCGGAGCGGCACCGGATCCCGTCAGAGGAGACTTTGCGGAGCAGAGCGAGGAGGAACTCGAGTCGGCGCTCGCCTTGCCCCATCTCGCGCTCCAGTTCGCCGGCGGGCGCCAACCCAACTCCCTGTCTCCCTGTTGAGGCCGCACGACGGCTAGATCGAAAGGCACCGAGGCGAGTACCACTGAGCGCGGAGTCTTGCACCGCGAACCTCACCGTCTCATACGCCAAGAACGGACACCAGATACGGGGCTCCATCTCCGTCGCCGGAGATTACGATAACCGCCCCCGCGCTCGTTGGCAGATGATAGGGATAGGACGGGGTGGGGGCAAAGCGGATGTGTTGTAATTCGTGGGCTAGTGGACACCGTTTCTGTGGACTGCCGTTTTGACTGAATTTTCTAGAGAAACCAGGAGACAAACGGATGTGAATAGAAGGCTCGCGTGAATCAATCACTACAACGGATGGACACACACAGTTTTTACAGTGTAAGTCGGACGTGTTTGCTTTTTATTGGAGAAATCAGGCATATGAATAGTGATCCAATATTTGAGAGCTCAACACAGCGCTGATTTGGCTCACTGATAGGGGCATAAAAGCTCATCAGCTGTATGTATGTATATGTGCTTGCGGACACGGGCACGTGAAGGAATAACCTCGAATATGGACACCTCAGCCCGAACAACGGACGTCGACGAAACCAACTAGTCGGCCGCCCGGATATTCTGTCACCAATGGCGCGCGGGGCCAACACACGGAGGCGCGGACCAATGTTCAGAATCGGTGGTTGGCCTGCAAATAAACCACGGGTTCAGTCGATCTCGTGCTCAAGTTCGATTTCAAGTTAGGCTGGTGCCAGTGCATCACCCCACTATAGCCTCGTCACGTCAGCTTTTACCCCACTCTCACCCCACTCTCACCCCACGGTGCCAGTGCACGGGCTATAGTGCCAGCTCTCACTTCTCTCTCCTCCACATCAGCTTTTCTCTCTCCTCTCTTTTACAACATTCAAAATAATGCAAGAAAATTATTTTATTCAACTAAAATTGTTACCGATTACATAATAATTAATAAAATTGCATAATAAATTTAAAAAATTACATAATAAATAAAAAATAAATTCTAACCCTCTTCCTCCTCCTCATTCTCCTCGTCGTCATCATCTTCCAGACCAAGCTCTTTTTCCACCATCTTGATGGCCTTCACATGTTTGCGCTTTTCTGCTGCGTCCATGTCGGCGGTTGATCGGTCTTTCATTTTGTTCCATTGCTTGAGTAGCTTAGCCTTCACTAAACCATTCCACATGTTCTTCATCGCGAAGGATTTACTTGCTACCTCACTGCTTGAGGATTCCTTCCCCTTCCTCCTATCCTTACGTGCCGCGGCCTTGGCCCTATCGCGGCCTATTGGACGACGCTCCTCCTCCGTCGTCGCCTCGCTAGAGCTGTACTCACCAGAAATTCCTAGACGGCTTCTCTTGCTAGTGGAATCGGTTCCACTACCAGGAGCGACGATGTGTCGGAGAGACATCACCAAGGTCGGCGTCCAAGAGATCCGTGAACGAGGTCATATCTGGATTCCAACTAGACATGGTGGAGAAGATTTGAGAGAGTGAAGGAGATGAATGAGATGAAATGGGTGTGGAGTGAGTGAAACCATATGGGGGGTATTTATAGGGGGTGGGGATGAAATTTTGGGGCTTTTTGGCTTTTTTCGAAAAATTTCAACCAGCAACGGCTACCCCAACGGCTAGCTGACGTGGACGAATCAGATCGCGCCACGTCAGCTAGCCGTTACCCCTCTCGTCTCCCTCCCGCCCAGCTCTCGCCCCGCTCTCGCCCGCTCCCGCCCCGCTCTCGCCCGCTCCCGTCCCGCTCTCGCCCCCCTCTCGCCCGCTCTCGCCCCGCCACCGCGTCGCCCCGCTCTCGCCCGCTCTCGCCCCGCCTGCGCGGGCGCCGGCCGGGCGGTATCGCCCCGCCTGCGCGGGCGCCGGCCGGGCGGTATCGCCCGCTCCCGCCGGGCGACGGAGCCGGCGCCCGCCGCTGGCCTCCCGCCCCTCTCCCACCTCCCTCTCGCCCCGAGCCGGGCGATATCGCCCGCGCTGCCGCCCGCGTTGGCACCAGCCTAAGTAAGAGCATCCTAATTCCTAAGGCCTCGCTTGACATACCGTATTTATTTCCAACCTCCGACGAAATTTTCGAAGCGTTCAGGATTTTTAGCGTGACCTGTTTAGGTCCGTAATAATCTCCGGCTGTTTTGCCTAAAAAACCGGCATCCAAGCGAGGCCTAACTGTATCCCCAAACGGGCGTCTCAAATTGCTAATAGACAATATCGGACCAAAAATAGTACTCCCTCTGATCAGAAATAAGTGTCGCCGACCGTGGGGTTCAGCGGGTAGCCCTGAACGAGGAGTTCCATGCCCGACACGCAGAGGTGGTGACTCGTCGACACAGGGAGGCACCGTCCACACGGAAGGGAATGATGCATCAGGGGATGGTCAATGGCAGGGCAGTGCGACGGGACGGGAGCTGCGACTGCAGACAGGGCGACACGGGCGTAAAGGCGAAGAAGGCAGCCAAGGACGACGAGGTTGGCCTGTCAAGCGCCCCGGACAAAGGCGACGATGATGTTTTGTTTTAGTTACTTTTTCAAATTTTGTTCAGATTTCACTTAAATTTATAATATATAATAAAGAATTAATTTGATCGCATTTTCAAGTTTTAATTTGTAAATTGGGGGCGCCTTTTGGTACATGCGGCTGAATAGACACGGCTCCAAAAGCGGCAACACTTGCCGACGCTGCCTAAATAGAGTGGTCGATGCGTTTATGAAACAACGTTTGGGGAACACGATTGGAGATTGTTAGAGTTTGTATCTAACTCAATCATGTAATTGTAATTATAACAATATCAGGTCATCTAATATAAATAGAGGACAACCGCACCCTTAGAGGTGTCGAGCACATTCCTCCCAAAACCCTAATCACTTTGTTTTACATGATATCATGAACTAATGATCCAATGACTTCCGCCGCCGCCGCCGTTTCCTCCTCGGCCGCTGCTTCCTACGTCCATGTGGCCTCCACCACCTTTGATCAGGAAGGAAAGCCTGCTCGCCGCCGCCTCTATCCCTGCTCCGATCATTGTCTTGATCGCCGTGTTAGGCCTTCTTCCTGTGTCGTTGTTCCTCATGCACCTCCTTGCGGGCGGCATGACTCCTTTGACAGCCGATCTATCGACCTCGCTCGGCCAGGCATTTCACCTCAACGTTCACCTCAACGTTCACGTCACCGTTTATGCCATCTCTGACACAACCGTCATCCACCCTCACGGCAGCACCGATGACCTCTGTCGTGACGTACACGCTGCCTCCGGCAACGGGTGCCCTCACCGCGTTTGTGCCACCATCAGCTATGTGCCGCCACCACCATTATACAAGTCGGCGTCCGTGACGCCGTCCACTATGCGCTTGCCCGCTCCTGCTATGGTGACTTCACTGGCCGCCGTGCTGGAATCAGCCACCATCCACGACTACCGCGCTGACACTGCAAGTCAGCCCTACAACTTCTCCCATCTCCTCACGGTGAAGTTGTCTGTAGACAACTATCTGCTATGGCGCCCTCACGTCTTACCACTACGCAACAACTACCTCGAGGATTTTGTCATAGGTACCATGTCGTGTCCGGCCATGCTAAACATGATCTCTGCATCGGGTACCCCTGTTTTGGTCACCAACCCTGGACATCGCCAATGGGTCGCTCAAGATCAAGCCATCCTCAGTCACCCTCTAGTCCTCTCTAATGTCGTTGATGTGGGCAGATAACCACCCAGTTGGGAACCCCAAGAGGAAGGTATGATGAGCACAGTAGCAAGTTTTCCCTCTGTAAGAAACCGAGGTTTATCGAACCAGTAGGAAAAAGCCAAACGTCAGAAGGTGATGCCTGCTAGCTTCGCGACAGCTCCGGATAGTTTATAAGGCGCCTCGTCCCGGGCTTTGCTTTGCACCAGCAGCAACGTGGAACCTGCACACAACACAACCAAGAACTTTGCTCCCAACTTACGATGAGGTTGTCAATCTCACCGATTTGCTATAAACAAAGGATTGAGCGTATCGAGTGGAAAATAGTAGTAGTATGCGAGAAAGTAAACAGTGTGAGTAAAAGTAAAACGGTGTAACAATGTAAAGGAAATTGGACCGGGGTCCATAGTTCACTAGTGGTGTCTCTCCATAAGATAAATAACAACATGCTGGGCAAACAAATTACAGTTGGGCAATTGATAGAATAAAGATAACGTGCATATGTCATGAGGATCACTATGAGATTTACTCTGGGCATTACAACAAAATACATAGACCGCCATCCAACTGCATCTATGACTAATAATCCACTCACGGAGATCTCGTCCGAACACCCCACGAGTATTAAGTTGCGAACAACAGATAACTGCATTAAGCAAAGTGTGTAATGTAAACAAAATGAATGTCCTTGAATACAAGAATGTTGTTTTCTCCCTAGTGGCAACAGCACATCTACAACCTTAGAGGCATGTACCCAACTATCGAGCATAAATACCCCCTCTTCGAGTCACTAGTATCTACTTGGCCAGGATAGCTACTAACAACGGAGAGCATGCAAGTTCATAAACAACATAGAGATAATATAAGATAATATTCAGCACATCAACTTAACATAACACCAATATTCATCGGATCCCAACAAACACAACATGTATAATTACATAAAGATGATCTCGATCATGTAAGACAGCTCACGAGATCTAAACATGAAGCACATGGTGGAGAAGACAACCATCTAGCTACTGCTATGGACCCATAGTCCAAGGTAGAGTACTCACTCATCGCACCGGAGGCAAGCATGGTGATGAAGAAGACCTCCGGTGGTGATTCCCCTCTCCGGCAGGGTGCCGGGAAGAGCTTCTGGACCCTCCCGATCTCAGGTCGACGACGGCGGCGGAGCGCGATGTGTTTCTGAAAAATTGATCAGGTATTTAGGTTTTTCCCGTTGGGGGGTCTTTATAGGCAAAGGGGTAGCGTCAGAGCTGGACCAGGGGGCCCTCACCATAGGGTGGCGCAGCCAGGGGCTGGGCCGTGCCCCCTGGTGGTGAGGCTGGCCCCTGGCCCCTCTCCGTCTCCTCTTCGGTCTTCTGGAAGCTTCGGTAAATATTAGGAGGTTTGGCTTTTGTTTCGTCCAATTCCGAGAATATTTCCTGTGTAACTTTTCTGAAACACAAAAACAGCAGAAACAGGGAACTGGCACTGTGGCATCTTATTAATAGGTTAGTTCCGGAAAATGCATAAAAACGCCACGAAGTGTAACAAAACACTAAGCAAATGGTGTAAGAACAAGCATGGAGCATCAAAAATTATAGATACGTTTGAGACGTATCAAGCATCCCCAAGCTTAACTCCTGCTCGTCCTCGAGTAGGTAAGTGATAACAAAAGAATAATTTTTAAGGTGACATGCACCAACACAATCTTGATCATCTATGTAAGCATTGAGTGCTGGGGTCAAAGAACTTAAAACATGGGCATGAAAGACATAATCTTGATAGAAGAAACTTAGCAACCATGTTATAACATGAAAAAGAACACCAATGAAGGATCATGAAAATGAAACAATGAAAGTCAAACGTATGTTCAAATCATATGGAAAAACATAGCAGATGGTTTTCAGCTTGTCCTTCATGGAATAGCAAAACATAAATGCATAGGACACCTTCAAGTTTAAGAGGGCGACTAGATACAAATAATTTAAGAACAAGTGAAACCAAAATCATGAATCAATCAATGATAAACTTTGGGACTATGCACATTAAACTAAGAATGACAACTATGCTCTCTTAGACGGTGCATAAAGGTAGAAGGTGGTGACTCAACATAAAAGTAAAAGAAAGGCCCTTCGCAGAGGGAAGCAGTGATTACGAGTTTTATAAACCTTCAAAAATTATGGTACTTACTAGCTTTGAGCTCTCATTGCCCCCATCATAGGCATCTTGAATGGTTAAAGTTGAAAACCTCGTGTCCCGTGAAGTACGAATACCCAAACCTCATGCTACTCGACTTAGAGTCCCAAGCAAGCTCTTGTCATTGTAAGTATATGTGTATCATCGAGAACCACCAACTGGGGTACCTCCGTGCCCGATGACTTGGAACAAGCCCACATCAAAATGATAGGACAAACAGACAATGAACACCTCGGCATCTCTTTTATTTACCATTGGTATAGTTTTTTTATTTTGAGATGCATCGTCGAATGTTCACTATGGGCATGCTGTAAATTTCTACCATGAATTATGCATGGCTTAGATTGGCGGCCCATGCATTTCTCTAACACGTATACAAACTCCATGATCCCGCAAGATTCCCAACTTATTTCACATCGCGACTATCCATAAACAAAAGATCACGATATCAACTCAAATAAGAAGTGCAATGTTGAAAGCTTACCCCATGACGGCATGGTTTGGCTAATTTCCAACTTACAACTTGCAAGCATAACATCAACATAAAAGAGCCACAATGTCAAAATTATTAAGAACGAGAAAAGTAAAGTGTGCCATCAGGTTCGTGAGAGCTTTACTGACCAATTTTCGCATAACACCAAAAGAGTTTAATTTGAAGGATAGATAAAAGCAAGTCAAATATACTTTGGAATAGCAAATTGCTAATAGGTATGTATGGTGGACACATTGGAACAACTTGGTTTTTGGGAGTTGGATACACAAGTAGAGCTCATACTCAGTACAAAATGAGGGCTAGCAAAAGACTGGGAGCGACCAACTAAGAGAGCAATAACGGTCATAATCATGCATAGCAACAAAACATCATTAAGAGAAGCATAAAATGGCATCAAAAGTCAAAAACTAAATGATCATAAAGTCTTATGGTGACTTTGTATGAGTCAAACATGTGTAAGCATGCGCCAAGTCAACCCAAATAAAGCATCAAGGAGAAAACCAAAATAATGCTTCCAAATAATAAAAACAACGCATGATTTTTTCAAAGGTTCATTAAGCAATATCAGTCATTTGAGACAAGTCATGCTACAGCAAAACCACTAAGCATACTATCAAAATGACATCAAGCACGACATGCAAAAGTCTAAGCCGCAGTCTAAACAAGCTCCTTTTTGTACCACTTTTTTGCATGAAACTTTTTCTCTTTTCCAACACCATTCGAACCTTTTTGAAACAACTCTTTTGATGAATACCAACATAGACCAGAGGTCAAAATACACCTTGATATGAAGATAAAACAAGATCTGAACAAAAATCAAGGCGAAAAATGAAAGCTAAACGCGGTTCTAGAAAAAGAGAACACTCGTTGAACGATAAGAGTGAAAAATGAAGTGTTCTTGGCAAATGAAAAGCAAGACAACTTCTCCAAAAGAAATTTGTTGGGGAACCATTTATTGCAGCAAACAAAACTAAACAAAACTGAAAACTAAAGTAAAGACGCTCCAAGAAAAACGCATAGTGCATGAAGCAATAAAAATATAGTGTGTTGAATGGTGACCTGATTTTTGCCGATGAAGAAGGGGTGCCTCGGGGGCATCCCCAAGCTTTGACGCTTGTACCTCTTGGATATTTCTTGGGGTGCGTGGGCATCCCCAAGCTTGAGCTTTTGTCCATTCTTCAACTCATCTCATCATTCTCCAATCCCTACACTTGAAAACTTCCTTCATACAAAACTCAACACAATTCTATTAGCAACATTAGTGTAAGCATAATAATGAATCAACCCCTTTTTGCTTCACATTTCAACTCAAAACCACCACATATAAAGCATATACTACTGTAGCAACTTCCCCAAAAGTTCCATGATCAAAAGAACTCAAAAAGAAAGCGATCGAGAGGAAAAAACAAATAGTGGCAGAAATCTGTCAAAACAGAACAACTGACAAAGGTTGATTTTTTCGAGGGTTTTCTGTTGCTCAAAGCAAAAAGTGTAAAACTAATGAAAGTTTGGATATAAACTGGGGCATATGCACAATAAATCGCAGGTCAAAAAGATATTCTGAGAATTTTCACGAATTTTAACGGTGCAGCACCGAAATCTGTTTCAGGACAGCAACATCCCCAAATCTTACCTCACTCAAATTAGAGGTTTCTCTTGGCACAAAAACGAAATAAAAAGGATAAGAAGCGGTTATTACAGTAGTAATAACTTCCAAGACTCAAATAAAATAAAAAGAACTGAAAGTAAAACAATGGGTTATCTCCCAAGAGTGCTTTTCTTTAACGCCTTTGAGCTAGGCGCAGAAAGTGTGAATCAAGTAATATCAAATGAGGCATCAAGTTCATAATTTGCTCTAAGAATAGAGTCAAAAAGTAATTTCTTCATCTTCCTAGAGAAGTGTTCCATACCTTTCTTGAGTGGGAATTGATATTTAATGGTGCCTTCCCTCATATCAATGATGGCACCTACAGTTCGAAGAAAGGGTCTTCCCAAAATAATAGGACATGAAGCATTGCATTCAACATCCATAACAAGAAAATCAACGGGAACAAGGTTATTGTTAACCATAATAAGAACATCATTAATCCTTCCTATAGGTTTCTTCTTAGCAACATCAGCAATAGAAACATCATAATAACACTTTTCAAGCGGTGGTAAATCAAGCATGTCATAAATTTTTCTAGGCATAATATAAATACTAGCACCTAGATCACATAAAGCATGGCAATCAAAACCATTAACATGCATATCAATGATAGTTTCCAAACCATCTTCTAACTTCTTGGGAATAGAAACTTTTTTGCTTCAACTTTTCATCCCTAATTTTCATGAGAGCATTGGTAATATGCTTAGTAAAAGCAATATTTATAGAACTAGCATTGGGACTCAAAGCAAGCTTTTACAAGAACAAAATAACTTCAGATATATTGCAGCCATCAACATCAAAATCATTGAAAGAAATAGAGCTATCATCTCCTACACTCTGAAAAATTTCAGCACTCTTTTGAGAAAAAGTTTTTGCAGTTTTGGGCTTTTTAACACAAGGAGTATGAGTTTTCTCTACACCAATCAAAGTAAGAGGATTGCTAGCATTTGGAACAACATCATTAGAGGTAGTAATGGTACATACCTCATCTTTCTAGCCATCTCATCTTCTCTTTCCCACTTGGCATGCAATTCTGCTAACATCCTAACATTTTCATCAATTCTAACTTGGATAGCATTAGAAGTGGCAAAATTATTGTTCTCCTTCACCTTATTAGGCAACACTTTTAATTTTAGAAGTTCAACATCAAGAGCAAGGCTTTCAACTTTAGAAGCAAGAATATCAATTTTGCCTAACTTTTCCTCAACAGACTTGTTAAAAGCAGTTTGCTTACCGATGAAGTCCTTGAGCATTACCTCAAGATCGGAGGGCACGGCCCTAGTGTTGTTAGAGGAATTACCATAAGAGTTACCATAACCATTACCGTTGGTAGAAGGATACGGCCTATAATTGTTACCAGCAAAATTGTTCCTATAAGCATTGTTGTTGAAATTATTATTTCTAATGAAGTTTACATCAACATGCTCTTCTTGAGCAACCAAAGAGGCCAAAGGAACATTATTAGGATCAACATGAGCTCTATCATTAGAAAGCATAAGCATTATAGCATCAATCTTATCACTTAAGGAAGAGGTTTCCTCAACAGAATTTACCTTCTTACCTTGTGGAGCCCTCTCGGTATGCCATTCAGAATAATTTTCCATCATGTTGTCAAGAAGCTTGGTTGCGGCGCCCAAGGTAAGGGACATAAAAGTGCCTCCAACAGCTGAATCCAATAAATTTCTTGAAGAAAAATTCAATCCTGCATAAAAAGTTTGGACAATCATCCAAGTAGTCAGTCCATGAGTAGGACAATTCTTTATCATAGATTTCATTCTTTCCCAAGCTTGAGTAACATGTTCATTATCAAACCATCTAAACTTCATGATATCATTACGCAAAGCTATAATCTTAGCAGGAGGATAGTATTTTCCAACAAAAGCATCCTTACACTTAGCCCAAGAATCAATACTATTTCTAGGCAAATATAGCAACCAATCCTTAGCTTTTCCTCTCAAAGAAAAAGGAAACAACTTAAGCTTAATAATATCAACATCTACATTCTCATACTTTTGCATCTCACATAGCTCAACAAAATTGTTGAGATGAGCTGCAGGATCATCAGAACTGGCACCAGAAAATTGCTCTTTCATAACAAGATTTATCAAAGCGGGTTTGATCTCATAAAAATTTGCAGCAGGAGCAGGTGGCGCAATAGGAGTGCAGATAAAATCACTATTATTAGTGCTAGTAAAATCACACAACTTAGTGTTCTCATGAGTACCCATTCTAGCAAAGCTAAAAGCAGACAACTAAAAATAATAACTAATAGGAAACTAATTTTTTTGTATTTTTGATAAAAACGATGCAAGTAAAAATAAAGTAAAGCAAAACTAAAACAAAGTAAAGGATGTGCGTGCGAAACTCCCCTTGCAGAAGTCTTCTTTTTCTCTGGCAATGGCGCGAGAAAATTAGCTTGATGTGGGCAGATAACCATCCAGTTGGGAACCCCAAGAGGAAGGTATGATGAGCACAGTAGCAAGTTTTCCCTCAGTAAGAAACTGAGGTTTATCGAACCAGTAGGAAAAAGCCAAACATCAGAAGGTGATGCCTGCTAGCTTCGCGACAGCTCCGGACAGTTTATAAGGCACCTCATCCAGGGCTTTGCTTTGCACCAGCAGCAACGTGGAACCTGCACACAACACAACCAAGAACTTTGCTCCCAACTTACGATGAGATTGTCAATCTCACCAATTTGTTGTAAACAAAGGATTGAACGTATCGAGTGGAAAATAGTAGTAGTATGCAAGAAAGTAAACAGTGCGAGTAAAAGTAAAACGGTGTAACAATGTAAAGGAAATTGGACCGGGGTCCACAGTTCACTAGTGGTGTCTCTCCATAAGATAAATAACAACATGCTGGGTAAACAAATTACAGTTGGGCAATTGATAGAATAAAGATAACGTGCATATGTCACGAGGATCACTATGAGATTTACTCTGGGCATTACAACAAAATACATAGACCGCCATCCAACTGCATCTATGACTAATAATTCACTCACGGGGATATCGTCCGAACACCCCACGAGTATTAAGTTGCGAACAACAGATAACTGCATTAAGCAAAGTGTGTAATGTAAACAAAACGAATGTCCTTGGACACAAGAATGTTGTTTTCTCCCTAGTGGCAACAGCACATCTAGAACCTTAGAGGTTTCTGTCACTCCCCCAGATTAAATAGAGGCATGTACCCAACTATCGAGCATAAATACCCCCTCTTAGAGTCACTAGTATCTACTTGGCCAGGATAGCTACTAACAACGGAGAGCATGCAAGATCATAAACAACATAGAGATGACATAAGATAATATTCAGCACATCAACTTAACATAACACCAATATTCATCGGATCCCAACAAACACAACATGTAGAATTACATAAAGATGATCTCGGTCATGTAAGACAGCTCACGAGATCTAAACATGAAGCACATGGTGGAGAAGACAACCATCTAGCTACTGCTATGGACCCATAGTCCAAGGTAGACTAGTTACTCATCGCCCCGGAGGCAAGCATGACGATAAAGAAGACCTCCGGTGGTGATTTCCCTTTCCGGCAGGGTGCCGGGAAGAGCTTCTGGACCCTCCCGATCTCAGGTCGACGACGGCGGCGGATCGCGATGTGTTTCTGGAAAATTGATCGGGTATTTAGGTTTTTCCCGTTGGGGGGTCTTTATAGGCAAAGGGGCAGCATCGGAGGTGGACCAGGGGGCCCTCACCATAGGGCGGCGCAGCTAGGGGCTGGGCCGCGCCCCCTGGTGGTGAGGCTGGCCCCTGGCCCCTCTCCGTCTCCTCTTTGGTCTTCTGGACGCTTCGGTAAATATTAGGAGGTTTGGCTTTTGTTTCGTCCAATTCCGAGAATATTTCCTGTGTAACTTTTCTGAAACACAAAAATAGCAGAAAACAGGGAACTGGCACTGTGGCATCTTGTTAATAGGTTAGTTCCGGAAAATGCATAAAAACGCCACGAAGTGTAACAAAACACTAAGCAAATGGTGTAAGAACAAGCATGGAGCATCAAAAATTATAGATACATTTGAGACGTATCAGCCGTCTGTTGTCGACATCATGGTATTGACCGCCACATCGTGTGACATGTGGGCTACTCTTGAGTCCAGCTTCTCCTCTTAGTCTACTGCACGCTCCATGGCAATACGTAAGCACATGGGAAAGATGAAGAAGTGTGACCTCACCGCTCAGGCCTTCTACAAGCAAGTCAATTTCTGATATGTTGTCCACTATCAGGAAACCTCTTTGTGACTCGCAGTTCACTGGCTTCATCCTCAATGGGCTAGATAGAGAATACGACTCCTTGATGGAGAACGTCACTGGGCGCAAGGTGCCTATTACTCCACAGGATATCCTCGGACGTCTTCTCAGCACAGAACAATGTATTGAAGCCCGCATTGGTGAGTTAATAAACTACAAAGCTCATGTCTTTTATCACCTTCATGCTCGAGGACGAGCATATGTTAATCTAGGGGATCTTGATGCATGTGAAATGCATCCATGATCTTTGTAGTTTATTAGGTCATATTTCTTGATAATCACATGCCATATGATGTTTCCCACATGTTTTCCATTGATTTTAGGGATTTTACGCAAATTCCCCATTTATTTGGTATTTAACTCTCGAATTGAGAAAAACCTTCTCTCACTATTTTGTACTTTCCAGAAGCTACGGGACTCAAAAAAGTGCTACATCAGGGAGCAGGATTCACAAATTTTGAGACGCATCTAACAAGCCGAAGTGAGATATCAGGAGGTCAATGTGCTGATATTGGGTCCTAGCACGCGGTGGACTTTCCTGACCGCATGGTCCCATCTCTTTTGGGCCTCTGATGTCCTTTTGCTTCAATCTCTATCTCTCCGCATTGGTTTGACCTAAAAAACTACTATATATAGCCTGCCAGAGCAAAAGAAGAGGCTGCAGTCCACCGCCAAAGGAAGATTGGATGTGGAACCATTGGTAGAATCGCCTCTGGTCACCTCACCTCCTTCACCAACACCTCTGTAGCGCTCTCCACCATGGGAGGGGAGTATACGTTTTCTGCCCCCTAGACTAGGGGAGTAGTCCACCCATGGACTTCGGGTTTGTGGCAGTATATTTTATTAATTCTCTCCATGTACTTGATTATTAGATCTACATGACCTGCTATACATGATTACAGACATCGATCGAACTCATTTGACTATTGTGGTATGAGATGAATCTTATTATGCATTTACCGTTGTGTTGGAACCTTCATAGCTTTTTGTACTTTGGAAGCACATCATGATGTTCATTGATTTGGTTAGATTGTTATATCTAATCTCTTGTTTTCCAATGTCACGAGGTGTTGACAACACTAAGTGTAGGTAGATGGGAGAGTTGCATGTGCACACAAATAGTAGATCTTTGCACGGATGTTTTTGTTTGTGTTTTTATAAAAATAAGTATGATGTATGTAGATGTGTGTGATGCTTCGGGATTTATCTGAATGAGAGAAACAGAGCAGCTAGTGTGACGATAGCTAGACCTTCATCCTTTAGTATCTTCACATCTAGGGGTTAAGGGGAACGTGTACTTGGGACCAAGTGACAATAATGGCATGCTAGGTGACATAGAACCCTTTAAGGTACATTGTTCTCAACTTCATGTGTTCGGATGTGTTGCCCATTACAAAATTACCATAATAGCATGAAAATTGTGTCTAAATGTTTATCTATGATTACCATTGTCGAGGGAGAAAGAGAAGGAGAGAGGGCGATCAAGAGAACCTATGAACCTGGGGTCCTTTGTTTCCACAAGACCATAACGTTAGTCATGTCCTCTCCATTGTTGAGGATTAGGACATCTTTATTTTCCTTGCTTTATTACTTTGTTGCTTGTAATCACCAAATCAATCTCACTTGTTTCTTTGTTTTGTGCAATGCATAGATAACTAGAATTGTGACACTCTAGTTTGAGAGAGTAAATTGCTTTACCTTCTTGCTCATGCGGTTTGATACCCAATACTTCCATATTTAGAGTTGTTTATATGTCGCAAACGTATCTATAATTTTTGATGCTCCATGCTTGTTTTACACTAATTGCTTTGTGTTTTGTTTACACTTTGTGGCATTTTTATGCATTTTATGGAACTAACCTATTAACGAGATGCCCCAGTGCCAGTTCCTGTTTTCTGCTGTTTTGTGTTTCAGAAAAGTTACACAGCAAATATTTTCAGAATTGGATGAAACGAAGCCCGAAGTTCCTATTTTCCCCGACACGAGATGGAGTCCAAAGCAGAGACGGAGGAGGGCCAGGAGGTGACCACACCACCTGGTGGCGCAGGTCCACCCCTGGCCGCGCCACCACCTGGTGTGGGCCCCCTGGTGCCCTCTTACATCGCCCCTCGACCTATATAAATCCTCCGACACGAAAACCCTAAAGGAATCAGCATTTCTCCCAGAAAAGTTCTGCAGCGCCGCCGCCATCGAAGAACAATTTCGGGGGACAGAAGTCTCTGTTCTGGCACCCTACCGGGATGGGGAATTGCCCCCGGAGCCATCTCTATCGACTCCACCGCCATCTTCATCGACGTTGCTGTCTCCCATGATGAGGAGGGAGTATTTCTCTTGGGGCTGAGGGCTCTACCGGTAGCTATGTGGTTCATCTCTCTCTCCCATGGTGTGATCTTTATGTGATCATGAGCTTTGTATCTAGTTGAATTTGTAGATGTTACTCATTATCTATTATGCTACTCAAGTGGTTTTATTCTTGTAATCTCCGGAGACACCTTGTACCATGATGTGAAGGTGACAGTGTGCACATTATGTGTGTCTCTTAGGCTATATTTTACAGTTATACTTATCATGAGTTATGATCTAAGTTGGATGTCTTTATGAACTGTTGGTGTTTGTCTGGAACCATCTAGTGCGCTCAAGGTGACAGTGTGGGGTAATCTGGATTGGAGAATGCAAACTTTAAGGAGTGCTTTGTAGCCCTACGCATGATTAGTGTTCGTTATCCAACTGGAGAGTAGTTCAGGGTAGCATAGTGAAGAAGGATATTTATGTGTTCAATTATGTTATCTTTGTTGAGAGTGTCCACTAGTGAAAGTATGATCCCTAGGCCTTGTTTCTAAGCATTGAAACACCGTTTACAACCTGTTCTGTTACATGTTTGCTCGCAGCAATTTTTATTTCAGATTGCTATTAAGTTGCGAACAACAGATAATTCCATTAAGCAAAGTGTGTAATGTAAACAAAGCATATGCCCTTGAGCATATGAATGTTGTTTTCTCCCTAGTAGCAACAGCACATCTACAACCTTAGAGGTTTCTGTCACTCCCCCAGGTTAAATAGAGGCATGAACCCACTATCGAGCATAAATACCCCCTCTTGGAGTCACTAGCAACTACTCGGCCAAGATAGCTACTAACAACGGAGAGCATGCAAGATCATAAACAACATAGAGATAACAAAAGATATAATTCAGTATAGCAACTCAATCATAACACCAATATTCATCGGATCCCAACAAACCAAACATGTAGAATTACATAACGGTGATCTCAATCATGTAGAGCAGCTCATGAGATCTAAACATGAAGCACATGGTGGAGAAGACAACCATCTAGCTACTGCTATGGACCCATAGTCCAAGGTAGACTACTCACTAATCGCTCTGGAGGCAAGCATGGCGATGAAGAAGACCTCCGGTGGTGATTCCCCTCTCCGGCAGGGTGCCGGGAAGAGCTTCTGGACCCTCCCGATCTTTGGGTCGACGGCGGCGGCGCATCGCGATGTGTTCTGGAAAAGTGATCGGGTACTTAGGTTTTTTCCGTCGGGGGGCTTTATAGGCGAAGGGGCATCATCAGAAGTGGCCCGAGGTGGTCTCACACATAGGGGGCGCGGCCAGGGCCTGGGCCGCGCCGCCCTGGTGTGTGGCCCCCTCGTGGCCCCACTCCGTCTCCTCTTTGGATCTCTGCAAGCTTCCGGGAAAAATAAGACTTCAGGAACTTGTTTCGTCCAATTCTGAGAATATTTCCCGTGTATCACTTCTGAAACACAAAAACAGCAGAAAACAAGGAACTGGCACTGCGGCGACTTGTTAATAGGTTAGTTCCGTAAAATGCATAAAAGTGCCACGAAGTGTAACGAAACAGTAGGCAAATGGTGTAAAAACAAGCATGGAGCATAAAAAATTATAGATACGTTGGAGACGTATCAAGCATCCCCAAGCTTAACTCCTGCTCGTCCTCGAGTAGGTAAGTGATAACAAAAGAATAATTTTTGAGGTGACATGCACCTACACAATCTTGATCATATATGTAAGCATTTGTGAGCTGGGATCATAAGAACTTAAAACATGGGCGTGAAAGATATTACCTTGACAATAGAAACTTAGCAACCATGTTATAACATGAAAATGAACACAAACAAAAGATCAAGAAAATGAAACAATGAAAGTCAAACGTGTGTTCAAATCATAAGGAAAAACATACAAATGGTTTTCAGCTTGTCCTTCATGGAGAGCAAAACAATGCATAGGACACCTTCTAGTTTAAGAGGGCGACTAGATACAAATAATTTAAGAACAAGTGAAACCAACAATATGAATCAATCAATGAAAACTTTGGGACAATGCACATTATACTAAGAATGATAACTTTGCTCTCTTATGGTGCATAAAGATAGAAGGTGGTGACTCAACATAAAAGTAGAAGAAAGGCCCTTCACGGAGGGAAGCAGTGATTGCAAGTTTTATAACCTTCAAAAATTATGGTACTTACCGGCTTTGAGCTCTCATTGCCCCCATCATAAGCATCTTGAATGGTTAGAGTTAATGCGAGAACAATTATGATGCATATGCTTGACAAATCATCAGTTGAAAACCTCGTGTCCCGTGAATACGAGTACCCAAACCTCATGCTACTCAACTTAGAGTCCCAAGCAAGGCTCTTGTCATTGTAAGTATATATGTATCATCGAAAACCGCCAACGGGGTACCTCCGTGCCCGATGACATGGAACAAGCCCACATCAAAATGACAGGACAAGCAGACAATGAACACCTCGACATCTATTTTATTTACCATTTGTATAGCTTTTTATTTTGAGATGCGTCGTCGAATGTCCACCATGGGTATGCTGTAAATTTCCACCATGAATTATGCATGGCTTAGATTGGCGGCCCAGGCGTTTCCCTAACACATATACAAACTCCATGATCCCCACAAGATTCCCAATTCATTTCACACCGCGGGCATCCATAAACAAAAGATCACGATATCAACTCAAATAAGAAGTGCAATGTTGAAAGCTTGCCCCATGACGGCATGGCTGGGCTAGTCTCCAACTTACAACTTGCAAGCATAACAACTCAACATAAGAGACCACAATGTCAAATTTTAAGAACAGGAAAAAGTAAAGTGTGCCTTCCGGTTCGTGAGAGCTTTACTCACCAATTTTCGCATAACACTGGTAAGAGTTTAATTTGAAGAGAAGATAAAAGCAAGTCAAATTTACTTGGAATAGCAAATTGCTAGTAGGTATGTATGGTGGACACTTTGGAAAACTTTGGCTTTTAGGAGTTGGATGCACGAGTAGAGCTCATACTCAGTACAAGGCGAGGGCTAGCAAAAGACTGGGAGCGACCAACTAAGAGAGCAATAATGGCCATAATCATGCAAAGCGACAAAGCGACATTAAAAGAAGCATAAGATGGCATCAAAAGTCAAAAACTAAATGATCATGAAGGCTATTGGCGACTTTGTAAGAGTCTAACTTGTGTGAGCATGCGCCAAGTCAACCAAAATAAAGCATCAAGGAGAAAACCAAAATAATGCTTCCATACAATAAAAACAACGCATGATTTTTTTTCAAAGGCTCATTAAGCAATCTCAGTTAATTGAGACAAGTCATGCTACAGCAAAACCACTAAGCATACTATCAAAAAGACATCAAGCATGACATGAAAAAGCCTAAGCCGCAGTCTACACAAGCTCCTTCTTGTACCACTATTTTGCATAAAGGTTTTTCTCTTTTCCAACACCATTTGAAATTTTTAGAGACACCTCTTTTGATGAAAACCAATAAAGATCAGAGGAAAAAATACACCTTGATGAAGAGATATGACAAGGTCTGAACGCAAATCAAGGCGAAAACGAAAGCCAAAAGCAGTAGCGGAAAAAGAAGAACACCCGGTGAAATTGTAAGAATGAAAAACGGAGTGTTCTTGGCAAATGAAAACGAGTACATCTCCTCCAAAGGAAATTTGTTGGGGTCCAACCATTTATTGCAGCAAACAAAACTAAACTAACTAAGAAAACTAAAACAACTGACGCTCCAAGAAAAACACATAGTGCATGAAGCAGTAAAAATATAGTGTCTTGAAAGGTGACATGATTTTTGCCGATGAAGAAGGGGTCCCTCGGGGGCATCCCCAAGCTTTGACGCTTGTACTTCTTGGATATTTCTTGGGGTGATGCATGGGCATCCCGAAGCTTGAGCTTTTGTCCATTCTTCAACTCATCTCATCATTCTCCAATCCCTACACTTGAAAACTTCCTTCATACAAAACTAAACACAAATCTATTAGCAACATTAGTGTAATCATAGCATATAATCAACCTCTTTTTGCTTCAGGTTTCAACCCAAAACCACCACATATTAAGTATATGCTACTGTAGTAACTTCCCCAAAAGTTCCGTGATCAAAAGAACTCAAAAAGAAAGCGATAAAGTGGCAAACACAAATATTGGCAGAAATCTGTCAAAATAGAACAGCTGACAAAGGTCGAATTGTTTAGGGGTTTTCTGTTGCTCAAATCAAAAAGTGTTCAACTAACGAAAGTTACATATAACCTGGGGCATATGCACAAGAAATCGCAGGTCCAAAAGATGTACAGAGAATTTATACGAATTTTTACGGTGCAGCACCGAAAACAGTTTCAGAACAGCAACATCCCCAAATCTTTACCTCACTCGAATTAGAGGCTTCTCTTGGCACAACAATAAAATAAAAAGGATAAGGAGCAGTCATTACAGTAGTAATGACTTCCAAGACTCAAGTAAAAGAAAAAGTACTGGAAATAAAACATTGGGTTATCTCCCAAGAGTGCTTTTCTTTAACGCCTTTGTGCTAGGCGCAGAAAATTGCGAATCAAGTAACATCAAGTGATGAAACATCAAGCTCATAATTTACTCTAAGAATAGAGTCAAAAAGTAATTTCTTCCTTTTCCTAGGAAGTGTTCCATACCTTTCTTGAGTGGGAATTGATATTTGATGGTGCCTTCCCTCATATCAATGATGGCACCTACAGTTCGAAGAAAGGGTCTTCCCAAAATAATAGGACATGAAGCATGGCATTCAACGTCATAACGAGAAAATCAACGGGAACAAGGTTATTGTTAACCACAATAAGAACATCATTAATCCTTCCCAAAGGTTTCTTCTTAGCAACATCAGCAATAGGAACATCATAATAACACTTTTCAAGCGGTGGTAAATCAAGCATGTCATAAATCTTTCTAGGCATGATAGAAATACTAGCACCTAGATCACATAAAGCATGGCAATCAAAACCACTAACATGCATATCAATGATGGGTTCCCAACCATCTTCTAACTTATTGGGAACGGAAGCTTTTTGCTGCAACTTTTCATCCCTAATTTTCATGAGAGCATTGGTAATATGCTTAGTAAAAGCAATATTTAGAGAACTAGCATTGGGAGTCAAAGCAAGCTTTTGCAAGAACAAAATAACTTCAGATATATTGCAGCCATCTACATCAAAATCATTAAAGGAAGTAGAGCTATCATCTCCTACACTCCGAAAAATTTCAGCACTCTTTTGAGAAAAAGTTTTGGCAGTTTTAGGCTTCTTAACACAAGGAGTGGGAGTTTTCTCTACACCAATCAAAGTAAGAGGATTGCTAGCATTAGGAGCAACATCATCAGAGGTAGTAATGGTACATACCTTCATCTCTCTAGCCATCTCATCTTCTCTTTCCCACTTGGCATGCAATTCCGCTAACAATCTAACATTTTCATCAATTCTAACTTGAATAGCATTAGCAGTAGCAAAAGGATCAGGCTTAGCGGACATTCTGTTAACCAAAGAAGATTGCACATTAGACAATGATGAAATATCGGTTTCAGCTTTGGAAACCTTAGCTTGCAATTCAGGAATAGCCTTGTTTAAATTTTCAAGTTGATGACTAATAGTCCTCAACAGAGCTGATTGCTCCTCCATAGTCTTGGTGAAAGCCCTGTTCTGCTCATATTGCGCCTGCATAAAATTCTTGGTAGCCTTTTCAAGTTCAAAAATTCTTTCTTCACTAGGCATTTATGTCTACCAAGATAGCTATTATCACCATTAGAAGGAAACGGTCTATAATTGTTACTAGCAAAATTGTTCCTATAAGCATTGTTGTTAAAATTATTATTTCTAATGAAATTCACATCAACATGCTCTTCTTGAGCAACCAGAGAGGCTAAAGGAACATTATTAGGATCAACATGAGTCCTATCATTAGCAAGCATAGCCATAATGGTATCAATCTTATCATTCAAGGAAGAGGTTTCCTCAACAGAATTTACCTTCTTACCTTGTGGAGCTCTCTCGGTGTGCCATTCGGAATAATTTACCATCATGTTGTTGAGTAGCTTTGTTGCGGCGCCCAAGGTAAGGGACATAAAAGTGCCTCCAGCAGCTGAATCAAGTAGGTTCCTCGAAGAAAAATTCAGTCCTACATAAAAAGTTTGGACAATCATCCAAGTCGTCAGTCCATGAGTAGGGCAATTCTTTATCATGGATTTCATTCTCTCCCAAGCTTGAGCAACATGTTCATTATCAAACTGAGTAAACTTCATAATATTGCTACGCAGAGATATAATCTTAGCAGGAGGATAGTATCTACCAATAAAAGCATCCTTACACTTAGCCCATGAATCAATACTATTCTTAGTCAAAGACAGCAACCAATATTTAGCTTTTCCTCTCAAAGAAAAAGGAAACAACTTGAGCTTAATAATATCACTTTCTACATCCTTATATTTCTGCATCTCACATAGCTCAACAAAATTGTTGAGATGAGCTGCAGCATCTTCAGTACTAGCACCAGAAAATTGCTCTTTCATAACAAGGTTCAACAAAGCAGGCTTAATCTCATAAAAGTTTGCAGCAGGAGCAGGTGGTGCAATAGGAGTGCAGATAAAATCACTATTGTTCGTGCTAGTAAAGTCACGCAACTTGGTGTTTTCAGGATTAGCCATTTCAGCAAAACTAAAGTAAACAAGTAAAAACAACTACCAAGGATTCTAATTTTTTTGGGTTTTTGATATAAAACGATGCAGGTAAAAATAAATAAAGTAAAGCAAAACAATAACAAAGTAAAGGATGTGCGTGCGAAAAACTCCCCTTGCAGAGGTCTTCCACTCTTCCCCGGCAACGGCGCCATAAAAATTTGTTGCTTGTTGCGTGGTGAATGACCAGCCCGTTGAGAACCCCAAGAGGAAGGTGTGATGAGTATAGCAGCAGATTTTCCCTTAGTTAAGAAACCAAGGTTTATCGTTCAGGAGAAAAGCAAACAATACGACTGAAGGTGATGCTTGCTAGTTTGCGACAGCTTCGGACAATTTATATATGGCGCCTCATCCAAGCTTTGCTTGCTAGCTGCAACGCAGAACCTGCACACAACACAACCAAGTACTTTGCTCCCAACTTGTGATGAGGTTGTCAATCTCACCGGTTTGCTTGAAACAAAGGTTATGAGCGTATCGAGTGGAAAACAGTAGAAGTATGCGAGTAAAGTAAACAGGTGATAGCAATATGATGGAAATAGGACCGGGGTCCATAGTGCACTAGTGGTGTCTCTCCATAAGATAAATAACAGATGCTGGGTAAACCAATTACAGTTGGGTAATTGATAGAATAAAGATAAACGTGATATGTCAAGAAGATCATTATGCGATTTACTCTGGGCATTACAACAAAATACATAGACCGCCATCCAACTGCATCTATGACTAATAATCCACTTGTGGCGAATCAGTCCGAGAACCACACAAGTATTAAGTTGCGAACAACAGATAATTGCATTAAGCAAAGTGTGTAATGTAAACAAAGCATATGCCCTTGAGCATATGAATGTTGTTTTCTCCCTAGTAGCAACAGCACATCTACAACCTTAGAGGTTTCTGTCACTCCCCCAGGTTAAATAGAGGCATGAACCCACTATCGAGCATAAATACCCCCTCTTAGAGTCACTAGCAACTACTCGGCCAAGATAGCTACTAACAACGGAGAGCATGCAAGATCATAAACAACATAGAGATAACAAAAGATATAATTCAGTATAGCAACTCAATCATAACACCAATATTCATCGGATCCCAACAAACCAAACATGTAGAATTACATAACGATGATCTCAATCATGTAGGGCAGCTCATGAGATCTTAACATGAAGCACATGGTGGAGAAGACAACCATCTAGCTACTGCTATGGACCCATAGTCCAAGGTAGACTACTCACTCATCGCTCCGGAGGTAAGCATGGCGATGAAGAAGACCTCCAGTGGCGATTCCCCTCTCCGGCAGGGTGCCGGGAAGAGCTTCTGGACCCTCCCGATCTTCGGGTCGACGGCGGCGGCGGATTGCGATGTGTTCTAGAAAAGTGATCGGGTACTTAGGTTTTTTCCGTCGGGGGGTCTTTATAGGCGAAGGGGCATCGTCAGAAGTGGCCCGAGGTGGTCTCACACGTAGGGGGCGTGGCTAGGGCCTGGGCCGCACCGCCCTGGTGTGTGGCCCCCTCGTGGCCCCACTCCGTCTCCTCTTCGGATCTCTGGAAGCTTCCGCAAAAAATAAGACTTCAGGAACTTGTTTCATCCAATTCTGAGAATATTTCCTGTGTATCACTTCTGAAACACAAAAATAGCAAAAAACAGGGAACTAGCACTGCGGCGACTTGTTAATAGGTTAGTTCCGTAAAATGCATAAAAGTGCCACGAAGTGTAACGAAACAGTAGGCAAATGGTGTAAAAACAAGCATGGAGCATCAAAAATTATAGATACGTTGGAGACGTATCAATTGCCATTACCACTCATAATCTTCCATATTACTTGTATTTCACTATCTCTTCACCGAACTAGTGCATCTATACATCTGATAAGTGTATTGGGTGTGTTGGGGACACAAGAGACTTCTTGTATCTTAATTGCAGGGTTGCTTGAGAGGGATCTCTTTGACCTCTTCCTCCCTGAGTTCGATAAACCTTGAGTGATCCACTTAAGGGAAACTTGTTGTTCTACAAACCTCTGCACTTGGAGGCCCAACACTGTCTACAAGAATAGAAGCGTTCATAGACATCAAGCTCTTTTTTGGCACCATTGCCGGGTAGGTAAGGTAAAAGGTACTCACATCGTCTGGCTACTAAGCTACCTTCTAGTACTGTTGCTGGTGTGTGAGTGCTCGAAGTTATTCTTTAGATTCTGCAATTATATCTTTTTGTTTCTTGTTTTTATTTTCACTAGTTAGGCTTAATGGAAAACAACAACAAAATTAGAGACCTTTATAGTATTTATCTTGAGTTAGGACATAAAGTGTTTAAAGAGAAAATTAAAAAACCTATGTGAAAGAGCATGGAGCCCCCATGTGTGGTTTTGGTAATTAATGACAATCTCTATGGACTAATGTTTGCATTGAGTTATATTTGTAGGACTTGTCCATAGACAATGCTTGAACCATATGTTGGCTTCAAGGTTGTAAGAAGGATCAAATGAAGAACTTTAAGTGATGACCAATGTGTTATTCAAGGAAATATTGAAAGAATGGTCATATGAGAATTGAGCTTATTGCAACTATGTCTTGAAGAATATAATTGAGTGGACATTTGTGTTTACCTTCAAGACATCATCATCATGAAGGAAGAAGGAAGGTTACAAGGTTGATCAAGTCAAAGTGGAAAGATGGGATTCAAGTTGATCAACTCTCAAAGCATACATAATGTATCGAGTGGGATCTTGTGATCTCGGGCTAGGATATTATTAAGTGGTGATCGTCTTCATGGATGAGATGTCAAGTTCAAGATGTGCCATCTCAAGGAGATTATATGCTTGATGCATGTATTCTATTTGGTGGTAATGGCCATGTGAAGATATTCCTAAGAGAGTCTTTCCCATATTGATTTATGGGGGAGCAATCCTCAAGACTTCATCAAGCTAGCGCAATCAAGAAAGGAATTCCATCTTGAGGTGGAAAAGATCATCTTCATCAAGCTCAAGTGGAATACACAAGGCAAAGGTTTGTTCTTGATAGGTTTTCTCTTCTACCGGTCTCGTGTGTTAGTTTGGAGACCGGGTTATAGGATTGGTAGCCGTTCTATCAAGAGGGGCTCTCGAGTGAGTAACTTAATCGCATCGTTCGAAGAGAGCTCAAACCTTTGCATACTTGACATCATCTTTCTTGGTTCTTATTTGGCTTTTATCCATGTGAGTTTCTAGAGCTTGTGGTTATTTCCATGACAAGCTCTAGCTCATCAAAAACGGATTTCGTATAGAACTCTTATTGCGTTTTTGGTGTTTGGAGATTTTACCAGTTCTTCTTTATAGCTAAAGTCAAACCTTTTATCATTTGGTTTCATCCTCCTTTGTTGGACTATGATGTTTCTATGGATGAAGGTGTAGAGCTCGTTGTGGTGATTCCAACGAGCCCAAGTTCATCAAAAACGGAGTCCGGATGCAAAAGTTATGGCCGTTTTTGTGTTGATGTTCTGTCTCCGCCGGAAAGTCCGGCGGGGCCGCCGGACCGTCCGGCGGCCGACCGGAAATTTCCGGCGGCCCCGCCGAACCGCACTACTGAAGGGCTTTTTGGCGGCCGCCGGACTGTCCGCCGAACCGTCCGGCGAAAAGTCTGGCGGGGCCGGACTTTCCGCCGAACTTTGGCGGGATTTGCTTCCAACGGCCAGATTTTCCCCACCTTTAAATACCCTTCTTCTTCCTTGAACCAACCACGTTTTTGGGCTTCTCTCTCCTCCATTGTTGACCTTCAAAGCTTGCCCTCCCTCCTCACTTCCCTCCATGTTTCTTGCATCATTCTAAGGGAAAAGAGAGAGGAGATCTAGATCTACATTTCCACCAATCACTTTCTCCTCTAAGTGAGGGGAACCTATTGGATCTAGATCTTGGAGTTCTTTGTGGATTTCCTCTTTGTTCTTCCTCTCATATCCTCCATAGCATTTGTTGCTTTGGTAGGATTTGAGTGAGAAGGATTTGAGCACTTTGTGTGCTCTTGCCATTGCATTTGGTGCATCGGTTTGAGTTCTCCTCGGAGATTCGGTAAGTGGAAGTAGTGAGCTTATTACTCTTGGGTTCTTGGAACCCTAGACGGCTTAGTGGCCTTTGTGGCATATACTTGGGGCCTCCAATTAAGTTGTGGAGTTTCCCCAACCTTTGTGGTGCCGTTGTGGCGATTCTTGGGAGCCTCCAATTAAGTTGTGGAGATTGCCCCAAGCTTGTACGGGTTCGGTGACCGCCCTCAAGTGTCCCATAGTGGATCATGGCATCTTGCTTTGTGCGAGGGCATGAGGAGAATAAGGTGAGCCTTTGTGGCATTCGGTGCGTAGCGTGCCTTCGCATCTTGAGGTGAGCCTTTGTGGCATTTGGTGAGCATTGTGCTACCACATCTCAAGGTGAGGCCTTTGTGGCGTTCGGAGTGCATTAAGCCGCCACACCTCTCCAACGGAGACTAGCTTCCTTTGGAAGTGAACTTCGGGATACATCTTCGTCTCCTTCGTGCCTCGGTAACTCTTATCCGAGCTCCACTACTTATGCACTTTACATTTGTGATAGCCATCATGCTTGAAGTTATATATCTTGCTATCACCTTGCTACTTGTCTTGCTTAGCATAAGTTGTTGGTACACATAGGTGAGCCTAGTTTATTAGGTTTTGTAAGCTTGTCAAATTAAACGTTAGTTTATTTCCGCATTTGTACAAGCCTTTCGTAAAAGTTTTAATCGCCTATTCACCCCCCCTCTAGGCGACATCTGTGTCCTTTCAATTGGTATCAGAGCTAGGTCTCTCATTTTAGGCTTCACCGCCTTGAGAGCAAAGATGTCGGCTAGGGGATTAGTGCACAATGACACTTTTATATTCGATGGCACAAATTATGATACTTGGAAAATTCACATGCTTAATTATTTTCGGGTCATGGACCCATCTATGGAGCGAATTGTAGATGCGGGTTTTTCTCCTCCAAAGGATACTCTAAATCTATCTTTAGAGGATAAGAAAAACTTGTATCTCAATGCTCAAGCTTCTCATGTGATTATTAATGCTTTGAGCGATGTAGTTACCTTCTCCTTCACGCCTTTTCGGAGCGCTCATGAGTTATGGACAAAGCTTCAAGAAAAATATGATGTGTCCAAGTTTATTGGGGATGATTGTATTCCTTCCACTTCCGGCCGTGATGAACTTTCATCCACTTCACCAAAGTGTGGCAAGACACAAGGTAATGATGTGGTGAGTGGTGATGAAACTTGCAATGGTGATAGTATGCTTACTTTTGATGATCCTTCATCTCTATCTCATTGCAATGCTTCATCTTTGGACTTAAACACTTCTAGCACCATAAATGCTTTATATGCTTGTGTTAGTCCTTGCATATCATGTGTAAGTTGCTTAAATAAATCTCATGATGATATGCTTGCTCTATCTAGTGGCCATGATAAAAATGCCTCTATTTCCTCTAGTCTTTGTGTGGCTAACAATATAGAGGAAACCGGAGATTCTATTGGCCAAGACAAAGTTTTGATTGGAGCTTCAAGTATTTCATCCTCATCATCATCTCTCGGTTCCCACATATGTCTTATGGCTAGGGATTCAAAGGTAACTCCTTCTTTGGAACCCACTATATCTAGTGATCATGAAGAAGAGGATGATTATGTTGCCTCTTTAAAAAGGAAGGGAGAAATAGTCTTTCATTCTATTGGTAAGAAGAAAATTGCTTGCTCTAACTTCGTTGATATTTTGGTTGCTGCTATTGAGAGCAAGAAAATTATTGATGAGCTTCAATCTCATGATGAAGAGCAAGAAGAAACTATTGAGAATCTTCATAGTCTTGCCAATGATTTTAAAAAGACTCTTTTAAAAGAACAAAACTCCAATGATAGAGCTCTTGAGGTGGCAAATGATTTAAAATTAAAAAATGATAAGCTTGTTTTTGTTAATGCTAAACTTCTTGAGGATCTTGAGCACCTCAAAAATGGCTCTATGGACATTGAGGGTGTGCTCACCAAACTCACCGAGTCACATGAGCAACTAAAAGCTTCTTATTTAAAAGAGTGTTCCAAGTTGCCTTCTCCTCTTTTGGTTAATCATGATGCTTGTGCTACTAACTCTACTTCTTGTGAGGCATCTATCTTGAAGGAGAATGTTGAGCTAAGGGCTCAACTTGAGTTGCTAACAAGCAAGTATGGGATATTGGAAGAAAGTCATGAAAAGCTATCTAGCTCTAATGAGGATCTTCTAGTGTCCCATGCTCGCCTAAAGTTAGCTTATGAGGATATGTCTACAAAGGTAACATCTTGTGAACCTCATGTGGTCACTAGCACTACTTCCCAAAATGCTATATTGCCATGTGCTAGTCCTTGTAATTCATCCACTCATACTATTGCTACATCTTGTGATGAATTACTCTCCTTGCCTTGTTGCTCTAACAATATAGCTTCTACTTCCTCTAGTACTTGTGTTGTAACTAACCATGTAGAGGAAATTAAAGAGCTCGAGGCCCAAGTCACTTTGTTGAAGAAAGACTTGGTAAAAAGTCATGAAGGGAAGTCCAAACTTGACAAGATGTTGAGTGCACAAAAATCCCCCAATGACAAGAGTGGACTTGGATTTATCTCCAACAATAAGAAGAAGTCCAAACTCTTCAAGAAGAAGAAGGGCCAAGAGCAAGTCAAGGATCCGGCCAAGATTGTTTGCTTCAAGTGCAAAATTGAAGGGCATCATGTTAGGTCTTGCCCATTGAAGAAGAAGCTTCTAAGTGAGAAGCAACAAGGGAAGCGGCCTCAAGCTCAAACTCAAGTCCTTCCTCAAGATGAAGAAAAGCTTCCTCCTAAGAAGAATCAACCCAATGCTCCCATTGTGGAGAAATCAAATGAGAAGAAAGGAAAGATAAGATCTTGCTACATATGTCGTGAGAAGGGTCACCTTTCTTCTACTTGCTCTATTGGTAACTCATCCAACCCTATCATAATCAATGATGCTTATTCACTTTGCAAGGATAAGGTTGGAAATGTGTTTGCCAAATTTGTTGGTACTCAAAGTGGTGTCAAGAAAAGAACCATTTGGGTTGCCAAACCTATTGTGACTAACCTCTTAGGACCCAACTTGGTTGGGGACTAACAAGCCAAAACTTGATCAATAGGTGTCTAATGGAGGGCATTGGAGACTTGGCTATATCATGAAGAATTAAGGGATCTTCATTAATTATATTTTCTCAAGTCAAGTCAATTGGATTATCTTATTTCTATCATATATCCATTGTTCCTCCTTGCGGTAACATGTATTCAACTTATCTACATTGAAAGTTACTCGCCCCTTTGCATGTGTTTGGTTTTGTATCTTGCATGTGTTTGTATATGTTGTGCTCCCTACTTGCTTTATTTTGAGTAATCAATTATGTGCATGTTGGTTGCACACCATGTATGGTTGTTACTGTTGAGCCTATTGCATCTTGATCTATCTTCTTGGCTCTTGGGAGTGATTAATGGACCATCCCATTTTGGGGGAGTGATATGCTTTGGCACTTCACAATCCTAAAAATGTGTGTACATGAGGAATACCACTTAGTGTTGATATTTAAAGATTATCTAGTCTCTATGTGGTATGTCATTTTCATGAGAAATTCAAATTCTATAATGTCCATTAATCATCTTGTTGGATTCTATTTGCCTCTTGTTGGTAAAGTTTAATTTTCTAGGTTTGGAGACTCCGTTGGTTCTACCCCGGAGACTCCGGTGGTTCTACTCCGGAGACTCCGGTGGTTCAACCCCGGAGACTCCGGTCCCCCTCGGAATTTCCGAGCCCTATGGAAATTGACTTTAACAACTTATTTGAAAATTGGTTTTATCACATTATGGGGGAGTATTGTGCTTTGTGCATATTACAAATCCATGAAATGTCTATATTTGAGGTTGTGTCACATAGTGTTGATATTATAAATTATCTTGCTTCTATGTGGCATGTTTTCTCGAACAAGTTCCAATTTGCCAAATTGTTTATTGCTCTTGTTTTGGATCTTGTTTGTGAGATACTTTCTTGATAGGGTTTTCCTAAAATGTGGAATACTACATCAAAGTTGGAAAACCATTTGCTTCAAGCTATCCTAATCATTGCTTTGCGTGATTGTTTAACTATTTGAGTCTATCAAGAATATCTTTGTTTGGCATGGTGCTTAATTCTTATCCTTTTCATATGCTCATTTGTTGTGAAGATGATCTTGGATTTATGTGTAAACTACCACCGGAAATAACTCCATATACCTCTTCTCCTTGGAAAATTGGTAATCTATCATGTGGTATTTTTTATATTGATCATCTTCACTTTGGCTATTACTTTTAATTGCCTTATCTCTCGCCAAGAAATGTATTTGCTTTAACTCCCATTGTCTTTCTTGACTCTTGTGATTCCATTTGATTTTGTTGAACTTATTTTGTGTTATTTCTATGTAGGTAGATGTGATGATCCCATTTGTGTGCATTTTGTATTCAAATGCAAAATCATAAATAATGCACTAATCTTGGGGGAGCTCTCCTATATTTGTTATAACACACTCTTGTGCTTATTTCAATTGGTTTTGATTATTGTTGGAAGTCAAATCTTTTCTTTTTGGTACTTAGTGTGCCATCATAAAAAGTGTGGAGAGTTTGGTTTGTTGTTGGAACCTTGCTCTCTTTGGGAGTTGCTTATCTCATTCCTTGTAATTTGTTTTTCACTCTTAAAATGAGATATGTCTTTGAGCATGTGTGTTTTAGTTATCCTTTATGCTCATTGGCTTTTGCTTAGTTCACTAGTTGAACTTTGGAGTCAATCTTGTGTTGATTTGATTCTTTGATATAATTTGGACAACCTTTTGTAGCTTCACAATTTCGTGTGCTCGCTTGTCCTTCTTGGTGTTTTGTCCAAATTGTATCTCCTTTGGCTCTTGAAAGTCTTGTGCATGCATATTTACTAAATGTATATTGTATGGCATGCTTTTGCTTTCTTTGATCTAATATATAGGAGAAGCTCCATCAAATCCTAAATCGGCTAAGATGTGCATGAAATTCAATTTCATTTATATATGCACATATTTGTGTGGAGTTTGTCCTATATGTTGTAGTTCCTAACTACTTTGGACCCAATGAGTTTGGGGACCATCTTGTACTTGAACTTTGTTTTAGGTACATGAAGATATATTGGTGCTTGTCTCAATAATAAGGATGAAGTGGTGACTAAATGATAATTTGAGGCAAGCTAGGATTATTGAAGAACTCCTATCTACTACATCCTACCTTTAATATCTCGGTAACAAGTATCTTATCATGCATACTTTTCTAGTATCCAAACTTGTGTAGGTTGTTTCATGGCATGGAAAATCATTATTTGCAAATGTTGTGCTTCTTGCAAAGGTCTTAATGAAACCTCTTTATTGCAATTGTGAGTAATTTGAGATGAGTGCATCTTATTGGGAACATATAAAATCATGCTCATGATTCTCCTATCCCATATATGTCAATTTAGCAATTTTATTGCATATCAATTCCTCAAGTTCTCACATGTGCAATATGGTTGAAAGTGTAAATTTATTACTTTCTTTTGGTATTCATCTTTGTGATACTTGTTGCTTTTCTCAAAGCATCCCAACTATCTTTTTTCCCTTGTTGATATTTGTGATGTCTTTGACTTGTTTGTGGTTGAAGTTCATCAATATACAATAAGAAAATTTGAGCCTTTGGCCGTGCTTTAAAAGCAAAAAATCTCATTGGTATATTGCATGACTTTATTTTGGATATCATGTTCTATTCTTAGTGTCTATTTTGTGTGTACATGTTTCTTTGTGATAATTATCTTTGTGATGTTGTCTACTTAGAAACTTATACACATGAGAGATGATATCTCCTTATTTGATATCTTATTTGAACCTTATGTGTTGGGATGGAATGCTAAGCAATTTCATTCATTGAAGACTATGTGGATGCTCTATGCTTATCCTTGTATTAGTCTTATAATATGCTTTGTCATTCATATCACACATTCCTTTGGTTGAGCCTTTTAATATGTTGTCCCTTGCTTGTTGCTCAACCATTTGTTTGATGCAAGTGTTAAGCTTATTTCTTCTCTATGATCTCATGCAAATGGTTGCGTTTTAAATGTTATTGAGGGAGTGAGGATTCCATGTTGTGCAAATTGTATTCAAATGCAAACATTCCATTTTTTGCACGTACCTTGGGGAGCTTCCTCATTTCATTTAAAGCACCATTTTGCGGTTATCATAGTATTTGACTTCACTTGGTATCATTTTGTTTTGAATAATATTGAGGGAGTGATGATTCCATGTTTGTGCACCTTATACTTTAATTCAAATAGAATATTTTGTGCACAAACCTTGGGGATCTTCCTCATATTATTTAGAGCACCCTTTTGGTCTTATCATAATATCTTTATTCAATTTGTTCTTTGGATCGATTGATTGCTCTCTTCATTTGTTGAAGTTTATCCACCATGTGATCTTATTTTATTTGCAATCTTTGATCCTCAATATAGGTTGATTTCCTCTGAGTTTTCATATTTGGATATGTTCATATATTTTCAATTATACTTTTGGTTTATGCACATATTATGGAGGAACTCTCACTATATTGGCCTTCTAAGTTTTTCCGCCCATTTCGGCAATTGGTGCCAATGGGGGAGAAGTTTCGAGGGTTTAAAGGGAATTGGGTTTTATGCTTTGGTTTTGTTCTTAAGCATTTGCCTTTCATGCTTTGCATGGTTGAGTATATAGAGAAAACTCCACCAATAACCTTGGTTGGCAATATATGCAATGAAATCAAGATCATTCACATGTGCATAGATTGTGGGGGAGTTTGCTCTATATATAGTGGTTTTACTAACATCACATACTTTTGTAGTATTTGATGTTAGTGCAACCATTTTGGTTCCTTAAATTCATTATATAAACCCTCTCAAAGTGATTGTCATCAATTACCAAAATGGGGGAGATTGAAATAGCATGGAGCCCCCATGTGTGGTTTTGGTAATTAATGACAATCTCTATGGACTAATGTTTGCATTGAGTTATATTTGTAGGACTTGTCCATAGACAATGCTTGAACCATATGTTGGCTTCAAGGTTGTAAGAAGGATCAAATGAAGAACTTTAAGTGATGACCAATGTGTTATTCAAGGAAATATCGGAAGAATGGTCATATGAGAATTGAGCTTATTGCAACTATGTCTTGAAGAATATAATTGAGTGGACATTTGTGTTTACCTTCAAGACATCATCATCATGAAGGAAGAAGGAAGGTTACAAGGTTGATCAAGTCAAAGTGGAAAGATGGGATTCAAGTTGATCAACTCTCAAAGCATACATAATGTATCGAGTGGGATCTTGTGATCTCGGGCTAGGATATTATTAAGTGGTGATCGTCTTCATGGATGAGATGTCAAGTTCAAGATGTGCCATCTCAAGGAGATTATATTCTTGATGCATGTATTCTATTTGGTGGTAATGGCCATGTGAAGATATTCCTAAGAGAGTCTTTCCCATATTGATTTATGGGGGAGCAATCCTCAAGACTTCATCAAGCTAGCGCAATCAAGAAAGGAATTCCATCTTGAGGTGGAAAAGATCGTCTTCATCAAGCTCAAGTGGAATACACAAGGCAAAGGTTTGTTCTTGATAGGTTTTCTCTTCTACCGGTCTCGTGTGTTAGTTTGGAGACCGGGTTATAGGATTGGTAGCCGTTCTATCAAGAGGGGCTCTCGAGTGAGTAACTTAATCGCATCGTTCGAAGAGAGCTCAAACCTTTGCATACTTGACATCATCTTTCTTGGTTCTTATTTGGCTTTTATCCATGTGAGTTTATAGAGCTTGTGGTTATTTCCATGACAAGCTCTAGCTCATCAAAAACGGATTTCGTATAGAACTCTTATTGCGTTTTTGGTGTTTGGAGGTTTTACCGGTTCTTCTTTATAGCTAAAGTCAAACCTTTTATCATTTGGTTTCATCCTCCTTTGTTGGACTATGATGTTTCTATGGATGAAGGTGTAGAGCTCGTTGTGGTGATTCCAACGAGCCCAAGTTCATCGAAAACGGAGTCCGGATGCAAAAGTTATGGCCGTTTTTGTGTTGATGTTCTGTCTCCGCCGGAAAGTCCGACGGGGCCGCCGGACCGTCCGACGGCCGACCGGAAATTTCCGGCGGCCCCGCCGAACCGCACTACTGAAGGGCTTTTTGGCGGCCGCCGGACTGTCCGCCGGACCGTCCGGCGAAAAGTCCGGCGGGGCCGGACTTTCCGCCGAACTTTGGCGGGATTTGCTTCCAACGGCCAGATTTTCCCCACCTTTAAATACCCTTCTTCTTCCTTGAACCAACCACGTTTTTGGGCTTCTCTCTCCTCCATTGTTGACCTTCAAAGCTTGCCCTCCCTCCTCACTTCCCTCCATGTTTCTTGCATCATTCTAAGGGAAAAGAGAGAGGAGATCTAGATCTACATTTCCACCAATCACTTTCTCCTCTAAGTGAGGGGAACCTATTGGATCTAGATCTTGGAGTTCTTTGTGGATTTCCTCTTTGTTCTTCCTCTCATATCCTCCATAGCATTTGTTGCTTTGGTAGGATTTGAGTGAGAAGGATTTGAGCACTTTGTGTGCTCTTGCCATTGCATTTGGTGCATCGGTTTGAGTTCTCCTCGGAGATTCGGTAAGTGGAAGTAGTGAGCTTATTACTCTTGGGTTCTTGGAACCCTAGACGGCTTAGTGGCCTTTGTGGCATATACTTGGGGCCTCCAATTAAGTTGTGGAGTTTCCCCAACCTTTGTGGTGCCGTTGTGGCGATTCTTGGGAGCCTCCAATTAAGTTGTGGAGATTGCCCCAAGCTTGTACGGGTTCGGTGACCGCCCTCAAGTGTCCCATAATGGATCGTGGCATCTTGCTTTGTGCGAGGGCACGAGGAGAATAAGGTGAGCCTTTGTGGCGTTCGGTGCGTAGCGTGCCTCCGCATCTTGAGGTGAGCCTTTGTGGCATTTGGTGAGCATTGTGCTACCACATCTCAAGGTGAGGCATTTGTGGCGTTCGGAGTGCATTAAGCCGCCACACCTCTCCAACGGAGACTAGCTTCCTTTGGAAGTGAACTTCGGGATACATCTTCGTCTCCTTCGTGCCTCGGTAACTCTTATCCGAGCTCCACTACTTATGCACTTTACATTTGTGATAGCCATCGTGCTTGAAGTTATATATCTTGCTATCACCTTGCTACTTGTCTTGCTTAGCATAAGCTGTTGGTACACATAGGTGAGCCTAGTTTATTAGGTTTTGTAAGCTTGTCAAATTAAACGTTAGTTTATTTCCGTATTTGTACAAGCCTTTCGTAAAAGTTTTAATCGCCTATTCACCCCCCCCCCTCTAGGCGACATCTGTGTCCTTTCACTATGGAACTTTATTTGCGTGCTAATAGAAATGTTATTAGTATGAATTCTTTGAACGCCATTGTTGCTATTGCTATGGAAAAGTCTAAGCTTGGGGAAGCTGGTTTTGATGAGCATGATATTTTTACTCCCCCAAGCATGGAGGAGAAAATTTACTCTAATGATACTATGCCTCCGATATATGATGATTACAATGATGAGTGTGATATTTTTAGTCCACCTACTATTGAGGAGAAAATAAGGTATGATTATAATATGCCTCCTATTTTTGATGATTATGGTGATGAGAATAATATGGATAGATATGTTGTTGAATTTGCTCCCACTACGATTAATAAGAATGACTATGCTTATGTGGGGAGTATTAATTCTTTTATGCCTGTGGCTCATGATAAACATGTTTTATGTGATAGTTATATTGTTAATTTTATTCATGATGCTACTGACAGTTATTATGTGAGAGGGAAACATGGTTTTATGCATCTCAACAATATTAAGTTTCCCCTCTTTATGTTGAAAATCTTGAAGTTGCACTTGTTTTGTGTTCCCATTCTTATTACTATGTGTTTCTTTGATTTATTTTCTTACAAGATTCACCTCCAAAAATTGTTAATTCTACAAGGATAAGAATCTTGTTGACAAGGGTTAAATCGAAAAATGTCCTAGATGAAGGATTTAGGATCGGGGAGATAGGGCGTCGGATGAACTCAAAGGTAAAATCAGTCAAACAAGGTGTGTATCGAAAGTAGACGTGGGTGTAAACCTGACTTGCTTTCAATCTGTCCCCATCGTCCTCTCCTGGCCCCTATATATAGGTGGCCAGGTCTCAAGGATCGGGAGGGATCCGATAAAGATTACAATATCGACATACGACATGAACTCGTATTTCGACTAGCGTTACAATTGGGCCTAGCTTAATGGGCCTAAGGGGTACTCAACTGATGGGCTCTATTATCTATACCCTTGTCAGTAGCCCCCAAGATTCTATGAGAATTGCAGATTCGAGTTGAATCTCAGATCTTCAAATCTTCGACTTGATCAATACTTGACTTCTTCATACCTTTAAATCTTCGACTTGGTCTTTCGACTTATCTTTTTATTATAATGTCTCGCAAGGGGTTTTGATGAACAAGCCTGACAACTCTGACGGATCAAGAGGCCAGTTAACTGCCGGAGCAGATACTTGTCATCTACTTCAAATTTAATCCCCTTGGACTTGAATTCGGGATCCCGGTCAAACCCATCCTTTTGCCGCATTTAGGACTTACAAAGAATGAATCCCAGTGGTTCTCAGGGTACCTAGTGCATCCACTAGGATTTTCTTCGCGTCATAGACATGGATAAGTACCAGCAGAGCGCATCCATGTGCATATACCAGGCCACACAGGATGGATCCTGGGGTCTTACCTTCGTGATATATTTCAACCACGGCATTCGAGTTTTGTCGCGATGACGCAACCCGAGAATCATATGTCGCAGCCTTGTTTGACTGATTCAATGTACAAAATATTTGGGTTATTTAACCTTGATTGATAAAAACTCCCTCCCGATGGGAGTAATGATGCTTTCCAAATCTTCTTTCGTCTTTTTTGCTCCATTATTCATGAAAAAACATCGTCGGGTGCGCACCCAGTGCTCCCGATGGGAGTAGCCCCCGAGGCTATAGTCAAAAAACTTATTTCGAGTATAGGCTCAAATTCATTGTGCCTACTTTTACTCACCAGATCGTGGCTTTATTTGATAATATAGTCGGGTGGGCGCTCAGCGCTCCCGATGGTAGTAGCCCCCAAGGCTATAGTCGAATATTTTCGGGTATAGACTCAAATAATGAGTTTTTCTTCCTCAATTCCTCTGCACCTTTCATGTCAGTTTTTCATCGACTTCCTTGGTCATCATTAATATGTAGATATGTCATACCATACTTGTGCTGAATTTTCACCGCTTATCATATTCTGATTTCCCTGTTACTCGTCATTAACAGAGTTATTCTTTAAATGATTTGACTGGGTGCTGACCGTTGCTCGTGGGCAGCGCGGTAATTTTGCAATTTTCCTGCCCGTTAGTGGGCTGCCATTTCTGCTCCTTGCGCCACGTCTCAGCCCACGTTCCTTCATCAGGAAGCTATATAAGGGGGAGAGTGGGGAATTTACTGTTTACCAGTTCCTCGCTTCTGCCGCCGCCACCATTGCTGCAAACCTTGCGCCCCTCTGAGCTCCTGCACAGCCCCCATGCGCAACTCATAGATGCGCGTCAAGACCCTTGCGCAGAAGAACAAGATGGGGAAGAGCAACACTGCCAATGCGACCAGCTGGGTGCCCTCTGATTTCAAGCAGAAGGATCTCACCAAGGTCCAGGCTGATGGCCTCATCTCCGACGACGACCAGGTCATCTTCCCTAGCACCGAGCGCATCACCAAGCCCCCGAGCGGCTTTCGGGTGATGTTTCTTGCCTTTCTCTTGTGCGGTCTCTCTTTCCCTGCCACGAGTTTCTTCGCGGGCTTCTCTTTGTGTACGGTGTGCAGCTTCACCAGCTCACACCAAACTCAATTCTTCATATTGCTTGTTTCATAACCCTTTGCGAGTCCTTTCTGGGGATCGAACCCCATTTTCTTCTCTGGAAATTTCTCTTTCGGCTCCGCCCCAGTGTTGCTTTATCAAAAAAGCCTGAACTGGGCGGGGCTGTAATTTCTGTTCGTGCGGAGTCTCAATACCTAGAATTTTCCATGGCTGCCTCAGTACAAGGTTGGAGGAAGAAGTGGTTTTATATTAAAGACCGGAAAGTCTCTTCCTCTGACCAGTACGGCATTGCCCCTTTTGATGCTTCTAAAGATCTGAAGAAATTGACCTCGTGGGATTCGCCTCCCACGGAAGCTGAGATGGAGGAAATCAAACCACTGCTCGCCCGCATCCAAGCTCTGAAGAGTGGCAGAGGGGGTGCGCTTTCAGGCACTCAACTTATGGCGTTTTTCCTGCAATGGCGAGTTCAGCCTATTCAACATCTCATTTCCAAACTTTGGTCTTTTTCTGGCTTGGGCGATTCTTCTCGAGTATCTGACGATCTCATAGAGAAGAAGGATCTCGACAAGCGAGTGAGAGCTCTTACTACTCTCACGAAAGATCATGAAATTGCAGAATTGGCCGCTGGTTTCTTTGACTTCGAGTGTCCCTTGCCTACGGTACATGCACTGTCTTCATTTATTTACCTTCTTTTGTCTTATCACTGTTTTTCTTATAGCTTTCGGCTTGTTTTCCTTCTAGGATCACTAGTTCCTTGTTTCTCACCCTCATCTTCCAGAGGGAGGAGCCATTCAAGATATGCCTGTTTCTGCTGCCTCCGAATCCCCCGAGGCTGAGGACAACCATGACGGAGATGAAGCCGAAGATTCACTGGAAGGGACCAGTTTGACTACGTCGCCTCCTCCTGCACTTTCCGAAGATCTTGGTCTCGACAAGAAAAGGAAACGTGTCAAGGAGCTCCTCTCTTCGAGTACCTCCGCTCACAAGAGTGTGGCCGGGGAGGCCTCTGCTCTAGAGGATGAAGAAGAGCTTTTCGACGCCTTGGACTCGTAAATTCTTTGCTAACTTGTTCACATAATCTTCTTTCTGTCGACTTGCATAGAGTGCTTTACTCTTTTTTTCCCTTTTCAGTGATAACGAGGACCCGAAGAAATATGTTGCCACTGCTCCTGTTGTTGATGCTCCTGTTATCGATGAACCACCCTCACAAGAGGCAGCTGTGGTGCCTAAATCACCAGAAGCGGCTACCAAGAAGGCTGGTTTTCGTGCTTCCAAACGCCTGAAGAAAGCGTCACCGGCGAGTACTTTTCTCGACACCCCTCGACCAGTTATCCCCACTGATGATGTAAGTGCTATATACTTTTGTTGCTTACTAGCTTTGAACTTCTCTTTTCATGCCCTGCCTTGGACAGACTTTGATGAAAAAGTTCATCTCCTTGGGTACTGAATGTGTCGAATTTTTGAAAGCGGCGAGGTCTTCTCATGGTAAGCTTTTTGCCATCCTGTGTCTTTTATTTGTCTAATTTTGCGCCTCTATTGTTCTTTTATTGAGTTTTCTTTCCTCTTCTTGTGCTGCAGATGATTTGGTGGCGGCTAATGCTCGCATATCGTCTCTGGAAGCTGAACTCGAAGCTTCCAGAAAAGCTTGGGATGCTTCCACCGCTGCCAAAACCACTGCTGAGAAGTCCACTAAGTCAGCATTGGCTAGGGCCAAGAAAGCGGAGAAATCCTTTGCTGACGCTAATAAGGAGCATATCCAGAGGGATCAGGCCATAACTGAATGCCTTAATAAAATTTCTGCTCTTGTTGGAGGTAAACACCATGCTTTTCCCTTCTTTGTTTATTTGTCCATTCTTATACTTGCTGATGTATGCTTTTTCCCTGTCTTTGTCCCCTTGATTATTTAGAACATACTGGGATGTCTTTGGCACCTTTGCAGCCAGACGATGATCCTCTACTGGCCACGGTTAACTTGCTGGAGTCGAACTGGATATCTCTCCAGGAGATCTTTGAGCTGGTTAGTCGCGTGTAGACGCGAATTTTCGTCGGGTTGTGGCCCAAGCAGAAAGCGGATGTGCCAGCTGCTGATCTGAAGAAGCTTGCAACGGCTTTTAACACCCCCGAGGATCCTATTCTTCTGATGAAGAGCCGCTCCGTGAAGCGAGGTGCGGAGGAGGCCATTGCGCTTACTTATGCGCATGGCGAGGAGGTTAACTGGGAGAAGGTGAGCTCTTCCTGCGGTCGACCTCTATCGGAGCTACGGGGTTTCTTTGAGAAGGCGAAGAAGTACGCGCCAGGCATCATGTTGATTATTACTCCTTCAGTGGCTTCTTTGACCTCTGCTACGCCGGTTTCTTTGACTCCGGCGACAAGTGGATCGATGCCTCCTCCCAATGCTGATGCTACCTCTTCCGCGCCTACTTCCACCGCGGTCCCTGATGCTGAGGTGGCGTAGACTTAGTCTTCCTTCGTAGTCAAGATTTCTTTTGGTGTAGTAAACTTTATCTATGTTCTGCCCGAGAGCCAGTCAAGGGGCTTGTACTCTTTGTAAATACTTTTCCTTTATAAAATGTCGTGCTTGATTGAGTTTCTGAGATGTTTTTCTTTTTCTTTCTGTTGGTTTCCAGCCTGTGCGCGCTAGTGGGTCGCCAGATCGTGGTCGGGGATCACCTCCCGCTGATATGTTCGACTCCGGAGCTTCTTCGCCTCCTCATTCTTCTTGTCGATGTAGGGAATCCTTATCGAGGATTTTGGACCTCGAAGGCCGTTTGTCTTTAATGAAGCGTCAGGCGAAGATTGCTTTGGACAAGGCCAACAAATCTTGCGGCTTTATGAAACAGATATCCACACTTGAGGATAAGGTGTCGGGTCTGATGGCCAAAATCGTGCATCTTGAAGAATGCGACACCTTTCTTATTGGTATTGTCGAGTCCGTCTATGAGATGTTGCGATGTAAGGTTCCTTGCAGCCTTTCTCTTTTCCCTTTTATTCCACTATTGTTGGCTAATACCTTTTTGTTATCTCAGGTACTTGCCTGGACTTTGTTGGTGAGGCACGTCGGGTTTCTGAATGAATTGCGGCTCTCGAGAAAGCATCAGAGGGAATTGACAGTTTGTGGTCTGATCCCCGACGCCGTCGTTCCATTGTGCTTCTTCAAGATCGTGCTCAGCACATTGGAGAAGCAGTTGATGGTTGTCAAAGGTCTTTGACGACCATGTATTATGTCATGCTCCCTTGCAATCCTCTGCCTGGAAGCTTTCCACAGCTACTCGACGCTTTTAGATCAAGTCAGCGAATTGATCGGCTGATAGAGCTCAACTTGGTGGCTGGTGCCAATTTTGCTCTTGGGTGGACACATAAGTGGCATCCAAGGCTTAATTATAGTTCTATGTCACTGAGTTTTCCTTCAGGGGGAGCTAGTTTGCGAGTTCATCTGGAGGCTACCCTTCAACCAGCAAGAAGGATCATAGCTAGGTTGCTTCGAGAGGATGCCGCATTTTTCCGCGAGCATCATTACTTAGACCCCCTGGGAGTAGATGATTCTGGTAACCCAATGTTATGATGCTCATGTATGTACTTTGTGTATAGAACGCGAGAGTTTTTGTTTTCTAACTTTTTTGTCAGAAATTTTTATTCTCAGAGCGTTTTACATTGTGAATTTTGGTGCGTTTGCCGCAATTTTTGTTTAAAGACACGTAAACTCGAATAGGAGGAGCTTTGTCTTTATTTATGCTTATAATATAAGATACATGGGGTGACCCAAGAGATCCGGCCAATGACCTGTGTTCTGGATCTAGAGGGCATTGCCCTGGAATAGCTCGTGGCTTTTACAGCCTTATTTTTCTATTCTACTTTTTGGCCTACTTTGTCGCCTGCATCGTCGAGGTCTTCTCTTCTTCTCATGTAGCTTTGTCTTGGTCTGAAGGTGGTACCCGTGGTTTTTTCACCTCCGGCTCTGCTGGGTGCCCTTTAAGTTGTTGTGCGGCTCCTGTAGTCGCGCTTTTTACCTTGTCTTTGGATTCCCCGTAGCTTGCCATCATGCCAAAGTTTTGCGCCATCTTGTGAAATTCCTTGTCGCATAAATCTGAGAGTTCGAAGCTTTCTTTTACTATGATGATTCCTTTGGGCCCTGGCATTTTGAGTACCAGGTACGTATAGTGAGGTACTGCCATGAATCGCGAAAACGCGGGTCACCCGAGGATCGCGTGATATTGTGATGGCCAGTCCATGACTTTGAAGTCGAGCTTCTCTCTTCTGTAGTTTTGTTGATTCCCGAAGCAAACAATGAGAGCTATTCGACCCAATGGATAGTTAGCGCTTCCTGGGATGATTTCGTGGAAGGAACAATCAGTTGGCTTCTGGAACTCTTACGAGATGTGCATTGCTCGTAAAGTCTTTGCATATATAAGATTTATTCCACTTCCTGCATCCATGAATATTTTGTCGACATCGTATGTCCCAATTTGGGCTTTGAGTACCAGAGGCGCGTTTCCTGGCCGAGGTATTGTTATGGGGTGATCGTCTCTGCTGAATTATATGGGTTGCTCTGACCAGTGCAGATATTCCGTTGTTGCTGGGGGTGAGGTTATTGCTAGGTTAACTTGGCGAGTTATGCTTTTTTCCTCTTTGTTCGACTTTGGCACAGGCTGTATCATTGCTGTGATGTGCCCTTTAGATGGAACATATCCTCCGTCGTCATCGTGTCCCTGGTTCGGCTGGTCTTGATTTTGAGGAACTCCATTGTTTCCTTGTTGACTTGCAGGCGCGTTGCTTGTGTTTCCTTCGTATCCTTGCCGTTTTGCTTCGGCTTGCTTGTTTAGTGCTGCTTCCTGTAGTTTCAAAAACATTGTGCAATCTTTCATCGCGTGCCTGGATACTCGTTTCCCATCGACAAACGCGGAGTGTATGTGACATGGTCCGTTTAGCATATCTTTTGGTGATGGGTTGTACTCTCTGGATTCTTTTGTCTGAAACTTTTTGTAGTCTTCTTTTCTGTAGCTATGATATCCCGAGCTTCTACGGTCGTTCCCTTGGTAGCTATTATCCTTGTACCCTGCGGCTACTTGGCTGTGAGAACCGTAGTTATCGTAATTGCGGGATCTCCTCCTTTGGCCTCCATATCTGTTTCCTCTATCATCCTCTGGCGATCGTATCCGTTTGTTGTTGCACGCATCTTCTCTATCTGCAAATCTGTTCGCTATATCTATTAAATCTGACACTGTTTTCGGCTTGATTCTGCCCATCTCTTCGACTAGGTCTCCTCGCCTCAACCCGGGTATGAATGCATCTATTGCTCTTTCGTCTGAGACTTCGACTGCTGAATTTTTGATGATGTTCCATCTTTGAATATATGCCCTTAATGTCTCATTGCGTTGCTGTACGCAAGCTTTGACTTCTTCTATGGACGCTGGCCGCTTATATGTCGACTTGAAGTTGCTCGTAAATTGCTTTGTGAGCTCCTCCCAATTTCCAATTGTTTCTTTTTCTAATTTGCTCAACCATGACCTTGCCGCGCCGGTGAGGTGTAATTGCAAACTTTGCATAGCTGTTTCCTTGGTTCCTCCCAATATTTTTACTGCTTGCAAATAATCCGAGAGCCATGACTGTGGCTCCTGAGATCCGTCGTATTTTTGCTGATCATGGGGTAGTTTGAAACCCTTGGGTACTGGCGTGGTGCGAACTCTGTGAGTAAAGCATGATGCCCCCATCTCTTTTTCGTCGTCTTCGTAATCGTATGTTTTGTTTGGAGACCTGGATCTTCGGGTTCCTCCATACTTCGGGCTTCTATGTCGCCTTGGTGATGGTGTTCTAGATCGTCGACTGTCGCTTCTGTGCCGAGGACTATTGTGACGGCGTGGTGATCTTGGTTTGTGGGTTCCCTTGTTGCGATATGCCTCCTGTTCTTTTACTGATAATTTGTTGCCTACCATCTTCAATCCATTTAGTGCTGCCCGGTGCATATGTTCCCTTGGGTCTCCTGGATTTGATCGTGTTGTATGTAGGTATGCTTGAGCTGCCACCAGTGCTGCTTCAGGAGTCTTTGGTATAATGTTTCCTTGCTCGTCGACCGATAGGAAGGACGAGTCGAGGTTTTTGGAGAGGCTTTGCCTTTCTGAATACTCGAGGTTTTCGAACCTTCATCCGTGCCGACGATGCCTTTTGTTGTTTGTGTATGACGCGTCGCTACGCGCTCTGCGAGCAGCGTCGCTTGCTGCAATGGCTGAGTCTTTTCTCTTCTGTATTTCCATCCTCTCTTTCGCTAGTTGCTTCGACTGCTATCTTAAGGCGTAGTGGTACCCCAAAAGCATATTCTTGCTGGCGTTTGTTGGTATTGTCGTGCAATGCTCTACGGCTATTTTGATTATTTTCCACTCGTCGACTGATAGTCGAATTTTTTTCCCTAGTTGCAAGGGAATCTGCGGTTTCTCCTTCTGCTAAGTGATTCGCTCCTCTGTTGACGTTTGCTGGATTGAGCACTGGGTTGTTGTTTTCATTGAGCTCTTCTGAGTTTTCTCCTATAATGGCGAGTACTTGGTATCGATTTTTGAGTTTGCTGTTGAAGCTTGAGAAGATCGAACTGTCATCTTCATGAAGCTCTAATCATGTATTCCAGGTGTCTGTTGATTCGTCTGAAGTATCTTCATGGCAGATCATGAGATCTTCAAGTTGAACTTCTAAGTCGAAATTCTCCGTGGTTTCATCGCCTCCTGCGATTTTTCCTTCTTCTACTTCTGCGAGATTGACCGGCGAGTTTACCTCGCTGGAAGAGCCTTCTGATGATTCTGACATTACTATTGTCTTTGACTCGCTTGCCGACGGACCCAGTTTCGCTGGATCGGAAAGGCGAATCAAACCTAGTGATCCGACGCAAAAGTTTAGACTTCCGATCGTCAAATCTATATCTTGATCCATGCTCTCGAATACTTGCATGAAACTTGACTGGTGAGGTTGGAAATCGACGGTTCCGAAGGGTATCTGGATTTCGTTGACTTATGGACTGCTGTTGGCTAAAAGCAAAAAAGCCGCCGAATTCATAGTTCCAACGCCCAGAGTCCCCATGGTCGGCGCCAATTGATGAGGGTTAACTCGACAAATGTCCTAGATGAAGGACTTAGGATCGGGGAGATAGGGCGTCAGATGAACTCGAAGGTAAAATCAGTCAAACAAGGTGTGTATCGAAAGTAGACGTGGGTGTAAACCTGGCTTGCTTTCAATCTGTCCCCCATCGTCCTCTCCTGGCCCCTATATATAGGTGGCCAGGTCTCAAGGATCGGGAGGGATCCGATACAGATTACAATATCAACATATGACATGAACTCGTATTTCGACTAGCGTTACAATTGGGCCTAGCTTAATGGGCCTTAGGGGTACTCAACTGACGGGCTCTATTATCTATACCCTTGTCACTTGTGGGAGATGTGTCCTAAAACACTATAGCTTCTGCAAGCCACTATAGCACTTTTGGTCCAACCACAAAACTCAAGTCGAGCTGGTTATACCATAGTTATTAAGTATTGTTATACATAAACAAAAGCCTTAACATCAGTGAAGTCACCATTGACTCCCTAGTGGATCTCGAGCCAACTACTGTACTCCCCCTGCTATCATTGAGTTTCACTTGAAGAAGGTGTTCTCCACTAATGTCACCTCACTACTGATTCGATCATCGGGGTCCTGGGTAACTGACATGTTCTAGATCAAGGTAGGATACAAAGGTCAAATTTTGCAAATCACTAATGGCAAATTAAACACATTACCAATATACTCACACATCTAGCTGCGAGGCTAGGCCTCAAACCTTAGCCCATGAGGACTACTCACACATGATGAGATCAGCAATCATAAACATTGTATTAAAATTCACAAAAACAATTTCGAATAATTTTACAATGCCACCAATTCTGGAGAGATCAAGGTTACAAGTAGAATCTATGGAGGTGGAGAGGTAGAGGGGTGGAGATGGTGATGAAAATGGTGGCGGTGGAGCAGCGGTTCCCCTCTCCTCACATGAAATGGATCTCAGATCTATGTGTGACTCTTTTCTATGACGTCTCTCTATTTCCGGCGGCTGTGTTCTGAATTATATACTGGACCCTTCACAAAAGTTGCTTGTGTTGACCTGATGGAAGCGGTGGTAGCTGGTATGGCTGCACGGTATGGGCGGGCTCTGCCCGTACCATTGCTCGCCAAAGCTTCTCTAGCTTGGATCCGTGGTCTCTTCGACTTGGGAATATTGGCAACTCGTAAATCTTCATTAATTAGCCTTAATTTCGCCTAGACAGTTTCCAATTCTGCAAGGGAAAAATAAAGAAAGGATTTGCACATCTTTGCAAAAATTAGTCATTAGTAGCAAGGTGAGAGGGATATTTCATCAATTACTTGACTAATATCAGGTTTTAAACATGGATAAAGATGGTTGTTTTTCACAGCCATCAGCATTCGTTTCCCATCCAGCCTACCGTCGTTCCCCATCAAGCATGCCGTTGTTCCCCATCAAGCCCGCCTCTGTTCCCCATCCAGCCTACCGTCGTTCCCCATCAAGCATGCCGTTTTAAACATGGATAAAGATGGTTAGGTTTTAGCAAAAGGGGTGGAGGAGAAAGAGGTCAGTCACGGTCAAGAAAGGAGGGACGGGAAGAGCATGGGGAAGCAGGAAGAGGGTCACTAGTCCACTGCCCTGCGCACTTGCCTCCTCCCGAGCGTTCGCCGATGAGCAAGGAGGGACGAGGACGGGCCCGAGCAGAATCTAGCTCTATTTTAGTTTTGGAGCGAGGCGAGCAAAGCGGAATGTGGGGCGCTCTAATTCAGATCGAATACAGAGGGGAGAACCTCTGTATTGATCGATGGGAAAATTAGCTGGGCGCGGCGTGGCCTTGGAATTGATCTAAATTCCACGGTCCAATACCAAGCGCATCTAAACGCTAGAATTCGGGTCATGAATTCCGAATGCCCAATTCAGAGGCCCAATTCATTGCATCCAAAGACAATGTAAGAGATTCAGGCTCTTCGTCATTGGTGCCTCCTCGACATGGTGTTAATTTCATTGACTGGAAGTGAGTGTTCTAGGTGAAGAAACATGCTGATGGTTCTCTTGTGAGGTACAAAGCGCGTTAGTTGCTAAATGCTTCAAACAAGGCTACGATATTGACTATTGGGACACCTTCAGTCATGTGGTTAAACCAACAACTATTCCGCTTCTCCTTTCACTGGCTGTTACTCGAGGTTGGTTGCTCTGTCAGCTTGATGTTTAGAATGATTTCCTTCATGGAGTACTTTAAGAGGAAATTTATATGTGGAAGCCTCTTGGGTTTGTTGATTCTGCTCATCCTAAATATCTCTGTTGCCTGGTCAAGGCTATTTATGGTCTTAAACAGGCTCCTCGTGCATGGCATGCTCGTCTTGAACTTCCTATCGCAGTATTGTTGTTGTTCTTCAGTATCTACTATCCCTCGACCTAATATTTTTATTTTATGATTAACCGTGTGTGTAAGTATCTTTACTCTCCGAGGGATGCTTATTGGTCTGCTGCTAAGCGCATTTTTGCGCTATGTGTGTCATACAACTACCTATGCACTGCATCGCCCTACATCCAGTGGATTACTTTCTGCCTTCACAGATGTAAACTGGACTGGATGATCGGCGATCTATGGGGATATGCAGTTGGTCCCAACCCAATCGCTTCGAGTGCTCATAAACAAGCTACAGTCTGCTGAACTCAAATGGGTACAATCTTTACTTAAAGAGTTGGAGATCTCTCAACAACCGCCTCCTGTTCTTCGGTGTGACAATATTAATGCCACATATCTGTCATCGAATTCAGTATTTATACTCGGACAAAATATATTGAAGTTGACTATCATTTTGTTTGAGAACGTGTTGCACAAAAACTACTTTCACCTCCTCCAAAGATCAACTTGTTGGTATCTTTACAAAGCCGTTGTCACAACCCTTGTTTAAAGATTGTAGACGCAATCTAAATCTACTGAATATTCATAGCACGGCTAATATTCATAACACGGCTAAGATTGAGGGGTGCGAAGAAGGGTGGTTAGAGTTTGTATCTAACTTAACCATAAAATTTTACACAGATGCTCTAACCACCGTCGTAGCTGGTGCTGACGATCCACGCACACCGCAACTGCACGCGATAGAGACGAGAACCGAACCTGCTAGTAATCTAAGACTTCTTGCGCGTCAGCCGACCACGCACAAGTGGCGCAAGTTGCTGCAGTGGACATTCCTCTGCAGGTTTTTGTACAGCTTTGCCGGGAGAACTTTGTGACTGGAACAGTTCAGAAAAGGGAAGAACTAATGCCGGGGAGAACACGGGCCTGGAACAGTCTAGAAAAGGAAGAAATAATGCCGAGTTGGCATCGCGTACCGGATGCTCTTTGTCGAGCAGTCGAGCTCAAGATGGATCACTTCGCGCTGCAAACTTACAGCAGACTCGCTGATCCAAGAGCCGTAGTAGCCTGCAGTAGTGCAGTGTCTATCATAATATGTTTGGTTCAACGCGGATTTGCTAGCCACCCGGCTAGCTATACATATCACCGTAGCCGTCAGATGATGGGGAGCACATGTTCCCCGGGATCACATCTTGGAATGCCACCGTTAGCTAGCAGTGATCTCCGTCCAACCAATAGAGAACAGTTTTTTTTTTGCATGGTGGCCATGCATGCACCACCATGTTTTGGAAAGTTTCCATGTAGTGTTGGAAAGTTTTCAAAAGCTACACTAGTTTGTAAAGTTGCTATGTACTATTTTGGAAAGTTTTTAAAAGCTCCATTGCCACATGCCTTGCCACATGTTTTGTTTTCTTTTTAGAAGATGGTAGATGTATACCATCCGTTTGGTAGATTATAAGTCTGCCTTTTGGGTTTCGTAAATCACAAGAACACTCAAATACCTAGTGATAGTAAAAAAACATAGAGAGAAATAGAGTACCAGGAGATGACAAGCCAAGACACAACACCAGGGTACTATCCGTTGCTTGATGTTATTAGAATACAATTTCATTACACTCTTCCCTTTTTCTGTATAATTTATTCTAATCTCGTTTGTTTTCTGGTTTATGCTTCTAATTAGACGTTGGAATTCAACTTGTAGGTTGGACACTACCCTTGGGGGGGAGGGGGGGAGAGAGAACCAAATAAGTGGATGCTGCAAAAGAAAATGCCGGGGGTAGTGTCCAGCCGTTTGGAAAGTTTTCAAAAGTTGACAGTGTGAACGCATGTATGAAAAGAAAACAAAAACCAGTGGCAACTTTGGGAAAGAAAACAAAAGTTGGCATGTGATCGGTAGCAAACGCGCTTGACGAACGCATGTATGAAATGAAAACAAAACCAAGACAACATCTGTAGTGGTGTAGAGGAGAAAAGAAACAAAAGATGAATGATGCATGTTGTGCCCTCTATATAACGGCGTTAGTGACCGATGTGTTAAAATTAGAGACCAATGTATTACATGTGCCAGATCCAACGGTGAGATACATATACACACCCATCATGGTGGCTATCCCACTATTTCCCATGTTTGATTTCTGGACGTAATAATCATTGTCTACCCTGCTATGATCGGCTCGATTTTCTGCTTGGATCAAGATCGACTTGGAAAGAAACATGTGGACTGCGCGCGGCCAATACGAGTGTGACTAAACATTGCGAATAAGCCATGCAATCCGCCTCCAAGATTTTTCTGCATTGTACTCCCTCCGTTCATTACTATAAAATGTTTTAGTTTTTTATAAATTCATCTATTTTGATATGTATCTAGTCTATTTTTATGTATAGATTAACTCACTATGGTATATATCTAGTCCACTTTAATATGTCTAAAACATCTTATATTTATGAATTAAGAGAGTATTATTTAATCGGTCGAAGCCTGCATATGGGGTTCGGATTTTGTTAGACATGCTTTTTGCCGTAAGCCCGATATTGCCTAGGCATAATTATGACAAAACCTGGGATATTTTAATTTTACCATACATCAATGCAACTTGAACCATCCAATGGGCTTCATCCAGTTTCCTGTCAAAGTGCAAGGTCAAAATTTCAGTTATAATAAAGTTGTGATTTTATCACTGAAAAGTTTGATAGAAATTATCAATTTAACTATTGACCCGAAATGACCCATTAATTCGGTTTGTCCGGTCGAACCATATACTACACATATAAATGTGTAGTTTTATGCACAATAAATCTCCCTAAAATTTACAATCTGTGTTACATTTTGACAAGCTCAATTGGCTTGCCAACACGTGTTGTGGAAAACGAACGATGATTCATGATTCAGCCAATTATACTCTTAAACTGGAAAGGCAAAAAAAAGATACTTGGGCAACTTGAGTGATAGGCTGAACGGCAGCTTAGCTCCCTAGGTAAACATTACTAGTTTGATGCGCTCCTAGCTAGCTAGCAAGCTTATCGTTGTCATGGAAGAATAATTCGTTTTTGGCAATTTGAAGGGATCTACTTCTGCAATATCGTTATGTAATATGTATGTTCAGACACAAAGATGAATTGACTAGTATGCAGCATGGTGCATCACATTCGCATCTATGCCTAAATGGCTATAGGTCTCGAAAGAGACTAAAGTTAGTACCTGAATGTAAAATATAGATCATATTCACGCTTTGTTCAGTTTGATCAAATTTATAGAAAACATACCAACACCTGCATATCAAATTATCTAAACCCTCCTAGGCCGCTCGCGCGAGGGCGGTCGGAGGCCCCTGAGAAACCCTAACAAGCCACCACCAGATCATGCTACGATGGTCGCTGCCGCTGATGGCGCCGGTAGTGGTGGCCACGTCTGGCCGTCGAAGGTGGAGGGGCAACGGTGCTAGCCATGTGCGGCACTCTCCGGCGAGCGATAGGGAGGCACTAACGGTACGGAGGAGGGCGAGCGTGCGGTGGTTAACGACATTGGCTACGGCGCTCATGCGCATGCCTAGGAGCGTTGCAGCCTCCTGGTAACGCTGCAATATGGGCCCAATCCGGGTCCGACCTTGGGCTCAATCTGGGACAGAAAGGGTTGGACCGCTCGATCTGATTGCCGGAAGCCGGTCGACGGTGTGGGGGCGCTGGCCTGGCCAAATAAAGGAGGCGGTCCCAGGGTTCCATCTCGCGTCAAGATGACGATCTGCTGGATACCCGTCCCCGTCGATCTGGCTGAAGTGTCATGTTTCGGAAGGCTCCGCCGGCACACTCCACTGGGCGCTTCATGTGGCACAATTTCTCGTTTCATAGTGAAGTCAGTTAGAATGTCACGGAAGCCGAGATCGGAGGACTAGCAATGGTGGTTCGAGTCTTTGTGACGAGGTGGAATTGGCTAACTGATTCGTGATTCGGAGCAGTGGTATCGAAAGTGGGGGCGACAACATAGGAGAAGTCCAAAGTCCTATGTTTCAAGGTGAAAATTCAAGGTTAGCCTTAATTAGTTGTGCCTAATAATGGCCTTGTTGAATGTATTGTTTTTGTGAGCGAGGACTTTCTCCGGGTTAAAAACCTAAGAACTTTGACCGGACGAGGACAATGTTTGTCCACACTTTCCTTCTTGGAGATGTTGCTTTTGGAGAAGCTAGACTTCTGGTGCTATCTTGGCGGTGTTAGTGCTGCTGCTACAAGAAATTAATCGCTATAGCGAGACTTTTTTTCTATAATTCTTCTTCTTGTTTTGGCCGTGTATATCTGTACTATCACTAGAGTTTTTGTAGAGGCTGGGTGTAATTGGTTTATTCTCGATATTAAATATTTTTTACTTCTAATCAAAAAAATAGCAACACCTATAATACCAAATAAATACAATTAACAACATATTTTTGTGAATTAAAAATATATAGTTAAATTTTATTTATTTGGTATTGTGTAGGTATAGATGTTATAATTTTTATAATATTTTGGAGACTTCGCAACACAAAAGAATTAGCTAATTGCGTGTTACAGCCAAAAAAAAAATCGGATGCTGATTGCATGTTGCTGCCAGCGATTGGGAAGCCTAATATATTCACTGTATATGGGCCTACCAGACCAAAAATTCTGCAGTAGGCGAAATTATCTTTGCCTGCTCGGCCTTTCTTAAGCCTTGCAGGCTTGAAGTTGCTCGAGCGGGTATATTTTCTCTGAACAACTGAATGTTGTGAATCCGCTAAAAAAAAAAACTGAATGTTGTGAAAGCTTGATGTCTAAGGAACGAACTTGGCCGGGTAACTCCAACGCCTAAAGTCGTCATGGTGAACTAGGATCGAGAGATTAACGCCGGTACCGCCATACTGGTAACATAACCCCATTTAGATCAAATTAACTCCATCCATGAAACTCCTATACACAATTACTCTTTCTATCTAATGCACTTTAATTCATGTCACTGGCATAACCTCCTTCCACCGCACCCCCTATATAACACTAGAGCATTTCCATGAACCCAACATCTCCACACGCCATTGCTCCATCTAGCAACACAAGCCCAAAGTGTAGCTAAAGCTGAGGAAACATAGCAATGGTAGCCAGGATCACGTTCGTCTCCTTCACCCTCCTCGTTGTTGTTGCACCCATCGCAACGATGGCGGTATCGATGCCCACTACCACCACCGGTACCCTGCCATCGGCACCTGTGGACGTCCCTGCGCTCCCATTTGTTAGAATAAGCCTGTCGTTCAGTCTAGGTGTTAGTTTCTTCAGTTATATCGTCAGTTAGCTGAATAAGCAGGTCAGCTTGCGGAGTCTGTTCCGAGGCTGATCGAGTAGCTGCTCGTGTCTGACTTGCGCCGTGGGATGGCACGGATCACGTAGGTCACACGACTTAGTCATGGAGCATGTTTAGGTGATCGTGGGATGGCGCGATCGTGTTGCCTGGTCATGCCCCTCTTCTAGGATCGATGGTTAAGCCTGTAACCGAAGCCTCTGAATAAAAGGGTGAAAAACAGAAAAGCAGCAAGTCATTGTGCGCTGCGCAAAATCTCTGTGTCCATCATCTCGCGTGTGTGTGTTTTAGTTTCAGCGCCTACATTTGGCATCAGAGCCACGGTTGCGTTGTTCTCCGGTCACCATGGCCGGAAGCAAGAAGCCTGCCGAAGCGGCGGCTGCTGGGAAGAAAACCGACGACACGACGGAGCAGGTGGGGGGGTCTCACGGAGGATCACTGTCAAGGTCTCCCTCACGCACGCCGCAGACACGGAGCCGCGGGCGCAGTCTGGCGAGGCGGGGCGGCAACGACATCGTCGTCCACGAGCGCGTGATCCGGGAGGCACCTGGCGGGAGCGGCGCGCAGATCGTCTACCCAAAGCTAACGACCACCAATTACATTGAGTGGGCGTTGGTGATGAAGATCAATCTCCGCGCACAAGGGCTCTGGGAGGCTGTGTGCGGGGAAGGGGAACCAAGCGAGCGGGAGGACATGGCGGCTCTGGCCGCCCTGCTCCGCGCGGTACCAGCGGAGATGGTGCCAGTGCTCGCGAACAAGGACTCGTCGAACGAGGCCTGGGAGGCGATCAAGCTGATGAGGATGGGAGTGAGCCGCGCACGTGAAGCAACGGCGCAACGTCTGCGCAAGGAGTTCGAGGTGATCGCCTTCAAGGAAGGAGAAACACTCGACGGCTTCGGCATGCGGATCACCACCCTCGCCAACAATCTTCGATCGCTCGGAGACACCGTCGAAGAGGTAAAGATCGTTCAGAAATTCCTTCGTGAAGTTCCTCCTCAATACGCGCAGATCGCGTGTTCAATCGAGACCCTTCTCGATCTGAACGGCATGTCCGTGGAAGAGCTCATCGGACGCCTGCGATCGTCCGCGCAACGGTGCGCTGTCGGCGTCACTGAAAACGCCGATGGACAACTACTGCTCACGGAGGAGCAGTGGGACGCGCGGAAGAAGGATCGTGGACAAAGCTCCGGCGGCGACACCAAGGCTCGCCAGGGCAAGAAGAAGGGCGCGCCTCGCGGGGCGGACGCCCGCAACGGCGGCGGCAGCCGCAGCGGCACGCGCGACATGTCGACGGTGAAGTGTTACAACTGTAACAAATATGGACACTTCTCGCGTGACTGCACCGAGCCTCGCAAGGAACGCAAGGAGAAGGCGAACCTGGCTCGGGACAACGACGGCGAGGAGGAGCAATCCCTGCTTCTCGCCACGGTGACAGACGTCACTGTCGCATCGGAGCGCAACGTCGAGCACGTCCTCCTGAACGAGGAGCGCTCTCAAGCACGAGCTGTCAAGGACGGCAACCGCTGCGACACCTCCTGGTACCTGGACAGTGGGGCGTCGAACCACATGTCTGGGCGCCGTGAGATCTTCTCCGAGCTCGACATCGGCACGAAAGGCTCGGTGAAGCTCGGCGACGGAACGGAGGTGCTGATCGAAGGGAAGGGCACGATCGTCTTCGAATGCCGGAATGGTGAGCATCTGACACTGACTCAGGTGTACTATATTCCTCGTTTGCGCAGCAACATCCTCAGCCTGGGGCAAATGGACGAGATGGGCTGCGACACTCGCATCCGGCATGGGTGGCTGCGTATGCGCGACGCCGACGATCGTCTGCTGGCTTGCGTGAAGAGGAACCATGGGCGGTTGTACGTGCTGCATCTGACGTCGGCACGGCCAGTGTGCCTGCTGGCGAACGGCACCGACCCGGCATGGCTGTGGCACGCACGCTACGGCCACCTCAACTTTCGCGCGCTGCGAGAGCTGGCACGTCTGGGCATGGCGAGCGGGATCCCGCTGCTCGAACGCCTGGAGCAGGTGTGCGACGGCTGCACACTTGGCAAGCAGCATCGGCTGCCGTTCCCGCACGCCTCATCATACCGTGCGGAGGAGAACCTCGAGCTCGTGCACACTGACCTGTGTGGGCCGATCTCGCCGGCGACGGAGGGCGGCAACAACTACTTCTTGTTGGTCGTCGACGATCACTCCCGTTACATGTGGCTGGAGGTGATCAAGTCCAAGGCCGACGCGTTCCAGCGCTTCAAGAAGATCAAGGCACTGGCCGAGGCCCAGTCGGGACGTCGCTTGCTGGCGTTTCGGTCGGATCGCGGTGGCGAGTTTAACTCGACCGCGTTTCGACAGTTCTGCGACGACGGTGGCATCACGCACTACACCACCGCACCGTACACTCCACAGCAGAACGGAGTTGTCGAGAGGCGCAACCAGACGACGGTGGAGATGGCGCGCTGCTTGCTGAAAAGCATGGCGGTGCCAGCCACGTTCTGGGGAGAAGCTGTCAAGACAGCAGTTTACCTGCTGAACCGGGCGCCCACACGCAGCGTCGACGGCATGACGCCGTATGAGGCGTGGCACGGCAAGAAGCCGTCCGTGCACCATCTGCGCACCTTTGGGTGCGTAGCTCATGTCAAGCGCGTCGGCCCTGGCATCGACAAGCTCGCCGACAGATCGACGCCGATGATCTTCGTCGGCTACGAGGAGGGTTCCAAGGCCTACAGGGTCTATGATCCTGCGACAAAGAAGGTACGTATTTCTCGAGATGTAAAATTCGAGGAACAGAGAAAGTGGGACTGGACTGCAGCAGCGAGCGACAGCACGCCGAACACTGACGAGCCACTGGTGGTCCTGTTCCCGGAGGAGCACACTGAAGACATCAGCACTGGGGTCGCCCAAAACATGTCTCCGGTGAGTTTTGCTACCCCAGCACACTCACCTGGAACTGTGTCATCAAGCTCGTCAGGATCGGCATCCACGACGACACCGGCGTATGCGACACGCACGGTGATCTCGCCAGTACAGACCACGCCTTCACATGGAGTCGAGGATGACTGGGCTTCACCACCCAGCAACGACCACGAGCGTCATGATCTGCAACACACGCCGCCGCACTATCGCAAGATGGCGCACATCTTTGCTGACCTTGACAAGCAGCAAGATGAGCAGGACGGCATGTGTCTTCTAGCTGCAGAAGAACCAGCTAGTGTGGAGGAGGCCTTGGAGGAACCAAGCTGGAAACAGGCCATGGACGCAGAGCTCGACGCGATCCGTGGAAATGGAACATGGGAGCACGCCGCGCTTCCACCAGGACACCGAGCCATCGGGCTCAAATGGGTCTTCAAGGTGAAGAAGGACCCTGCAGGCAATGTCGTCAAGTACAAAGCACGTCTCGTGGCGAAGGGATACGCGCAACGGCAAGGCGTGGACTACGACGAAGTGTTCGCGCCGGTGGCACGCATGGAAACTGTGCGTTTGCTGCTCGCGCTCGCTGCACATCATGGATGGCCAGTTCATCACATGGACGTCAAGAGCGCCTTCCTGAACGGAGAGCTGCGGGAGGAGGTGTATGTTCATCAACCTCCAGGCTACGTCGACGACAACCATCAGGGCGCCGTCCTGCGCCTGCACAAGGCGCTCTACGGGCTACGACAGGCACCGAGAGCCTGGAACGCGAAGCTAGACGCGTCTCTCGTGTCGCTGGGCTTCGAGCGAAGCCCCCTCGAGCATGCGGTGTACAGGAGAAACACCGGCGGCTCGACACTCATCGTCGGCGTGTACGTGGACGACCTGGTGATCACCGGGTCAGGCGACAACGAGCTCAGGGCGTTCAAGGACGAGATGAAGCATCTGTTCGCCATGAGCGATCTAGGACTTCTCTCTTACTACCTCGGCATTGAGGTGGCTCAGAGTGATGACTGCATTACTCTTAGCCAGAGCGCCTACGTCGCCAAGATACTGCAAGCAGCTGGCATGGCTGGATGCAACGCCATGCACACACCGATGGAGAGCAGGCTCAAGCTGGGCAAAGCAAATCCCGAGGAAGTCAAGGACGCCACGCTCTACCGCAGCATCGTCGGAAGCCTCCGCTACCTCTGCAACACCCGCCCCGACATCACGTTCGCCGTGGGCATGGTTAGCAGGCACCTGGAGGCACCGGCGGCACCGCACTGGGCTGCGGTGAAGCAAATTCTCCGCTACATTCGCGGAACGGCAGAGCTCGGCTGCTGCTACAAGCGTGGATCGGGAGCTCTAACACTGACAGGGTTCAGTGACAGTGATTATGCAGGGGATTCAGATGATCGCAAGAGCACGTCAGGAATCGTCTTCTTCCTAGGCTCTAGTGCCATCACCTGGACCTCGCAGAAGCAGAAGTCCATCGCGTTATCCTCATGCGAGGCAGAATACGTGGCGGCATCAGCGGCAGCCTGCCAGGGCGTATGGCTGCGAAATCTGCTGGGTGAGCTCGTCGGCGATGCACCATTGAAGGTAAAGCTTCGAGTTGACAACATGTCAGCAATCGCATTGAGCAAGAATCCAGTGTACCATGAACGGACCAAGCACATTGACGTGAAGCATCACTACATTCGTGAATGTGTTGAAGATGGCAAGGTGGAGGTCGATCACGTCTGTACTGACGATCAACTTGCCGACATTCTTACCAAGGCGCTGGGCCGTGTCAAGTTCATCGAGATGAGGCAGAAGCTCGGCGTCATGGAGGTACATTCTGACCGTCAGGCTTAGGAGGAGAATGTTAGAATAAGCCTGTCGTTCAGTCTAGGTGTTAGTTTCTTCAGTTATATCGTCAGTTAGCTGAATAAGCAGGTCAGCTTGCGGAGTCTGTTCCGAGGCTGATCGAGTAGCTGCTCGTGTCTGACTTGCGCCGTGGGATGGCACGGATCACGTAGGTCACACGACTTAGTCATGGAGCATGTTTAGGTGATCGTGGGATGGCGCGATCGTGTTGCCTGGTCATGCCCCTCTTCTAGGATCGATGGTTAAGCCTGTAACCGAAGCCTCTGAATAAAAGGGTGAAAAACAGAAAAGCAGCAAGTCATTGTGCGCTGCGCAAAATCTCTGTGTCCATCATCTCGCGTGTGTGTGTTTTAGTTTCAGCGCCTACACCATTCCCACCGGAGGGCGAGGCGCCCAATGCCGCGGCCGACTGCTGGAAGGCGGTGGTACACGCGGAGAGCTGCGCCGTCGACATCCTCCGGTGGCTCGCTGCCCCTGAATTGGGTGTCCGCGTCAGCCCGCCCTGCTGCAGCGTGCTCCAGACGGTCGGCGACAGGTGCCTCCACGACCTCTTCCTCGCTTCTGCGCTCGGCCACCTCTACGCTCCCTTCGTCAATCACGCATGCGGGATCTCCAACAGGGCAACCCCCAGTGGCCGCCAGTAATGTGCATGCATCCACGCATCCCAGACTTCAGATTGGGAAATTACTCAGGCTCTTATTTAGAAAACAGGAATAACTAGATGATACCCCGCTTGCGGGAATGTGTTAAAAGAATGCTTAGATATGAGCTATAAAATTAAATTGATAATGCAAAGAAAATGTGAGAGTGTTATGAATTTACAATTGAAAACAAAAAATAAAGCGTGTAACAGAAAGATATATAAGAACAAAGTCTGTTTTTGCCCCCTAAACATTTCACTTGGCTCATATTTCCCCCCTAAACTTTTACTTGGCTCAATAAACCCCTCTAAACAACAAATATAACCCATTAAATTTAGCTCATATTAGTCATGGTCATGTGTTTGTATGCGACTAATTGCAGATTTGTGAAGATACGGTCATAAGCCCACTGTTTGGCTGAGTAAAATCCTAAATTAGGGGGGTAACACAGACCATTAGTGATAGTTTAGGGGGGTTTAGTGAGCCAAGAAAAGTTTGGGGGGCAAACATGAACCATGTGAAAAGTATAGGGGGGAAAAGCGGACTTTGTTCTATATAAAATATGAAGAACTACTAGGCACTATTAGGAACATCCCTTTCGGACATTTTTGGTAAAATAATGCTAATTTGAGTTTACTCTACTGTATACCCAAACAATATTACCAAGATAACATGCAATATAAAGTTATGTCCTCCTACTGATCAAGTCTCGCGTAATTAACTTGTTGGTTGTAGTACAAATATGGTCAGCCATCGTCCCCAAAATATTATTCTACAAAAAGGAAGAGATACCTTTGTAAGCACAACATGAATTATCGATTGTACCTTGAAAATTCTGTAGTGCACCATCCATAATCTTCAGTTAAGCTATGTAACCATTACCTCAAAGTCAGGAGACGTGTCTCTTGAATGATTAAAAAGTCAATTGCTTTTCCTCAGGCATAAATTTAATCTAGAAATAGTGATGGATATTCTTTCATAAAAGTGCTAACACTGTCACCAAAATAGTGGTACTTAAAATGTATGATAGTCGATAAATCCAACATGAATATGGAGGGGTTTGTCGATCTGTATGCATGCAGCCTGCATGAAGATTTCTTCTTTAGAACACTGGGAAGGAAGGTCAGATGGGGTGGTCATGGACATATATAATGAAACCCCATGTATATGTTTTTAATTGATGGATATGAATAGGACGATAACATTTATAACAAAGATATCTATATCTATAAACAGTGTTAGTTTGAGCCTGTAGTCGGAAGCAGCATATGGCTTTCAGTGGTTAGATTAAGAAGAAATAACTGGGCCATAAATTAAATTCTAGAATTGGGGAACATAAAGTCAGAGTATGTACCAAATCTTGCAGGATTGCTTGCTTCACAATTCTAGCGAAGGAATCCTGTATAACAATGAAGCACCAACTGAAAAATTATACACCCTCGAGAAACAATGGTTTGGGGCTTGACAATTATTTATCTACCTTGCCGTTCGCCCTAGCGAATCTGGGAAAATCAGATGAAAAACTGACATAAAGTTGAGAAGAACCACAGATTACTTGCTGGTCATTATTAGATTTGAGGTCGTCGATCATTAGATTTGAGGTAGCAGGCATAGAACTGAGATCGCCGCCTGCGTTGAGGCTAATTATCTAGATTGTTGTGTGGATGTTGGGAATGCCTACGTCGTCGAGGCTAATCTAGATTGGTGTGTGAATGTCGGGAATGGATTGGCTCATTACGGGACCAGTCAATATAAAGGGCAACGGTGATTTTTTAGAGCTAGAATAATAATGTAGCTAGTAGCTGGCTATAGTGTGTTTATCATGTCATCTATAGTAAAAATATAGCTAATATGTATAATAGTTGACTATAAAAAACTATTTTATTAATACATAGCTCACCATGTGCTAGAGCTAGCTCTTACATGAGAGTTCAATCCTCTTTTCTCTCCTCTTCTCTCTCTTCCAAGTAAGCATAAATATATTATATTAGTCCTTATAGCTTGTTGACTAGGATTTATTGTACTTGCTCTACACTGATCAGTGCCTCCATCAGTTTCTTATGTAATTATGGTGGAGGGGAGTGGAGGAAGAGAAGAACATGCGTTGGCATACTGTTGGGCCATGGTCCATGGAGAAGTTGCAGGTGACGTGGATACAACTAATCTGAAACTGACTAAACTGACATGGCACGCTTGCATGTCGAGAGAAATTAGGTAGTGGCGGTCTCCTATTCAGATATAGAAGATTAGAGCTTAAAGATTCATCCTCTATAATATCTAGTTAATTGCCTTCCTAAACATTCCCGTGATTATGCACTACATATATCAAACACATATCTTTAAAATAACTTTGCAATCCATGTGTATGTAATGTGATTTTTTATTTTTTGTATATAGGAATACAACTTCTACTATGGTTGGGGAATTTAGGAGCCGTTCAAGCTAGTTAATCCAATGGTGGAAAAAATAGTAGTACTAGAAAGTACTTAAAAAGTAAGTACCAGAAACTAATGGAATTATTCATTTATTTAATGTAATAGAAGGGTAGTTTTGTAATTTCACATTTAGATGAGTCGACCATCTCCAGACGGCCACACGTTGTGCATGCAGAATATTGAACCTGCCAGCAAGTCGATCACATTTAGATGAGTCGACCATCTCCCCTATCACCTCTCTGCTCCGGTTCAACAACAGTGCCCGATGATCCCGGCCCACTAATTGCATTTCGAGTATGTCAAATTTATATTTGGAATGGTTGGGATGACTAATCTGGTTGACTATCCTCATTGCCCCCAAGCAGACCAATGCTCATCAGATCTGACTTATATGACGGCTAGGACATAATAAGTCACCCGTGCGTAGGAGGCTCAAGAGCACCTCCACATGTGAGCCTCTCCTGGCGTGGTTCTTGGTAGGGCCCGACTCCACCGCCAAATCTCCTCGTGTATGTTGAGTTTACTACGACTAGCATTAGGTCCCTACTATAGTCGATCCAAGCGACCCTTCCAATATCGTATGCTTTTGCATCATTAGATCCTATCTCACAGTAAGAATTCTCGTAATGTCCTCATAGAATCTGGACTGTATACAACAGACTGAAGGCATCCCACATGATTGGTCTTGACGCTGCCCTGAAGAGGTGCTCGACAAAGTGAGCTGTTGTCATAATTCCTATCTCCCTAGCACACACCCCAACCGCAAACCAGGTGCACGGTTGTTCCAAATATTTTTTGGAAATGTTCAATTTAAAAAATATAATTTACACTAAACTTTTATACTTATGTATAACTTATTTTATTACATTACAATCTTGATAATGGTACCTTCCCCCTTAATAGTTAGCATAGTTTATCAAGTATAAATGTTTCCAATATTAATTGTATCATGCATTTTATTGTAATTACATTAATTAGTATACTTACTTTGTGCTAAACAATGTATTTTGTAACAAACCTATGTTACTTTATACTATATAGATATCAACATAATTATATGCATACTTTTTTGCATTAACATATATGCTTAAATCTATTTAGTAGTTTGCTAGATATATATCTATTGAGTCTAACCCAACAAATATCTCAATATGAGATTTCTGGTGCACCATTATGTAACAAATTTATATGAGCTTTAGAGTATAAATTGGACAGTTTGGTTCACTGTCTACCAGTGTTTTCGTGGTCAAATGTTTTCAGTAATAATTAGAGAATGCATGCATTATATATATACTAGATATTGAAGATTACTAATCACCAAATATTATGCATTATTCAAACTTCTCGCAAAGACAACTTACTTGCTAGGCTCATTAAGATGCCTTTGGTATACACAACTTTTAAAATTGCATAATATTAAAAAAATTAGTTCCCATTATTGTCACTACAAATACGTTGGGTGAAAAAGTCACGAAGGTTGCGGACACTACAGTCTACAGGAGTGAGCACCTCGAAGCAGTGTTGGAAAAAGCGATGCCTAGGCAACACTTAGGCATGCTTAGGCACTAGGCGATGGACAAACGTCTCGCCTAGGGCATAGGCAGAAGTCTAGGCAGTGCCACTAAGAAATAGGCTTCCCAAACAAAAAATTATGCCAAATTGCACTAACGAGTCAGATGTGCCATATTTTAATGGTAGTTGTTCATAGTTTACTCATTTAGATGCTCTAAACTAATGCATATTCACTCTAATATCCCATATGAACGTTGATGGTACAAAAATTGTCATCGCCTAGGCCACACCTAGGACGCCTAGGCACTCTAGGCGAATGCCAACCGCCTTGCTTACGCCTAGCGCTTTTTCCAACCTTGCCTTGAAGGCATCATTTTCCTCTATAATGGCTCCGTCCTCCTCAACTCTTGTAATTCCTCCTCCAAGGCTCCAACTCGTGCATCTGGCGCACCTACAAAATAAACATAGACTGTGTCTTGTGTAATAGAATAGGTATTTGGATAAAAGCTCCGCAAGTGCAACTGAGGGTGTTTATTTCGTAAGACTTATCTGATTGCCCTCGTGGACTTAGCCTTTTGTAAAGTTAGCCGTAGCACCATGTTGTGTTGTTAACTTTAGTGTCTAGCGGCGACCCTCAAACACCATAGGTCTGCCTTGGCACATTTATTGCTGCGATTTCCAAGGTGTTTATGAGGATCATGGTGGTTGTGTTTGGAGAAGATCGGATAGGCTCTGGATGTTCTATCTTGCATGCTCATGTCGAGTCGAGAGCCACCGAATATTCCAGGGACTACTCGTAGCGGATTGGGAGATGTGTGCGGGCCGAACAGTCGGCGACACTGGTGGACTTTGTTCTTGACAGTTTTAGTTTTCGGGGTGAAAACCCTAGGTCTGACCTTCGGTGGTTCTGCCTGCAACAACGGCTTCGTAGTCATTTTCTTATTGAAGACATTGTCTGGAGACAGGACCTTCTCTAGGATAAAAACCTAGATTTTAATCATGTTGGTTACATCGGGGCGACGGCGGTGTTGATGCACTGATACTTTGAGACATCATTCTGGAGAATCCGGTTTAGAATTTAGGTGTTGTCACCACTGTTTGTGCTCTTATTGTTGTAAGACTCTAATTACTTTGGTAGGGCCTTTTTTTTGTTCTTCTTCATTTTATTTTTGGCTGTGTGCATCCTTAATGTCTAGTCTTGATCCAGATATTATGTTATTGCAGAGGCTAAGTGTAATTTGTATCATCTTGATATTAATGCAATCCCTTTATCAGAACTTTAGTGGTCATTTTGGATGTTTTATAACTCGTAATTAATTTCTTGGTTCGACTCAAAAAAGCCATCTATCTTGTGCAGGCTTATGTTCCGGGTTAATATGAAAGCCCCTTCAAGCAACTAAGGCCATAGTTCGCCAGCGTAGTCGTCTGATAGCAAAGCATACCCAATACTTTAGTCGTTGAACAAGTTAAATCATGCTTGGAGTGTAGAATGTTTTGTTTGTTAGAATTTTTTGCCGTCAATTATCTAAGTAGCTTCCAATCAAATACCTATATCCTCCGACCAGTGTCGCTAATATTTTTTGGAAATTAGCTTCATGGAATTCATCTTAGGTATAGAATGCTTATTAGGGTGGGAGCGATCGTCGTTATGTGGTCGGTTTGGCTATATAGAAATGACAAAGTTTTAATGATAAAAATTATTATCTCTTGCAGGTCATCTACAGGTGTACAGGTATACTTCATGTGTGGTCACCTCTTTAGAGACTGGAGAATCGAGACCTATTTACGAAGGTCTATACACGGTTGGAGGATACGGCGAGGGATACTTTTACCCTATATGGATGGCCGCATAATCTTCGGATAGGTCTGCCTTAGGCATTTTATAATTGCTCTGAATGATATGTAATTTGCCTTTTTTTTCTTTGTACTTGACACTTGATACGGTTGGGCAGCTGTGTCCAACTTACCTATGCAGAGACCGGATGTGATACTTAACTTTGTTAAGTAACAAAGTGCCCATTATAAAAAAAAATTACCAAGTTACCTAGGGATTTGACTCAACTATTTTAGCTTTCGGTCCCAAAGGATTTTAATCTCGAAAGAAAAGCCGTCTTTGATGATCAATCTGAAATAGGAAACTTATACACTCAATATGATTGAGCAGGAACGACAAGCCTCCGAAACACACACACACTTAAAAAGTAATATTTTCCTAAATAAAATAAGCAACAAATAATATACTTTGTCCGACTACTATTACTTGTCTCTAACATAGATATATCTAGATATATTTTAATATCTAATATATTCGTGTTAGTGATAAGTAATAGTAGTCGAATGGAGTGGTACAATTTCTGAAGCTATTGTAGAAGTAGTACGTACTTTTCTCGAATGAAAGAGGCGACGAACAGTGGAAACATATTTTGCGAGTTTAAAAAATATGTGGTTAACTTATACCTTTTTGTTTGGTACTTATTATATATGTCTTACAGATTTTTTTTTTTGAAACTTGGCAACACAAAAGAATTACTCCCTCCGATCGGAAATAAGTGTCGGCAGTTTTGTATTAGCTTAGTACAAAGTTTATACTATGTCCCCGACAGTTATTTCCGATCGGAGGGAGTAGCTTATTGCGTGTTGCAGCCAAAAAAAAAAATCGAATGCTCATTGCATGTTGCTGCCAGCGATTGGGAAGCCTAGAATATCCACTGTTTATGGGCCTACTCGACCGAAATTTCTGCAGTAGGCGAAATTTTCTTTGCCTGCTCGGCCTTTCTTAAGCCTTACAAACTGGAGGTTGCTCGAGCGGGTATACTGGAATTTTCTCTGGACAACTGAATGTATTTTTTGGCGGAGGAAGAACAGCTGAATGTTCTAAAAGCTTGATGTCTAAGAAACAAACTTGGCCGGGTAACTCCAACGCCTAAAGTCGTCATGGTGAACTAGGATCGAGAGATTAACGCCGGTACCGCCGCCATAGTGGTAACATAACCCCATTTAGATCAAATTAACTCCATCCATGAAACTCCTATACACAATTACTCTTTCTATCTAATGCACTTCAATTCATGTCACTGGCATAACCTCCTTCCACCGCACCCCCTATATAACACTAGAGCATTTCCATGAACCCAACATCTCCACACGCCATTGCTCCATCTAGCAACACAAGCCCAAAGTGTAGCTGAAGCTGAGGAAACATAGCAATGGCCGCTAGGCTCACGTTCCTCTCCTTCACCCTCCTCGTTGCTGTTGCACCCATCGCAACAATGGCGATCTCGACGCCCACTACCACCACCGGTACCCTGCCGACGTCGCCTCTGGACGTCCCTGCGCTCCCATTCCCACCCGAGGGTGAGGCTCCCGATGCCGCGGCCGACTGCTGGAAGGCTGTGGTACAGGCGGAGAGCTGCGCCGTCGACATCCTCCGGTGGCTCGCTGCCCCTGAATTGGGCATCCGCGTCAGCCCGCCCTGCTGCAGCGTGCTCCAGACGGTCGGCGACAGGTGCCTCCACGACCTCTTCCCCGCTTCTGCGCTCGGCCACCTCTACGCTCACTTCGTCAATCACGCATGCGGGATCCCAAACAGGGCAACCCCCAGCGGCCGCCAGTAATGTGCATGCATCCACGCATCCCAGACTTCAGACTGAAAATAATTCAGGCCATCTTCCAAAAAACAGGAATAATTAGGGCGCAGAGATCCATCCTCTTTTCCTTTTTCTCAAGAAATGAAGCAAGACAATAGGGACGCTACTAGCGTTCGGTGTGAAATACGAGTAAAGGTTTACTAGAGGGGCGGCGCGCTTCGCCGCGCCCACCTACAGCCCGTTGTTGCAACATGTATTTCTTTGCGTCTTGCTAATTTGTCTTTACTCTGTATTAGCGGTGTGGTTGGTCTATTAACATGGACCTGCACTGTAAAATTAAGAAGGCTGATAGAGGAGTTGTGGTCAGTGGTAGTAGCAAGCTGGCACTCTTCTTATGTAACACAACCATGCAATTTATGTATGCTTCTTGCTCGTTGGTTATTTTTTACGGAAGAATTTTTTGTTGACCAAGAATTTATCTCTATGCCTCTTTGTTCTTTGTTTTACTTCATACATTTCATAAGCTCCATGAGCTTGCTTTAGGCATTATGAAGCTAATTTAATAAACATTCTTCAATCTTCAGAACACATGAGTAATCGATGTATTATGCAATGAAATGTCATTATTGATTAACCTGCTAATGAGTTTGCATTTTATTTAATATACCTCGTTTCTTTCTTTTCAATAGATAAACATATATATTTTACTTACTATCTTAAAATTGGATAATTCTTAAGGTTGCAATTTGCAGCAGCCTTGTTCGTGCATGTCTCTCGCAACCCTTGAGTCAGAGATACTTGTGCGAGAGATGAGCCGGGCCAAGGGTGTAAAACCATAGCAGAAGAGTATTTTCAGTAGTGGATACCCTATTTTCTCCAGAAAACGAAGTATTTCACTAACAACAGGGACCTGGCAAGCTGTTGTGCTATCATTTTAACAAACCTTGATAAAAATCACAACGGGTACATTTATTGTTACTTTGAGAGCAAGCAATACATTATGTATAGCCATCCAACCAAGCGGGTCTTCCATTACCCTTGTTTCCTAGTCGATGTAGTATAGTGCAGAATAAAGGCCAAACATGTGTTATATAATATTACATGTCAAAATATGGAATGGCAGGATTTCTAACGGAATGAAAAATGCCCTTTGATCAACGGACAACAATTATAGTAGTTCTCAACTATAACAATGTGATGCATGTAGAAATTCAGGAGGTACATCCGTTTATATACAAAATTTCATCTCCCCCAATATTAACAACTTGTAATGCTTCTTTGTTAAAGGAACATAAACAATAACATTTTCATCCGTAGCATACTCCACCCTTGCAAACGCAGCGGGAAATCCTCGCTAATTAGAGGCCACTCAGCTAAAAAACCATGCTCATCAAGAAAAGAGGAAACCCTGGAATAATAAAAAGGAATCCCATAGAATCTGGGAAAAGTACACAAGTTGAAAAAAATGAAAAAGACAATAGGAAACCACCAAAGCTAGAGAAGAAAGCATGCAAAAGCCAAATAAACCAGAAAGAATATAAGAAAAACACTCTTCAAATAATAGACATGATGTAAAATCAGAGGGCAACATAGTAGTAGAAGATAACTCAGCGACATCACAATCAACGAAAGGAGCACCAGTCCCCATCCAATGCATCATGACCTGCAAAATGAATACGCAAATATTATTCAGGAAAGAAAAAACATAGCTGACAGCAGCACAATAGCATACTAATTAGTTCATGTATCTAGTGGAAGTAAAAAAAAAGAGATATAGTAAATAATGATGCGGTAGCTCAGTGAATATTATCCAATCACGACAAAACAAATCGAAAATTAATGAGAAAGACCTAAAGACACACCCTCTTAATTGCAGCACAGAGAGCCTCTAAACGGACTAGTTTTCTGAAATCTATGCAGGCACAAAAGAAACACTACCAGTGGAGCAACTGAGAGATTTCTTGAAGTAAGACGAAGTACTTAAGAGTTAAAATGTCTAAAACCTAAAGACATATCATCTTGACTGTAGGTATGCTAGAGCCTCTAAACAGCCTAGTTTTGGGAAAAATTTGTTAGCTAAGCAAGCTCAATCCTCTTAACTGCAAGGGCAAAGAAGACCCTAACATGCTGAAGCAAGTGAGAGGTTTACGATCTTGTTGTCCCTCAAAAAGTAAAGAGTTCTGTCAGGACTCTACTTCATATAGCTTGCAATCATTCAGTGCCATATCCAGGAAACAACTGAGTACAGGAATATGGCATACCGCATTTATCTCTATCATCAGTTTTAATAATTGAAAACTTACTATCGCAAACCAGAACGATAAACTGGGCTTAAAATTTGATCATCAAAATTAGTTTCCTACATTTTATCATTAGAAAGACAACTGATTACAGAAGTCCATAATGGTAGGCAGTGAAAGATATTACCAAAAAAAAAGGGTTAATCACTACATACAACACTTGCTCTAAGCATTTAAAAATCTCTCATAGCAACTCTAGAGTTATGAAAGCATAATTATTTCATGTGAAGGTTAAATCTCCTAGTTAAGATTTATTGCGTGTTAGCTAATAGATATGGAGTGAAAGCCGATGCTAGGAAAACATATTTGCAGAAGCAATTTAAATTTTTGTATACGTAATGTCTTAGTGGAACATTCCCATCTTTGTTGTGAAATGAAGATGTTTCTCCAGTCAAGTGTGAAAAGATAATAACCAACGAAATTTTCGAACGACCCAACCCAAGAACAAAAAAATATTGCCATGAATCATACCCTACAAAATAAATTCGATCATGCTTTTGATGATTCATTTACTTCCAAGAATAATTTATTTGAACAACCAAGCATTACCCATGTACAAATACATATAGAAGGAAGTCGCTTTCTGTGAAAGCTAGCCAGATTACACCCTTTGACCTCTCGTTCAGACAAAAGGTGCAGAAGAAGCCACCATTCGAAACTTATTTCAGAAATGAAAGATAAAAAAGGAGCATCTGACCAAGCCAGAGGGTCACAAATGAAGAATGGAAACGTGGTAGTAAACTCACAACTGAGAGATTATTTACATGGGCCATTGACAAACATAAGCAAGCTCAGTATTCTAGTACTGTGATAGTTTGTTGAATAATATGCACAAAATATATAATGCTACAATTATATCCCAGATACCTAACCTTTGAATTTTAAGTCTCATTGATCATACCTAACATGGACTTTTAGTTTATTAGATCTCATACCTATCAATTCTACTAACAGGAAGGAGAGGTATGCATCACTGAAAAATCAATCAGATTTGTGCACGGTGGGAACATAATAAGGGAACCTGGAAGATGTAGGCAACTCATGAAATGAATAAACATGTTCCATACTGAATCTTCTGAAAAGCTGATGAGAAATATTTATTCAGGGTAAGGCAATCTGCAAATAAGGTGGAAATTTCAGAACTAAAGTATATTCAGATAATACTCAAGAGTAAATATATCATGCATCTATATAGGTAGAAGGAAGCAGGGGCTGTAGAGTCTAATATACATCCCTATATTTAGCATGTTTTAATATTCTCTTTCAGACACTCGTGATAGTGAATCAATTACCTTCTCAACAATAAGTACATGTGTAAGTTTTGTCTTGTTAGACATACAGAAGAATTCATGCAAACAACTTATCTGGTAGGTACTCAGTGAATCTCTGTCTCTTACTACTATTAAATCCTATCTAATTGCCCACCCTACCCCCTTCATGCGCCACGGCAATTGGGCAGGTGACCTAGACTGGTGCTCATCCCATAGGCATCTGCATCGCCCATGCCCGACTACCCGTCAGAAGACGCAGGAAATTGAGTCCAACCTGATCGTCTGAGTACAGATTGGGGAAGCAAAATTCTTAGATACTCCCTCTGTCAAGAATTACCCTGCATTCTGGGTTTAGTCAAAGTCAAACTTTATAGACTTTGACTAAGCGTATAAAAAAATATTAATATTTATAATATAAAATAGCCATCATTAGAATTGTCATAAAATATATTTTCATATTGCATGTATTTGGGTTTATAGTTATTGATAGTTTTACCAATATGTTTGGTCAAAATTTAAAAAGTTTGACTTTGACCAAACACAGAATGCAGGGTAATTCCTGACGGAGGGAGTATATCATATGTAATTGCTAAGCTAGTGCAAACCATGCTAATTTGTGTGGATGGTATGGCGTCTGGTTACATGATTTATTGATCAGAATTTCACATAGTTAAGTAGTACCATTCATCTAGGTGTGTTCTGGGGAATACTTCTTCTCCACTACCGACCTTCAACGTAGAAGAGAGAGAGAGAGGCAGAGGGCAAGGAAACTCACCACCAGCCAATGCAGATGAGGAGAGATCGGAGGAGGCAAGGCGTGTCTGGCACAGCGTGGCAAATTGTGGCTGGGAAACAAAGACCCGTCAAAAAAGGCAACTACACCCCTCTTTATTGGTTTACTCATTACTCTCAAGATCGTGTGTGCTAGTTTATCATACACCAACAAATTATGGTGGAAATAGTCATAAATTGTACTACGGAGGTGTCATGCATGCTCTGGCAAGGGATCAGATCGCCAAGCATCTGCCCACTGTGCATCATCACGAAACACAACCCATGAGTCCACCCATACTGCACAGTACTTTTGGCAAGTTTCAGTTTTAGATGCTGGATTTGGGGTATTATGCTGGATTTGCAAGTCATGTTTATTAATTGTTAAGTGTGCAAATAAACAGAAAAAGTTTTGGCATGCCACTGCTAAAGGGAACCCATGAGTCCACCCGTATTGTGCAGTACTTTTGGCAAGTTTCAGCTGCTAGATTTGTTGTGTTATGAATCCTGTATGAAGACTGCATGTTTATTAATTGTTAAGTGTGCAAATCAACAGATAAAAGCTCTGGCCTGCCACTGCCAAAGGGAGAGGAGAAGTTGCCATGACGTTGTTTGTCTCATGGCATGTGCTTATAGTGATATAAAGATAGAACAAATATAATGATAAGAATCACATAATAATACAAGCCCACATATATCCGACAATATGAATACCCACAAGAAAAACATGATATCCAACACAGTAGTATCTGATATATGTCATAAATATAAGCATTTATCATATAGACTTATTTTGGTACAATTAAAAGATACCTGCAGTGCAAGGTCAACTATTGCTTGGTTGTATGGGAACTTTGCAAGGAGAAGAGATCCAGCATTGGCATGCATGTAGAAGTATGTGTGTTAGCCTATAAGTGGCAGTTCACCATGCAGAAGATTTAGAGAAGCATTCACATATTACAATAGCCAAACTTCACAAAAAGTACCTTTTCTTTGCGACTGTCGGGATGGATATGAGAACCAACTATAAAAATACCTACTGGGAAATGTTCAAGCTTGCTCTTCAGACCATAATAGGCATCATTTTTCCCACATATTTTCAAGATTATAGAACCACGCTGTATTTCTTCAGAGAGAAACTGTGGAACACGCAGAGTTATTAGTACAAGAAAAGAAAAATTAGCAATGATGACAGATCATAGCTAGAATTAACACAAAGATGAACAGACCTGAATAATCAAATCAAAAGGGTGCTTGGATCTAATTTCCCATCCTGGACTGTCGAGGCATAAAGAATCAACTCGAATGAATGTAGATAATAAGTGAACTGCATTAGTTGCTCTTGCACTAACCATAAGAAATAAGCACAAGTAACATTGTTACCGTTTCTTCAGAACACATGAAGAAACCAAGGACTAACCTGAACAAAATAAGCCATGATCAACTTCACAATTGCCTCCAAGATCAATACCCCCAGGAATTGGTTCATCAAACCTCACCCCAACCTTCGATGATCTATTTTCTTTGAAAGGTAGGCATATTTCACCTGGTGAACTAATTTCTGGAGGGCTACAGATCAAAATAACAACCATTAGAAATCTGTGTGCTTTCTGCGAACAAGATGGCAACATCTAATCAGTACATAGATCAGAAACAACAACCACCCTTTTCTTTCATTTGTTGAACCAAAAAGTCAAACAATTCAATTTATAATAGACTGCCATATGATTGCACATAGTTGCAGGATTTTGAAATAGAACCCATCTTAAAGGATGACTCGTACCAATTTCTATCAAGGATAATGCTTGCCGGCAGTAATGAACCAATGAACCTCACTCTATCACCTGAACAAGACACAATAATATCAATAAGGTACAGTAAAATAAATAAAAAATTGAGCATGTGTGGCTGGTTGTTTGGTGAGATGGTGGACATTATACTCTGACTGATACTACTGCTCAGCCATAAACTTGCACCTGAATAAGATGATGGCCTATCACAAAATATCAATGTTCTAACCTTTTTTGTATGGCTCTGATTCCTTGGAAGTTTACTCTGAAAAAAGAAATATATGTTTTGAGTTTCCAAGTTTGTTAAACATATCTACAATAGCAACAAAATACCTATATAGTGTAAAATCACACAAAGCATTTTTTGGTAAAACGGGCTAGATGAGTAAACCATTTATATTGATAGAATGAAAAGATACAGAGAGCAAACAGTAATGTCAAAAAGCAAATGTGGATGATTGCTAGAAGCTTACACTCAATAGCATTGCAGAATCTACAGTGAGCAACCTAGCGCCAAAATGTTTGCAAGTGCCTTCACCAGATATTGTTGGCAGATTTCAGTTCCTGTAAAAGATAGGTCGTGGAACATGACATAAATATAAAGATCATTGTAAAAATAGCAAATCTACAATACAATACCAAGAACCAAGTGCTGAATAATACATGCCGGCCCAGATAGCAAGACTGCGATAGAGTGGAAGAAAAACATATTGTTTAGAGCCTCTTCGATTGATACACAGCCTATCTTCAAAATATAGCACTACATCATATCATCGGCTAGCTGTTCCTCTCTTTTGAATGAATATTTATGAAATTATTAACGGTCTTGGAATCCACATATAAGGTAAAACAAATATATTACACAACTCAGCACTACCTAATTTTCAACGACCAAAAAGCACTGTGTGGGATTAAACAAATAGATTTCACTCATTTGCAGTTTGTGCAATTCATAATATCACTGATTTGTTGTCAACGATTATATTTGATAAACTAATTTTGCGAAGGACCACCAAATCAAACTGTTGTAGATTTGCAGTTACTACCAGTAAAATGTAAACCAAGAGGCACATCAAACATTGAATTTTAAACATCAATTGTGACTATCAAAACATGGTACTTACATTTGATCCACAAGAACAAACAAACTGATCAACCAGTCAGGAACATATTACGGGTAAAGACAAAAGAGGAATAGAAAGATTGACCCAAGTTAGGAGTAAAAAACGAAGCATTTGACCTGTATATTTCAGACTCTAGAAGACACTCAGAGAGGCTACTTCCTGCATGCTAACTCCAGCACCTTCAGGATGAGTATAGGGATGAGTATAGTTTTAATAGATCGACTCATGAGTTTGCTAGGCAGCAGAGTTTCATCCAGATAGACTATGCACAAGCATCAAATTGGATCTTGGATTTTGCCTAGACACTTTTCTACTAATCCATGATTAAGTAGCAGAACATTACTTAACTGGCATCACATCAGATGGTATAGTTCCACGTATAGTGAGGCGATCTGTTACCCGTTTGTTCTTCTGCCAAATTACAATAACTTATGCAGCTAAAGGACAACCTAGCCCAGAACCATCCTGATGATCTGTATCACATCGCTAGTTGTCCGCACTTTTCGAGCTACTCACTGAGTCGTTGGTTTGCTCCTCCTTCAAGCAAAGCATGCACAAGAAGCAGGGTGACAAAAACCCCAGACTCAGCTGACGAAAAACAGGCATTGTTGTTGCACACAGAAACCAAAAATCTTCTTTCTCTAACAGCCATCGTCGCCACATCCAGGATAAACAAAACCAAGGATGCAGTATAAGAAAAAAACAATGACGAAACTTCAATAGTACTAACTAATTTGATATGGCCTTCATCAGAAGGAGACAACTAAAAATACCTAGAGAAGATAGATCATATATCAACGTTAAATAAAAACACAAGGGCCACTAAAATGTTTGATTGAATTGCAGCGGTAAAGGAAACATAGCGTTTAAGCCAGAAGTCATGATGGCTTCTATCAAATTAAAAATCCCCTGCACTAAAGTAATTAAGAAATAAATCAGAACTGGGTGGAGGGGAGAGCAAGGGGAGTGGATTTACTCACCTCAACAACAACATTGCGTGCCCATCCTGGCGCCCCTGCCTTCTTCTGCATCATGGGGTAACCGGGTGACTGGACGACAACGACAGAGAGGCTTTAGAGGTAGCTAGTCAAGCGAAGAAATTTCAGAAATAGGGGAGCCTAAGGAGAGCGAGAGATAGGGGGAGGGAAGCGTCTGTGCTCTCCATCGCCCACCGCACATGCTCGCTGTTCTCTGCCGCCATCGCTCACCGTTCCCTGCTGCCAGCTCTCGCAGTTCCCCACCGCCACTGACAGAGAAGGGAATGCTAAGACAACATAGGATAGGAGAGAGGATAGACCATGGGAGAGGAAGGAGAGAATGCCCTGGCTTTCACCGGTCGTCCCCGTCACCTGCGTAGCTGCCACCTCCGTCGATGCTCGTCGATGCTCGCCGCCGCAGCCACCGGCATGAACGGCGGCAGCGAGTCCTGTTCAGCGCCTCTCCAGGGAGCTGGCAGTGGCTGCGGGGGTGGGGGCGGCTGCAGGGTAAACCCTAGAGCTTGGAAGAAAGGAATTTTTGATGAAACAGACCACCCGCCAGCGTATTGGCAAAAAGGACCACATCTGAAAAAGATTGCCAAAAAAGACCCGTACTGAGTGGCGGCACCCCTGGCCAGGCGACACGTGGCACGTGCCGCCTGGGCCAGAGCCGGCAGGGGTTGCCGCCACCTACGTCGCCGGCATGTGGCTGGCTTGTGACGCCGTGGGCCCTGCCACCTCCCTCATTGCCGGCAAGCTGCTGAGGTGGCGCCTGCCGCCATCGGTGTTGCCGGCACCCTGCCAAAGCCGTGCCAAAACCGGCCCAAGTTCCGAAGATAACGGCGCTGATTACGAGGTCTGCAAAAGGAAGCAACGAATTTTCAATGTTCCCGCCTGTGAAGCTTTTTGCATGTGATATGCAATCCGTGGTGTTTTTACCTGTGTATTTGATGCTTTGAAACACTGTTTCGTATAGTAAATAGACTCCAATTATCACGAGACAGGATGCGACGTCAGCTGATGAGCTCTCCTTTTAAAGGGTAGCACCCTCACACATGCAGCACGCCTGCTCCTTCACTTATTCACTCAGCTGCTCTCTCCTCTCTAATAAGCTGAGCTTCTCTCCATCTCCTGCTATCTCTCGTAGTCCATCACCTGCTCTCTCTCCTCTCTAATGAGCTGAGCATCTCCATCTCCTGCTATCTCCTCTGTAATGAGCTGTGTTTTGTTCAAGATTAGCATAAGTAGGTGGTATTAATGTGGCCAAATTGGATATTAAAGGAAGATCCACACATGAAGAAGTAGAGGAGCTTCTCGTATGAAGGTAACATCTTCAAATGATTACTTATATTATTGCATGGTAGTTAAAGATTAAGTCATGTAACATATTATTAGCATGGAGAGTGATAATGATGATATTATAGTTGCATGATTTCGAACTTGCTAATGAAGCATCAATTATTTTTGTATTCATTCTAACGAAATCAATGATTTTATGTGGTAGGTGGATTATAGCATGAATACGATGTCGCTGGTAATACTTGGAAATTGTGTGCCGCAGAATTTGAAGTGTACCAATAAGTAATGGTAAAAACCTCATGTCATATTTTTTTTCAGTCTTGTAGTATAAGTATGATTTGTTAATAATTCGGTTGCATATATATTTCAGGTGAAATTTTCTACGAACGTTAGTTAAATATTGGTTATTGGAAATATTTGGTGGCATAAATAGTTGCGGACCGCGTTCTTGAAGTTGAGGTATAAAATTTATCTCTTAAGAAATATTAAGTATTTATTTTGTTGTAGTGTATGTCATGTACTTACATTGGTAGAACAATAAAGTGAAGTAAGATAATTCCGTTAGTGATTGCATGCATGAAAGAATAATTAATTCTATGAATAATATTCGATCGCATACTTTATGTAGTAAAAAGTGTTAAGTATTTATTTTCTTGTACTGTATCCCATGTAGTTACGTTGGTAGAACAGTAAATTTAATTCTGTTAGTGATTGCATGCAGAAAGAATAATTAATTATATGCAAAATATAAATTACGTCAGCTCATTTAGGAGAATATTTAAATTTGTACATAAATATAACATGTAGCTTCCGTGTTACTAATATCCATTATAAATTTGTGGGGTAGGTACGATGGAAAATTTATTAGTGTTTTATGGTGATGTGGTACGCGACGGAATTTCTGGGCTAGATGTGTCTCAGTGCGAGTCTATAAATGTTGTAGTGAGAGACATGGAGAACCTAGATTTTGCGGAAGTGAGGAAATGCATCCGGGTGCAGTTTGGTCCTGAGATGCGGGGGAAGAAGATGACCGTTGAGGCCGTCATATGTGTGGGAGGGGATGATGGGACAGCTCCCCGTTGGGGTCTGCGGGAGGTGAAAGGAAATAACTCATGGAGGACATACATGAGGTTTGCAACCACGCCTGGCGCCGCTATGTTTCAAAGGCCGATGGTGTATGTGCAGTTTATCTCTCCAAATGATGAGCCTGGATGCAGTAGTGGCGCTCCAGATGCGCAGCTAGCCATCACCGGCGGCCCCAGCAGCGGCCGATCGGAGCCGATAGAACTTGAGATTGTGCCCAACCCAGGCTATTGGTCTGCGGTCGTTGACATAAGTGAACGTATGGAGGGATTACCGGAGGCCCTAGATGATGACGATGATGATCATTCTTCTGGGTCGTCATCGTCAGAGGAGGAAGGTGTTGGTCCATCTCAGAGGGCGGTTGCGGGACCGATGCCCGAAGACTTCTTGCAGACTATGTCCATCCGCAACGAATATCACTCTGTTGCGGGCCTCGGTGAGGCTAGTCTGGAGGTTGGGCATAGCTTTCCAGACAAGGACTCTGCTGACCAGGCAATAAAAAGATATGCATTGTCCACATCTCGGCAGCACGGAGTTAAACAGTCTGATAAGACTGAGCTGAAAGTCGTCTGCCTTTTCTTGGCCGAGGGTTGCCAGGGTAGAGTGATCGCTCGTCAGAGGCATGGTGTATGTCAGCCATGGGTGATCAGAAAAATTATACCCCATAGCTGCGAGCAGGTTGGAGCTCTTGCAGATCATTGCAATGTGACCGCGAAGTACGTGTCACATATAATGTCAGCGGCAGTGGAAGAAGATATTAATATGGGTATTAAGAAGCTGCAAAAAGCTGCAGAAGACCAAATTGGCTACAACGTCAGCTACGGTAAGGCTCGGCGTGCCAAGGAGGATATTTTTGAGAGGTTGTATGGCACATATGAGGATGCCTATAACTACACCCCTAGATTGCTTAATCAGATATGTGTAACTAACAAGGGGACTCAAGTGTTCTTGAAATATCGGCCGCACCCTCGGGAGGAGAATAAAAGAATCCTTGACCGTGTGTTCTGGGCATTCCCCCAGACTATACAGGCATTCCATCATTGTCGCCCGGTGTTATCAGTTGATGGTACATTTCTGACTGGAAAGTACAAGGGTACACTCATGGTGGCAATTGCAGCAGATGCAAATAACCAGCTTCTTCCTATTGCATATAGTTTGGTGGAGGGTGAGAACAAGGACAGCTGGTTGTGGTTTCTAAGCTGTTTGAAGAATGGAGTCGTGAAGCAGCGTCCCAATGTATGCATCATCTCTGATCGCAACGCGGGTCTGCTAAACGCGCTGAACACAATCAAGCAGGTTACGGACCCTGAATGGGGGTGGCCTGATTTGGAGACACGGTGGTGCATGCGGCACCTAGCAGCAAATTTTTACACAAAGTTCAAGAACAAGGATTGGTTCAAGCTTTTCAAGAGGATGTGCATGCAGAACACCGAGTCGAAGATGAATGCAATTTGGGCTGGAATCAATGGAGAAATCGAGCGTGCTGCCTTGTCATCTCGAGAAGGCCAGAGGGGTCGAACACCACCTGTCAATCTGACTCAGTGGATAACAGAGAATTGCCCCGACTTATACAAGTGGGCACTCGCTCATGACTCAGGGGCTCGGTATGGCATAATGACCAGCAATATGTCAGAGGTCTATAATGGCGTCCTCAAAGGGGTGAGAGCCCTCCCTCTTACAGCCCTCATTACTGAAACTTGGAACCGTACTCTATCATACTTTGCAGACAGAGTACAGGTTGCCAATGCACTAGTCGGTATGAACAAGCCATGGTTTGAAAAAATGCAGAGGTATCTGGATGAGAAAGCAGAAAAATCCAGGAGTCATGGCTGTAGTCTGGTCGACGCCCTTAGGAATAAATGGTTGATCAATGTTCGAGCGAAGTATGTTCACGGCCACCACAGGGGAGCACGAAAGCATGCTGTTACTCTTGGCCCCAACACATGTGAGTGCACCTACAGCAAGCCCAAGCTGCTAGGCTATCCATGTAGTCATGTCCTTAGGGCGGCTGCCGAACAAAAGATCAGCGTGGAGCATTACATATCTCCTTATTTCAGCACGTTCAGTCTTCTTAACACCTGGAATGGTGAATTCTGGGCCTGGGGCATAGATGAACACTACAGGGATGTGTGCAAGCGCAGTAATATCATATATGTTCCAAATCCGGCAATGCTTAGAACCGATAAGGGACGCCGACCATCTCGACGGCATAGGAACGACATGGACCATAGCCAATCTAGAGAACCACGTCGATGTCGCATTTGTAGGTGCGCTGGACACCCACGCAGGGAATGCCCCTACCGCAGCTAGTCATTTCGAATGTTGTATTTTGCTAGCTTCGATGTAATGTAATAAATTCTCATTATGTATCCTGAACTTATTATGTAATGAATTTAGTTTGTAATGAATTATGTACTTGTGTTATGTAATGAGTTTAATTTGTAATTTGTAATTTGTATTGAATGTAGTTTGTAATTTGTTATGATGTTATTTTGTATTATCTAATGATTTTAGTTTGTATATAATTTTTAGTAAGTTTTCACAATATTATTTGTACTAACTATATTTTATCTGACTACAGGATAATATGGCGCAACTACCATCCCTATTACATCAATCAATTGATGATGGGCACCGCTGCCACATTTGGTTGGATCCTAGTACACATGTGCACCCGCCTCCAACATTTAGGCTCCGAACCATTAAAAGTCGATGGTATACAAATGCTTTTTATGACACATACCTTCAGGCTTACGGACTTCTTCCATACTCGAGGTTAACAGATATTGAGGCTAAATTTATATTAGACTCGTCTCTGCAATCAGCACTAGTAGATCGCTGGAGACCTGAGACACACACTTTTCACTTACGTTGTGGGGAGCTTACGCCCACACTTAAGGATGTGTCACTGATCACAGGTCTACCAATCTGCGGTAAGCCTTTGGTCCCTCCTGCATATTCTAGTGATTGGCCTGACGATCTTCGAGTGCGTCTAGACACGGAAGTGCCTAATTCAGGTGCTCGGGGTGGTAGAAGACCAAGGGGTGTCCCAATGAGTTGGTTAACACAACTTTATTATAAAATACCAGATGATGCAACAGAGGAGACGTTGATGAGGCATCTGTTCGTGTATTTGCTGTTTCTTTTTGGTATGATGTTCCCGTCGACGCACGGGGATGTATGTCTCCCTAGTCTAATTAAGATTGCCGAGGAGATAGTAGATGCTCCATTACCTACAAGCCCCCCATACAGCTTTGGTTCTGCTTTGCTAGCTCATACTTATAGGGGTTTATGTGATGCAACCAGGAAGAAATGTGCTGGTGGTCATACACTTGTTGTTCCCTATGAGTTTTTGCAGCTATGGTCATGGGAGTACATACCTGTTGGTCGTCCAGTTATGAAGAATAAAATCCACCCTTATAATAGTGCCACACAATATAAATATGGGCCTCTTACTATGGCTAGCCGGTGGGTCCATGTCCACAAATCATGGGCCACAAATATTGTACGCGGATGCTACCCTGAATATCACAACCAGTTTGAGCATCTGAGTGGTACAATGTCATATGAGATCCATGGACGCGTAACAATTTTGAGTCCATCTAGGGTGATCAGCAGCCAACAATTGACTGTGTCAGAGACCATGCGTACTGGATGACTCGCTGCAACCTACTATTTATTTGGATGGTTGAGCCATATAACCTCGAGCGTGTAATGCGCCAATTTGATCTCCATCAAGATGTGCCCCCACCAGTACCCAGACAGCTCGAACATGCCATACATAAGTAAGATTTCCACTCAATGGTATCGTATCCTTAATATTATGTGAACTCTATTTAATTCAATTTTTTGTCATGTAGGCAAGACAATAAAGGAAAGAATTGTTATGACTGGCAGACACATAATAGGCGTTGGATTTAAACATGGAATGAGAACGCGTTGATTGATTGTGTACAGGATGAAAGGTAATATTTTTTTGTATATTTTATTTGAGAGTCTAAATATTACCCTTTTACTATGTCTAATATATTTATCAATTTTTAGACCATACAATATAAATACAACTGCGATATACAATCAGTGGTACATCCGTAATACACGTACCTTGTTGTCGGGTCCTCCGCCTATAGAGCTTACACAGGATGAGCAAGTGCGTGGACCAGAAATCTTATCATCGGTGTACCATCGTGACAGCACGGTACTGATTGTGTTCTAATTAATCATGTCCTAACTAATCATGTCCTAATTAATCATGTCCTAATTGTAATACATGCAGCTAGAAGATTTACGGCAAATCGCTTTTGATGCGCAAAGAGCTATGCAACAGCAGAACTTAAATACACAGGAAGGGAAGAACATATTCAGACGTATTTTCGCTACTGCCGCAAGCGGACTTCAGCGTTTAGGCTGCACCCGTCTTGATGATATTATGGCGCATCATCGCGAAATGCCTGAAGCGCCTTCGTCTAGACCGAGTCTTGCGCGACCCAGTGAGCCGCGACTGAGTACCACACCAATGACACATCCCCGACAAGACTCATCACTACTACAACGTTCACATTCACGCCTAGGATCTCAAAGACGTGCTGCTAGACAGGTACTATGGAACAACGTCTTTTTTCACATTCCCCGATAAGACTCTTGTCTACAAAAATACTAAATTCCATAGACAGTAACAATTTCTTTTTTCAATGATTTTGCTAGGAGGAGCCAATTACTATGCCAACTGTTACCCCATCTGGAGGAATGGACTCGTACACATGCGACGTGGGAGCACGGCGTGTGCACGAAAATATTGGGACTGCGTGGGATTCAGTGGATTGTGATGTTGGCCAAAATATGCCGCAATCACATGCGATGTGGGATCAAGGCGAGAGTTCACAACGGTTCAATACCACACAAGTATGTGCATATATCTTAACTAATTACACCTTCTCAACCTCATTAACGTGACATGGGTTCTAATAATGTCTATAACCCTTAGGAAACTATTGATCCGACATGGGACGACATGGGAGCTGGTATTGGATACACCATGGCTCCACCACAGGGATTTCAGCATATGCTGCGACAGGATACCACCAACTTTTTTTCATCTATCCCAGACTTCTTTTCGTACGATCCAGCTAGCACATCTGGGAGCTTAATTCCTCCACCCTCAGGATCTCAGCACGTGTTTCATACTCCTCCGCCACCACCTGACACACAACCAGAAGAGGACGAGCGGCAGTACGGCCGAGGCCACCGTGAACCTCATCCCCCCCCCCCCCCCGTGAACGTCTATCGCCTTCAGGACGTCGGCACAGGCAGCCCAGACCTCGCCGACAAGGCTAACACAATTTGTGTACGCCTATATATATCTATGTTACTATTTCCAGCTATGTAATAGACATATTTCTATGTTCGTTTGTATGGGACAAATAAATTTGCTTTCAATCACTTATTGCGATAATAAGGCCTGCCATTTATTTGCTTGCAACACAAATACAACATAAACTACAAGTAAGATACACATGTCACGAGGCTTCAAATTAAGATACATTATAATGTTTCACTAATCGAATCAACGCTTGCCCGATGATGATGCTGCGTTAGATTTGGCCTTCGATGATGCAGCACTCTTACCCTTAGATTTCACAGGCGCAGGCATGAAGTCATCGTCATTATACTCATCATATGCTGCCTCTGCTAGAGCATCACCATATGTATTCGGGCGGTATAACCCACCCCGCACTGGACCAAATATCTTATTCAGCCAGGCAAAGTGCTTGATTCTTCTATTGACAAACTCTGCGTATCAGGATAGTGCTGCATATGACAAATAGAAAACCAGATAATGTCAGTAGTACTACAAATAAATCTTAAGGAATATAAAGTGCGCAAAATTATAAATATTACCTGCATGTGCAATGCGTATGTTTTTGGCAGCATCGTGATTTCAGTTGAATCAGTATTGATCTAACGTTGAAAACCAAGACCAGCCTCAATATTTTTGAGCTCAACCACTCTATTCCACCTTGCTTGCTGCCTTAATAGTTCTTGGCGTACCTCTTCTATGCTCCTCTGTGGGAGCTGCATCCTCGGTAACCATATATCTATCTTAGCTACGTGGCTATCTTCAATGATTACCTCCTGAAAAGACATACCTCTAATCTCACAAAATGTTCCGGTACGACACAGGATACAATGGGTCATCTCTGGGTGGAAATCATGGTTAGCGGGATCAAAGAAAGGAAGAACATCCGACATGGTTGGAGGCTATACTGATGCAACAAACCCATGGGTGAGAGGAATGAATGACGAATACCTTGCTTATATAGCCTGCGATTAGTGCCGTCGGTGGTCTAGTTACTGCTACGACACAGTGAACGGTGGTCTTTTTCTGTATCAAACAGTATTCTAAAGCATCAATTTTCTAGAGGGCGGGAGATGCTGTCGGGCTATCAGTGCCCAGCTCTTTTCCTTTTGCATCGTCGGTGGTTTATTTTCTGTATCAAACAGTGTTTCAAAGCTGTCTATCTATCATCGCATGTAACGAAACGAATCAGCCTCTCGCCTCGGAGTCAGTGCCGGTCGGGCTGCCCAGGGTGCCGCCAACGGGCGAGGCGGCAAGTGCCACACAAGCATGCCGGCCATGGCCCTGGCGGCAGGGCCCACAGCCTCACCTGCCAGGAACCATGCCGGGTTTGGCATTGGCGGCATGCTCTTGCCGTCATTGGCCCAGGCGGCACGTGCCACGTGCCGCCTGGCCAGACGTGCCGCCACCAAGAGGTGGTCTCTTTTGACAAATATTTTCAGAGCTGATCCTTTTTGACATTTCGTTGGTGCAGGTGGTCCAATGTGTCAAAAATTCGGAAGAAAGCAAAGAGGAGAAAAGGGGAATGGATAGGTTGTGGCGTACGGGGTCAGGTCTGGGGCCGGGGGGGTGTGCGAGCCTGCGAGCGCTGCTGTGGTCCGCTTTTTTAATTTTTACACCATGAAGATTTACACGTTGCTGTGAAATTCGGCCTAGTAGTAGACGAGACCCACTGTCAGCTAGAGAAGACAAAGAGGGCAATGTGTAAAAAAATTCACCGACTGAATCAAATGGACGACGTGGATCTTCTGAGATAGAGATCCAATGGCTGTAAAGACACCCACTAGAGTAACCTCAGCATGCTGGGTCAGTCTCAAGCTTACAGCTTGTAGTAATTTATATTTGTTCCTTTGAGATGTAATAAGGCATGATTTTGTTTTATTTTATATCGACCGTGATATGGCAACAAAGTGATCACCCCGGTCCCGTCAGATCATCCAAAATTCCAAACTTGGCTCACGCATCTACAATCAAAGGGACGAAACAAGTCCTGGGTGAGCTTAGCTCGCAATCAGAAAGAGCAAGCTCAACCCAAAAAATGTGTTCGCAGCCCGAGCTCACTGGAGCCTATTATTTCAAAAATTTGAAAATTCTGAGAAGTTATATGAAAAATATAAATATATAAATAATGATGTATACTTTAAGTGTATAATATCTTAATCTTAAAAACATCCCTCCTGTAGGATATTGAAGACGGGCCGCGGCCCATTTATATGTACATTCTTCTTCTATTTTTGTTTTAATCTTATTTTAGCTTTTTAGTGTTCCATTTTCTGTATCCCTTTTGTGTTTTATTTTCTCTTTTTATTTATTTTGTTACCATACTTATTTTGTATTTTCACTTTACTTTTTATAGTTTGGTAAAATATTTATTTATTTTAAAATGTTTAGATTTAAAATTATCATTTCATAATTTGAAAACTGTTTAGATTAACATTAGATTTTAAAAATACTCAGATTTTTTAAGAACGCAAAATAAAACATTCAAATTTTAAATCTGCTCAATTAAGCTGAACAGATAAGTGGCAGAGAAAACTATAAAAGCAAAAGGAAGTACCAAAAAAATAGAGAAAAAAGGAGTAGAAAATTGATGCATGCAAAATATGCAAGCGAAGGAAACCAACCGATCGGGATAAGAGCAACTGTAGCAGATCTCGGATAACACCCCAGAACCGGAAAACTCTTGTCGTTTTCTAGATCCATGAAAAACGGGTTAATCCATAGAGCCCACCCAGATATAATTATCCAGTGTCCCTGCTAGCGGGCCATCCGGCCACTGTATACCTGGGTCGGAAGACACTATCGGCTGGCAAAATCATATCCCCCACATCACCACCAGGTAAAATTGTTTCAAAATCTCATAGAAGACGTTTCTTTTGGCATGGTAAGAAGCTAAAAAAAGGTATAATATGGTCAAGTGGTCCAGGGTGTGCAGATCGAAAAACAAGGGTGGTTTGGGTCTAAAAAATCTGAGAAGGCAAAATATCAGTTTATTGTGTAAATGGTTGTGGAAGCTTGAGACACAAGAGGGTTTATGGCAGGATATTGTGAAGGCGAGATATTTGAGAGGAAAACAAATTAATGATGTTAAACCTAGAGTCAATGACTCACCTAGTTGGAAAGCCATATTGAAGGTGAGGGATTTATATTTGGAGGGTAGAAGAGTTCTTATGAACAAAGGCAATATTTGTCGTGTGTGGAAAGACCCCATTGTTGGTGGAATTCCCTTTTGTGTGAAATTTCCAGTTTTATTTGATATCTGTCAAGATAAGGACTGTACGGTGGAATATTTGGAAGGGAATAATTATAACTTGGCTTTTAGGAGGAACTTGCATGGAGATAATCTGAGCAATTGGAATAGTATGGTACAAGATATTTGTGAGATTCCTAGGAATGAGGACTCTGATGTGGTATTTTGGGCCTTTAATAAGAATGGGAAGTTTTCGACAAAGTCGATGTATGTTTTCCTAGAGAAGACAATTTCAGGTGCAAATTATAAATGGATTTGGGGAGCCAAGTTACCTTTGAAGATAAAGATTTTCATGTGGCAATTGTTTCAAAATGCTATTGTCACTAGAGATAATATGAAAAAAAGGAAGTGGCCTGGGTCTCCTGTGTGTTCTTTTTGCAGGGATCATGAATCTGCTTTACATTTAATGTTCCAGTGTCCTACTGCTAGATGTGTTTGGGGGCGGTGGGGAGTGTTTTGGGGACAAATACTTGTCCTAATAATCTTTGGCAAGCTTTAACTTGGTTTTATGCTTTTGTACCTGGGGGAAGTGAGGGATATATGGTGGGTATCTCTGCGATTTGTTGGGCAATTTGGAAAACTCGGAACAAAGTAACCTTTGAGAAACATAAAATGAGGAATCCTTGTGAAATAATGTATCTTGCTTCTGCTCTGTTAATGTATTGGGCAGGTCTGCAGAAAGGTCAAGGAAAGGAGATGATCCAACTTGGTGCGTCGAAGCTAATGGAGAAGGCGTCAGATCTGTTGCGGAGCAGTCAGGGGGGTAACAGGTTGATGATTCCTTTCACAGGGATGGTTGGCTCGGGAGCGTGAGGATGTTTCCTGGAAGCTGTTTCAAGATCGTGTTGTGGTTTGCAAGATGGTGGCAACAGTTGGTTTTAGTAGTTTGGAGGCTTTCCTGTTCTAGTCCCCTGGTGGTGTTAAAGTGCTTAAGACGCTGTTGTGTGACTTGTTTCTGTTGCTCTGTAGTTTCTAGGTTGGATGGTGGCAATGGGTTTTTGCCCCGTAGTGAATGTTTCGACGGCGATCATTCACAGCGGGTTTCCCATTGGTGCCCCAACTAGCTATCCCCTTTCTTTTCTCTCCTTTTACTTTGTTTTGTTGAGACTTGTGGTGGTGGAACGTTGTATTTCCGTTAAGAAATTAATGGAAAGGGGGTAGCCCGGTTGAAAAAAAAAACATCACCACCAGGTAGCCTCACTGCCCCTTCCCTCCCTTCCTTCCACCGATACTGCCATCGCCCTGCCGAATCTTCACCATGTTGCGGGTTAACCGCTCCTGGACGATCTGGAGCGCGTCCTCCGATGCACCACGTGGTTTTGGTGGAGGTAGGTCGGTCATCCCGCGCGTCCGCTCTCCCATCCCCACCGCCAACGAGCGCAAAGCGGCAATGTGCTGCCGCAGCGCCATGGAGGGAGCATGCTGCTCGAATGCGGCAACGCACATTTTGCATGTCTGCGCATCCAGAGGAGAGGCGGAGAGCATGTCCCTTCCATCTTCCCTTACATCATTGATCACCCAACGTCCTTCGCAAGGTAGTCAACATACCAATTTTTTTATACGACTTTACGATCTAAATTGATTGGATTGATTCTGCGATTTCAAAAGTAGAATCCATGATTTTACGATTCTACTAGTTATGATCCTACGATTTGTAATCTCACCTGATAGTTGTCGATCTGATCTTGCTACCTTAATCCTCCGACGACGACGAGCCGATGGTCTTGCACGTGGTGGCCAAGGAGGAGCCGGTGGCCGAGGAGGAGTCGTTGGTTCCAGAGCCTAGCGCCGCCACCCTAAAGTGGCCAAGGAGGAGGACGCCGACTCCGTTGAGATCTGAGGTGCCTCTGCCTCCGCGTCTAGGGTCCCGGCGAATATTAGGGCCCCAACGCAGCTTTTGATTACCAGTATGTATAGCGCCGCCTCTTTTTGGTCGTTTGGTGATGCGAATATTGGCCATTTCACGCATTAACTTTTCATTGGATTACTTTTTCAAAGAAAAGGAGCTTATGCTAAAATACGGTGAAAGCCAACTTCTAGCGGGGCGTGGCTAGTTTTCTGCTTGTGTAATCGATGCAATTGAACTGCTGGAGTGGTTCTGATTCGTGGCAATGGTCGTGCTGGTGTCCACGTGATTGCTAGCAACACGCGGCGACAAGCAAACGGTAGTAGGTCTAGACGTGTGGTACATGCGTTTGCAGCGTGCTCTGACCAGCCGGCAATAATTAGCCACACCTCTGCTAATCTTCTAGTTAACCCTACCTTTCAAGCATTACAATTTCTCTTCTGGCACAACGATCCCTGTGCATATTATCATCGCCAGAGTTTTCTGAGAAAGAGACGGATGACATATATTTTGGTTGAGAGAAACTGAACTTGTTCTCGACCGGTTATGCGTGCCGATCAGAGGTAATCTCACCTACTTCCACACAGGAGATATTGCAAAGAACCACCAACATGTATGCGCTTTGTTGTTGCTTTTTTCTAGATAATTGTTACTTTTATACCTCAGTTCCTAGAATTTTTGGGGAAATTCAATTTGGCTCACATGTGTATATGAATCCATTGTTTTACATCATATTTTAAAATGTTAAAAATTTAGAGAAAAATATTTGCATGTATATCCGGATATGCCATGTATGTACAGAAGTTTTCTAGGAAAAAGAAACATTTTTGGGTGTGTGTACTAAGCACTAACTTAGTGCTTAGTAGAATGATATATCACATTTCACTTGCAATATGAGTTGCAACTCACCACTACCCAAATCATGAAGCAAACCTAACGGTTTAGATGTAACATTTTTAGTTGCAACCTCACTTGCAACAGAAAAAATCTAAGTTGCAACTCAACTTGCAACTCAAGTGCACGAATCACGATGCAAATCTGATAGTTTAAGATTCTACTGAGCCCTAAGTTAGTTCTTAGCAAAACCAAACAATTTTTGTGTCATATGCAAAAAGATTTTTTTTATGCTTCAAAATAACTATTTATGGGTCTTTTTTATAAAGGCCACATAAAAATTTATTTATTTTCCAAAAACTAACATACGCACATATAGAATGTTAGAATGGACACGCACAATTTTGTTTCGAATTTTTAACATTGAAAAAATTATTTATATATATGTCATAATAGGTTCATACGTTTCTGAGAGCCAAAACACCTCCTCCCTTTTTTTTGCAAATATCTCTAGCACATAGCTACACAATCTCAGCAGTAAGCGACTAAGCATTGACATGATTAGTTACTCCCTCCGACCTATATTACTCTTCGCTAATATGGATATATCTGTTATTAAAATATGTCTAGATAGCAAAGAGTATTATGGATCGAAGGGAGTACCAACTTAGTAACAGAGTGTCCTTGCAAACACATAAAACGATGGACGTCGCATTCTCCTGGACATGTACTACTTGTTTAAAACTCCTCAACATGCAAATACTAAACCCACAGACGAGCTGGCGAAACCGAAATTCGTTGTTGAGATACTACTAATATACAGATTCTTTGGTCACGATCAATCATACGACCCATGGATTCCTGAAAAAAAAATTCAAAAAAAACACGATCCTTGACGTTAGGCGGCCCCTGATCAGTGCACCTAAAATGGCCAATCCGCCTTCTCCATCCCGCTGAGAGCCCCCACCCAGCCACCCTACCAAAAATTTCCCAATCATAGACGCCTTTGGCCCTCTGATATATACACAGCAAAGTGATACTGATAGGGAGCAGTGCGCACTACGACCGGCAGCGATCAGCGATCCCCATTTTTCCAACCACAGAAGCCAACGCCCAACGGCGACCGTAGCTAGTTTTTCAACCCGCCATGTTTGGCCCCTTCTCCCTCACCACAAGCTCGCTCATTGGCTTCTACATAGCGGGAAAAGCCACCGATGTTATTATAAGCAGATCAGTCTGGTCTAGATGAGGGGAAACGCCGTGGCGGGTGAGCCGGCCGGGACGTCGACCCGGCGCTGCCCGGACAGTGACTGTGATGCTGCGTGGTGTACATGCAGCTGCTCTGCTATGCCCGGCAAGAGCAAGAGCGGCCCCAATAATGGCGTCTTTGGGGGTGGGACCCACCACGATAACGATCTCCATTTAATACGTACTTTTGGTCTGATGCATTGTGGACTTTGCGAGTGTTTGGTTTTGTGTGTGTCCAAAACTTGGCATCTGCATCAGTCTCGTAGACTCGATTGAACGAGTCGATTTTGCCAGCGGAACCATCAAGCCAAGCTACCCAAGTTTCATGGAACAGCGAACAACGAGGCTAAGCTTGAACTCTGGTCATCACTTCACATCTTAGCTCAATTGACACATATAGAACAAATGAGTGTTCAAAGCTTCAAAAATAGGTAATGTAGACAAATTTTCACTTGGTGAGGTAATAAGTGTCAGAAATGTACAACTTGAGGGTAAAAAGTAAAATTCAACCTTTTTTGAATGATCTTAAAAGTAGAAATTTACTCAAGATCGGGATTCTAATTGAGGTGGTTATCAAAGCCACGCCAAATTATCATTGGGGTCACTTTTCTAAGTGTAGTGGTATAATTGCAAATTTGAGAGACTACCCTATTAGTTTTACGGGAGATTAGCAAAATTCATTGGTGTGATTTGACATCAATGCTTACATGATAGCTTGTTGTAGGATAATTAGCTACGGTAATCAAACATGCATGGTCTAGCAAGGAGACTACATAGAAGTAAACAATTTCAATGAGTAACACCGGAGCTTGACAACGAGGTTTTAGATACTGGAACATGTAATAAACGATTGTGGCACATCATCGGATCCTGAAACACATGACGGCTATCTTTTTTTATAAAAGCTAGTATCTGTGTTGTTTATATTAGAATGATACTATGAATATTGACAAAGAAATTTGGTATTCTGCTCTCCGTTGATCTGATCAGCAAGCACTACATACTATATTTCTAGACTCTCTGTTATTTTATACAATTCGCACCTAACTTAACATAAGAATTAGCCAAAGCCAAAAATAGGATCCCGAATGGTTAATACTACTCCTGGTGCAGAAACTGCAAGCAAATTAGAGTTTGTCAACGTGCTTCTCTTAATATTCTTTCATATTTTTACATTCAAAGCAGCTGAGGGTCTCGAATGATTAATATTACAAAGCTGGAAGCAAATTGTAGCTCGTTAACATGCTTTGCCCTTAATTTTGTTTTGTGGAGTATTATATTTGGTACAGTAGAAAAAGTAACTTCGTTGCGGTTGAATTCTAGAGCTAAGACGTGGACAGTTCACTTAAACAAAAAACGAATTGGACGTGCTATGCCACCCACACACGGTATGAGCCTACGTACGAAACTAGAGTAGAGAAAATGTAAGTTCGCGTTTTACACCTCTCGCACTCATTGCGATTAATTAACTGAGGTCGTGATAACATGCGGGGCCCACCAGGTGGCGCGTTACAGCTGGACTGAGAGCAATGTGGCCATTTAGACTGGTCGCATATGATACTAGTTTATGATATAACTAGCATTGTGGCCCTCACAAATCTGAGGGTATCATTTGTACTTGGTTGATAGTGTTTAAAAAATAAAAGTATACAATAAAATTATGTGACAGTAAATAAAATTATTCTTCACCTCTCGCAAATGCTTTGGTATACAATATATTATATACACGAGTAACATCATTGGCAATCTGAAATTTATGGGCAAATAATTGTCATGTCATATGCTGAAACATCCATGTAAGTGATATTTTATATGTAAACCGAACCATAGTTCTTATGTTATGTTTGATTATTACGCGATAGTAGTTATATCTAACTAAAAATCATTGAATTAAGATAAAATTTATATCCTACTTAATAGGTAGGTCACATTAAGTAGTGAGAACCATCTTATTCTGATGTTTTTGCATCGCATTTAACCAACGCATGAACATGGTGAAACTTTGGGCACTATTTTATATAAATATACATCTAATAATAATTTATTTTCCACTTGGCACATTGGTTAACATGTTTAGTTATAGTATGAATCTAAGTTTTCTAAACTCCTAACCTATCCTGATCTTTATTCAATAGTTCTAAATGTTTAGTGATATGTATTTTATGTGTGATGTAAAATAAATTTTAATCAGTTAACAATTTGATTATTAAATTGGAATGAGATATATGTTTCTTGTGTCAATTTTGGTACAGGAGAGAACAACACATAAAATAGTCCAGATTGTGTCTACTATAAAAACCTAGCAATATCCTCCAAAACAATTTATAAGAATTAAGTGCATGTTTCTAGATCCTCTAATTTAAAATAGTATTGATACTGTGTGGATACAATTAGATATCAAACATATTAAGCGCAAATATGTAGTAACTCAGTCATGTGTGTATGATTAAGTAAAAAAATTGTATAATTTTGAGAGACGTTCCTGTCAATAGTGTGTTAACTAAAATTATATCTTCATTCAAGTTCTGTATCTCATCAAATCTGAGTATTTCTTTGGTGGAGGGGCATTCTCATCCTTGTGAGTATTTGTTGGCTTAGACCCGTGTATATCATTAAGGCGGTAAATGTTTACTGCAAGGGACATTCATGTTGGTAGTGCGACAAATGTCGTTATTGATCTTAAAATTTCACGACACTCCGAATTCCAAGCTTCCACAGGCATTTAGAATGTTGATCTAATGGCATTCAAATACATTTTTCATTTCTATGCACTCTATCATAGAAAAAAATGTAATATGACACCTTGTTCAAAATTACCCTGAGTTCCGGGTTTAATCAAAATAAACTTCTATAAGGTTTGACCAAATATATAGGAAAAAATATCAACATTAAAAATATTATTATTATTAGAATCATCATAAAATATATTTTCATATTAGATGCAATTGGTGTTAAAGATGTTGATATTTATTGCTATAGCTCTGGTCAATCTTTATAAAATTTGATTTTAAATAAATTTAAAATAAAGTGTAAATAAAAACGGAGAAAATATTGATTGACATTTAGAATTCTTTTGTAAACTACACATATCCTAGTAGCTCCTACAATTTGCCATCACATTCCCCCTAGGGTATTTATTTCCTTGAAGCTACCACTTTTGAGCCTTTTTTTATTTGGCTTGCACTATCACGATTCTAAAGTCACGTACACTTAAATTTTAAAATAGAAACAACTATTTATGGATAAGTGTCTAACGCTAGCAGCTTAAATATGGAAGAAATTCCACACATATTTTAGATCTAACTATGGAATTAATGTAGATGATTTATGAATTAATGTGATATCTCTGTTAGACACTTGTATATTGATCAGCGTCAGAGTATATGCAGCGCAAAATTCCATCAAAATTAAGTCAATATGGTGTACTTTGGATACAAGTTTTAGACGCGGACTCTAGTCTCTTACTATGCAGATTTTGGATAACGTGACCATGCAGAATTTTTTTTTCTTTACAGAGTTGTCACATACGTGACATAATATGTATCTCTCCTTTTATTTTTTCTTTCCAGGGCTGTCACGTACATGACATAATATGTATCTCTCTATGTTACGTAATTTTTTTAAATCTTGTCCATTAAATTTTAGATCTAACGGCTAATATAAAGCTAATGATGTGGATCAATGTGGTGTCTCTATTTTAGACATCCATATTGTGCTTTTAATATATAATAGATAGATACTCCTATAATATATAGTATTATAATTATATTATATTTAATATTTTATAGAACAACGCGGATTTGCTAGCTATACACCCAAACATCAAACGGTTTCACTGTCCGAATACTGTACTACCCGGCATCTCGGCTCACCGCGCCCCCACAAAAAGAAAGGAAATAAAATTTGGATCTTTCCTAAAATACATCGGGCAAGGCCCTGGATCGTCGCTGGTTCGGGCGGCGGTGCACCGGCGTTCCAATTCACTGTCGCTGCTGGTTCAACAAAATAGATTTCTCCCCGTCGCTCAAATCAAATCGATTGTGTCCCTGAACAAAAGTCAATCCAAAAACCGGACTACAGAAATCCATGCGTCCCCGCTACTTGAATTAATTAGCTGGAGAGAGAAGAAATCCAAGAAGAGAAGAGAGAAATCCAAGAAATCAAAATCCAGCATAAAGAAGCATTTGGATCTAAATCACTACAAAAAATCAAAATCGAAAGACCACTACAGAAATTCATGCATCCAACACTCCAACAACTAGAATTAATGAGCCAGAGAGAAGAAATCCCAAAGAAGAGGAGAGAGAAATCTAAGATGAAGAACCGGACAAGAGAAAGCATGTGGATCCAGATCGCAATAAAAATCAAATTGAAAAATCAATGGCAGCCTTCACGAGGTCTCGTAAGCAGCCCATCATCACCGCGCACAGGCACGCCAACACCGGCCAACATCAGACGCTCGACCGCTACGCCCCGACAGACCTTACGGCGGCCGCGGCAGATTAATTCTGGATTGCGCAATTTTATAGCCGCCCTGATCTCTTTCGCGCAGGTGCCCCCTGCCCCGATCTCACCGGCGCTGCCCCGCATCTCCCCTACGGGAGGTCTGTTGCAGGTCGCATCGGCTGGAGACCGCGTAGGAGCAGTCGCATCCACCAACGAGAGGCCCGAAGCACCGGTCAATGGCCACCGGCTCGGGATTCATCTTCAGGGTAGGGCGCCGCTGTCTGGAAGAAGCATGGTGGAGGGTCACCGGTCGGGAGCTGCCGAGCGGCATGCGGGGCATGTCCAGTCGTGGTAACATGCGGGGGCGGCCGGCCGTGGTGGGCGGCGTGGTGGGTTGTTGGAGCAGCATGCTGGGTTGACGATCCTGGGTTGACTAGGTGTAGGTGGAGCCAGTGAAGGTGGGGGCGGTGAGGGGAAAGGAATGGAGATGGTGCCTGTTAACGGCGTTAAATTTAGTTCGTTTAGATGAGGGGTACAAAATGTCGTATAGGGAGATTGGACGGATGGATGGAGGTGTATAGCTACCACCCGTGGTAGCATGTTATTTTGCTTTTATAGAATTTTAATACAAATATGTGTATATGATGTATTTGCTATTAGATTTTCTTATTTTGTATGTCATGATATGGTATCATATTATGATATTATTTTTACCTCTCTCTTCATTAATTATTATGCCACTTCAGATTTTTGCCTACATGGTACGCATGATACTACCTATGATACTCTCATTGTGGCTAGCCTTATCCATTACGTGGACACAGCTGAAGTGGGGCCCGGAAATGGACGGGTCAAACTCTTACTACTCCGATGTATATATTGTTAGTCAAAAGTTAATGTTGTGTTAGTTTAACGAATCTTATAATAAATAAAATAAAATATGAGTATCCATTGTATCAAACAAATACACTACGAATCCCTCAAAAGAATACACTACGAACTATATTCTACATGTTCATATTTTTTCTAAATGATTGTTTAAACTTACAAGATTTTACTTTAACGGATTTGCTAAGTAACAGGCGTCTGAGAAATTCTTATTTCTCAGTCACCCTAAAAAATACGCATCGGTTGCACTTTTCTCGTAAAAAAGTGCAATTGCACTTTTCTGTTAGAAAAGTGCAACTCGTTGCAGTTGCACTTTTCTTCAAACTACGGTTGCACTTTTTTGAGTGACTGAGAAATAACAATTTCTCAGACGACTGACACATAGGCAAACCCTTACTTTAACTAAAAATATTGTACAATAATGAAGGAGCGTCGGAGATGAAGGAACGTATCGGTGTTGCTAGTACCGGGCATGTGAGGGTAGAACCATCTGAACCTTGCGCTAGTGTCAGAGGGACCGGTAGAGGAAGCCTCTATGACAATTGCAAGTTGCATAGAGGCGAAGAGAGTGAGAGAGAGGTGCCAATGTAGTCCACGACAGTCGGTGTAGATGAAGTATTTAGGGAGGAGACGATGACACTCGCAATAAATTCGGGTTGGACAAAGATGTAGAAGGTCGTGAAATCGGCGATGACATGGAGGAATCGTTCTAGACGCCTAGACCGTATTTCCCTTCCCCTCCCCACTTCTCATTTCATTTCTCCCGCACCCACCCCTTCTAGTTCCCTGCTACTTCTCCTGCCCAGTGCTTCTCCTTCTCGTCACTGCCACTCCATGCCCACGCCGTTGTCCCCAGTACCCTCGCCGCGATGCCGCCAAACGGTGCTTTTATGAACATGCGGAAGCATCTGCCTCTGAAGACGAAGCCATAAGTGATTTTGGAAACGGAGTGGGAAGCCATCATCGTTCGCTGGAAGTTCTCGATGGTGGAAAGCCTGGGACAATGCATAAAGGCATGCATCAAGAAACAGGAAGCCGCAGTGACAGCAAAGGTGGCTTCAATCGGTAATGTGGCGAGCGGGAGCGAAACGAGCATGACGTCGGTGAACAGGCCGAGGGTCGATGAGGAAGGCAAGGACAAGAATGGTGGCAGCCATGGCCCCAAGTCGAAGGCCTTGGAAGATAACTATTTGTGTGATGCGTGGAAGGCGGTTAGCATTGATCCAATCTCTAGCGCCAACCAAACAAGCGATGTGTATTGGAAGGGGGTCATGTTTGAATTGACGAGCGCAAGATCATTGACGCTAAGATGTACATGAGCATAACCCAAAATGAGATGTCACGCCGGCTGGGAAACATACAACACTCTGTCAACCAATTCCATGGCATATTCGAGAACATCCATGATCTCCTTGAAAGCGGATCCAACGCCTAGGGTCAATTGAATCATGCACTAAAAAATGTATTGTGCTCTCACCGAGGGCAAGGAGTTCAAGTTGATGCATTGCTTCATCAATCTCAAGAAGTGCGAGTGGCAGCAGACGCGAAAGTAATTGAATAAGATTAGCAAAAATGCCATCGATCTGGACACGCTGTTGGTCACCTTGGTGGGCCACCCCATTGGCAACAAGAGAGCAAAGGCATCATTCGCCATTGAGGCATCATCAGAGAGGGTGCAAACCTCCATTGACAAGTGGAAGGCCGAGGTCAAGGTGGGCTTGGCCATTCAAACTCAAAAGGCGGATGAGAGGTGGACGTCCATGATGGAGAAGCAAGACAAGAAGATTGACCTCAAGGCATCGAGAGTGGTGGTGAAGGAGATAAAATAAGATTTCATGATCTTCACCTCTCACACATCAAACATGGATGAGGAGGTGTAGGAGGCACACAAGTTATGCTGCGAGGCGATCTTGACAGAGACAGGGCTTCGCCGGGCGCCTGCAGCATCGAGCACTTCAACCACAACCGATGAGATGACATCGCCCGAGGACATAGAAACCATCCAGCCGCCGCCAATGGCAGATTCATCGTCAATTTGATTTCCTTGCCAAAATTGATATGTGTTGTAATATTTTAGCCGGCTTGGTCATGTTTTTATGATGAGAACTTTAAATGCATCGCCAATATGTTTGCTCTTTTCCAATTTTCATATAAATTTTAAGCCAAAAATTTATTTAAGGGCACTGTTTGGAGGCCACGGCTGGGCAGAGCCCCCTAAAAACAACAACACGCGAGCCAATAACTCAAACATATTTATTTAGTTTTTTTAGCCGGCGCCCACTAAATGTCCTATCTGACGCGTTTGCCATATGTCGTCTGGGGTGGGATGCAGGTGGAGATGATTAGTCGCAAAATATCCAAATACATGAGTTGCACCATAAGAAACTTGATGGTCTCCTACTAAAAATAGACATTGAAAAAGCCTAGAATAAGGTCAATTGGTCCTTTTTACAACAAGTTATGTGCATGAAAGGTTTCGACCCTAAATGGTGTAGATGGATTCATGAATTTATTAGTAGGGGAAGTGTGTGAATTCGTGTCAATGATGATATTGGTCACTATTTTCAAACAAAATAGGGCTTCGACAAGGCGATTCACTTTCACACATCCTCTTTAATATTGTTGCCGATATGTTAGCTATTATTATCTAGTGGGCCAAGCAAGATGGACAAGTAGAAGGCCTCATTCCACACTTAGTGGATGGTGGTGTATGAATTTTGCAGTATGTCGACGACACAAATTATCTTCATGGAGAATAACTTAGAAAAGGCTTTGAATATGAAATTAATTCTCTATTGGTTTGAACAACTTTTGTGGCTAAAATAAAGATCTACAAGAGTGGGATTTATTTTTTGGAAAATCCAAAGATTTAGAAGAAAGCTATAAGGATGTATTTGGGTGTGAATCCTGGTCTTTCCTGTTTTAAGTACTTAGGAATCTCAATTCATTATAGAAAATTAAGAAATGATGAATGGAAGCCGGTGGAGGAAAGATTTGTAACAAAGTTGGGTAATTGGATTGGAAAACTCCTTTCTTATGAGGATATGCTGATTTTAATCAATTAGGTGATTATGCCTCTACCTATGTTTATGTTATCGTTCTTTGAAATACTCAAAGGGGTTAGGAAAAGATTAGACTTCTATAGATCAAGGTTTTTTTGGCAAAGCGAAGAGAACAAAAAGAAATATAGATTAACCAAGTGGAATATTATTTGTCGCCCAAAAGACCAAGGAGGTCTTGGTAATGAGGTCCTAGAATTAAAAAATAAATGCCTACTAGCTAAATTGTTGTTTAAAATTCTCAACGAACAAGGCATTTAGCACTTTTTCTGTAAAATCCATTTATCTTGACTATATGAATGGTCACACGAAATATTTACGAAGGTATATTTGGAAAATAAAGGTTCCACTAAAATCAATATTTTTATGTGGTTCTTTCATAGAAAGGTGATTCTAACAATGGACAATCTGATAAGGCATAATTGGCATGGAAGTACAACTTGCTATTTTTGTGACAAAGATATCAATTCAACATTTGTTTTTTGAGTGCCCACTTGCAAACATTGTGTGGAGATTGGTTCATATGACTTTTAGTTTAGCTTCACCTAAAAATTATAAAAAACCTATTTCGCAATTGGTTGGTCGGTATTGCTAAGAAGGATGTTAAAAAAATTAGGATTAGAGTGTGTGCTATTTTCTGGGCTCTATGTGTTATCGTCGTAGGCTATTATCGTCGTAGGTGCATAGTCGATCTAACCGAGGACAAGCAATCACAACATGATGACGACATCGAGATTTGGTACCGCAGTTCGGCGATCAACGCCTAAATCTGCGGGGCATGACTACGGACGCTCCTCCCCATGATACCGCAACACCGGCTGCATTGGTCGGAGGCACAAGCCACCGGATCCCTTTGCACTCCTGTCGCTATCAAGTCATCATAGGTTACAATGTGTGGTCCTGATACGTCTCAAACGTATCTATAATTTTTGATGCTCCATGCTTGTTTATGCACCATTTGCTTTGTGTTTTGTTACACTTCGTGGCGTTTTTATGCATTTTCCAGAACTAACCTATTAATGAGATGCCACAGTGCCAGTTCCCTGTTTTCTGCTGTTTTTGTGTTTCAGAAAAGCTACACAGAAAATAGTCTCGAAATTGGACGAAACAAAAGCCGAAGTTCCTATTTTTCCTGACGCGGGAGGGAGTCCAAAGCAGAGACAGAGGGGACCCAGGGGCCAGCCACACCATAGGGTGGCGCGGCCAGCCCTTGGCCCGTGCCACCAGGTGGTGGGGCCACCTGGCCCACCTCCTGACGCCGCCCTCCCGCCTATATATTCCCCTCGACGGGAAAACCCTAAAGCCCGATCAATTTTCCACGAAACATACTGTAAGCCGTCGCCGTTGTCGACGCGAGATTAGGAGGGTCCAGAAGCTCTTCCCGACACCCTATCGGAGAGGGGAATCACCACCGGAGGCCTTCTTCATCACCATGCCTGCCTCCAGAGTGATGTGTGAGTAGTCTACCTTGGACTACGGGTCCATAGCAGTAGCTAGATGGTTGTCATTTTCTCCATGTGCTTCATGTTTAGATCTTGTGAGCTGCCTATCATGATCAAGATCATCATTGTGTAATTCTACATGTTGTCTTTGTTGGGATCCGATGAATATTGATACTTTGTCAAGTTGATTTATGATTTATCATCTCTATGTTGTTTATGATCTTGCATGCTCTCTGTTGCTAGTAGATATCTTGGCCGAGTAGATGCTAGTGACTCCAAGAGGGAGTATTTATGCTCGATAGTGGGTTCATGCCTCTAGTAATTTGGGGGAGTGACAGAAACCTCTAAGGTTGTAGATGTGTTGTTGCTACTAGGGAGAAAACAACGATCTTGTGTTCAAGGACATTTGTATTGTTTACATTACACACTTTGCTTAAGGCGATAATCTGTTGCTTGCAACTTAATACCCAACGGTTGCTCGGACGACAACCGGCGGGGGGATTATTAGTCATAGATGCAGTTCGATTATGGCCAATGTATTATGTTGTAATGCCCAAGTGAATTTCATAGTGATCCTCATGACATTTGTATGCTTGCTTTATTCTATCAATTGCCCAACTGTAATTTGTTTACCCAGCATGTTATTTATCTTATGGAGAGACACCACTAGTGAACTGTGGACCCTGGTCCATTCTTTTACATTCTTATTACCGTTTACCATTTACTCGCTTTGTTTACATTCTTGCAAACTACTATCTTTTACCACTCGATACGCTTAATCATTTGTTTACAGCAAACCGGTGAGATTGACAACCTCACTGCTAGTTGGGGCAAAGTACTTTGGTTGTGTTGTGTGCAGGTTCCACATTGCTGCTGGTGCAAAGCTACGCCCCAGATAAGGTGCCATATATAAATTGTCTGGAGCTGTCGTGAAGCTAGCAAGCATCAACCATCGGAAGTTGGTTCTTTCTCCTACTGGTTTGATAAACCTTGGTTTCATACTGAGGGAAAACTTGCTGATGTGCTCATCATACCTTCCTCTTGGGGTTCCCAACTGGGCGGTCATCTATACGCCATCAGGTCGCCCCTCATTATAGGGGAGGCCTAAGCTACTAGAGTCTGACTCGACCCCTACTTGTAAACTATCCACACCTAATACAACACAAGTTTACACGTAACCCAGCTCGTACACAATATTTGACACAAACACAACAAACTCCACCTTGGCGAATATTGTCCGCCACCTTGAGTTCGTCTAAGCATCAAATTTTCATGTTCTCCGGACTCGAGCTATATTCCATGAGCTCCACTGCTACTCTCAGCCTCCACGCGACTCCACCTGCAACTATAGTCCCTTCTTCTTGTTCAACACTATCACACACCGACCACTAATCTGCGTGAAAGTTATATAACTTGAAGGATTCACCATCGCCCTTGAGTCACCTTGAGTCAACTTCATAGTCGTCTCATTCTTTTCGGAGTCTTCTGCATGCCCCTCAGCTACAATACTCCGCCTCCTTCTACTTCCTCTCACCAGCACTTTGCCATGTGCACTGAACAACACAGAATATACGGTCATGTACTTTCTAAGTCTTTGACATTCCAGATTTTCCAAAACCACTTTCTCAGATACCCCATGACCAATTCTTGTCCATCACTTGACATCAATCCTGATAGACCTAGTCACCAACTTGAACCTGGTACTCGTCAACCCTGCTTCAGCACCCCTGCACACATGTCAAACCAACTATCTGACCGGCTGCGCCCTGGTCTATCGCTGTGTCCCGTGCTTACCGCACGCCTTGCCGCTATCACCACGTCGAGCATCCGCAATCTTGGCGAAGATCCACCGGGTATCTAACCCACACCATCTAAGGCCCCACTGCAGATAACCATCAGTCATACCCGACCGATGCCGAGTTCCCCGCATCCCTCAGACCCTATGCACTAGTCTGAACCAACGTGCCTCTCACCTTCCCGCTGAAATAGGCTTCGACTCTCTGTCGACTTACGTCGTAGCACCTCCATCAGTCGAGTGGAATCCTCTGTCAGACTCCAGCTCCACGTTCAATATGACTCGGTAGATGATCAATCTACCCCGCGCCTTGTCAACTTCAAGATCCTATGCGCACCATCTTGAATCAACACCGCACCATCGCATGTCGAAGCACGCACCTCTTAGGCATGTGCCACGTGTTTCCATGCCACAGAATTCAAACAACATCAGCCCTCACGCTCCTACGTTGTTGTCGCCGATCTTCACCATCTTCTGTCTCTGTGAGACTGTCCAGTCCAACTCAGTCAAAAGTATCGACTTCAAGCATGCTCTACCTCACGCCTCATCAACCCGAACACTGGCGTGCACTACCAGACGCCTTTTGGTACATGATCTTCCATGATGCATGATTGGCGGTGCTAGCCACCTAGTTGGGAACCCCAAGAGGAAGGTATGATGAGCACAGCGGCAAGTTTCCCTCAGTATGAAACTAAGGTTTAATCAAACCAGTAGGAGAAAGAAACCACTTCCGAAGGTTGATGCTAGCTGGCTTGGCGATGGCTCCAGACAATTTATATATGGCGCCTTATCTGGGGTGTAGCTCTAGCACCAGCAGCAACGTGGAACCTGCACACAACACAACCAAAGTACTTTGCCCCAACTAGCAGTGAGGTTTTCAATCTCACCGGTTTGCTGTAAATAAAGGATTAAACGTATCGTGTGGTAAAAGATATTTGTTTGCAAGAAAGTAAATAATGCTTGTACAAAGTAAACGATAATTTGAATGTAAAAGAATGGAATGGGGTCCACAGTTCACTAGAGGTGTCTCTCCATAAAGATAAATAATATGCTAGGTGAACAAATTATAGTTGGGCAATTGACAGAATAAAGAACGCAAACAATGCATGTACATGTCATGAGGATCACTATGAGATTCACTTGGGCATTAGAACATAATACATAGACCGTAATCCAACTGCATCTATGACTAATAATCCACCCATCGGATATCATCCGAACAACCGTTGGATATTAAGTTGCAAGCAACAAATTATCGCCTTAATCAAAGTGTGTAATGTAAAAAATACAAATGTCCTTGAACACAAGATTGTTGTTTTCTCCCTAGTAGCAACAACACATCTACAACCTTATAAGTTGTTGTCACTCTCCTAGATTACTAGAGGCATGAACCCACTATCAAGCATAAATACTCCCTCTTGGAGTCACTAGCATCTACTCGGCCAAGATATCTACTAGCAACGGAGAGCATGCAAGATCATAAACAACATAGAGATGATAAATCACAAATCAACTTGACATAATACTCAATATTCATCGGATCCTAACAAACACAACATGTAGAATTACATAACGATGATCTTGATCATGATAGGCAGCTCACAAGATCTAAACATGAAGCACATGGAGGAGAAGACATCCATCTAGCTACTGCTATGGACCCATAGTCCAAGGTAGACTACTCACACATCACTCTAGAGGCAGGCATAGTGATGAAGGAGACCTCCGGTGGGGATTCCCCTCTCCGGTAGGGTTCCGGGAAGAGCTTCTGGACCCTCCTAATTTCGCGTTGACGATGGCGGTGGCTTGTAGTATTTCTAGAAAAGAGTTCAGGCCCCTAGGGTTTTCCCATCGAGGGTATTAAATAGGCGGAAGGGCGATGTCAGGGGGTGGACCAGGCGGTCACACCCCCTGTGGGCGCGGCCTGGCCCGCGACACCAGTACGTGCGGCCGGCCTCTGGTCCGTCTCCTGCTCACCTTTGGACTCTGTCTTCGTGTCAGGTAATTAGGGACTTCAGCTTTTGTTTCGTCCAATTCCGAGAATATTTCCTGTGTAACTTTTCTGAAACACAAAAATAGCAGAAAATAGAGAACTGGCACTGTGGCATCTCGTTAATAGGTTAGTTCCGGAAAATGCATAAAAACGCCACGAAGTGTAAACAAAACACAAAGCAAATGGTGCATAAACAAGCATGGAGCATCAAAAATTATAGATACGTTTGAGACGTATCAAGCATCCCCAAGCTTAACTCCTCCTCGTCCTTGAGTAGGTAAGTGATAACAAAACAATAATATTTGAGGTGACATGCACCAACACAATCTTGATCAAAACGATGTAAAGCATTGAGTGCTGAGATCAAAGTACTCTAAACATGGGCATAAAAGATATAATCTTGACAATAGGACTTAGCAACCATGTTATAACATAAAAGCAACACAGACAGAAGATCATGAGTAATAATGCATTGAAAGTCAATTGTTTGTTTCGAAAAACATAGCAAAGTAGTATTCAGCTTGTCCCTCATGGAGTAGCAAAACATAAATGCATAGGACACCTTCAAGTTTAAGAGGGCGACTAGATACAAATAATTTAAGGACAAGCAAAACCATAATCATGAATCAATCAGTAATAAATTTTGGGACTATGCACATTATACTCAGAATGACAACTATGCTCTCTTAGATGGTGCATAAAGGTAGAAGGTGAAGACTCAACGCAGAGGGAAGCAGGGATTTAGCATGTGTTAGAGCTTTTCATTTGTAAAACAGAGATAAAAATTTGTTTTGAGAGGTGGTTGTTCTTGTCAATGACTGGCAATGGGGTTCTTACTATCTTTCATACTAAACAAGTTTTGAGAGAAATTGGCACATTTGTGCTCTTTTATAAAGCTTGGCACTCCTCCCCACTTTTCCTTTCATAAACCATGGCTAACCGAATCCTTCGGGTGCCCACCAACTTTCGCATACCATGGAGGAGTGTCTTTTTTCTTCTTTCTTTTCTCTTTTCCATTTATTTTTTATTTTTTGAAAGATTACAATATGGAAGATAACAAATCCAACCACTACGTCCCCATGAGCTGAAAATAGTGTCGCAAAATGAGAAGTATTTTGAAGGGTTTTTTGAAAGGTAGCACATGAAAATTTACTTGGAATGGCTTGAAAATATCATGCATAGGAATTTATGGTGGACTCTTTGGAATAACTTGTTTTTTTGGTAGTTGGATGCACAAGAAGTATTCCCTCTCAGTACAGATGATGGCTAGCAAAAGACTAGGAGCAACCAACTAAGAGAGCAATAACGTCCATAATCATGCATAGCGACAAAACATTATTAACCAAAGCATAAAGTGGTATCACAAGTCAAAAACCAAATGATCATATAGGCTTAAGGCGACTGGTTAAAGTCAAACATGGTGTGAGCATGCGCCAAGTCAACTCTAATAAAGCATCAAAGGAGAATACCACAATAATATGCTCCCATATAATAAAAACAACACATGATTCTTTCAAAGGCACATTAAGCAATCTCAGTCATTTGAGACAAGTCATGCTATAGCAAAAACTACTAAGCATATAATCAAAATAACATCAAGCATGACATGCAAAAGTCAAAGCCATAGTCTAAACAAGCTCCCATTTGTACCACTATAGGCATAAAACTTTTTCTCTTTTCCAACACCATTCAACCTTTTTATAACCACTCTTTGAGATGAAACCAACATAGACTAGTGGTCTAAATACACCTTGATACAAAGATATAACAAGATCTGAACAAAAATCAAGGTGAAAAACGAAAGCTAAACGCAGTACTAGAAAAAGAGAATACTCGTTGAACGATAAGAGTGAAAACTATAGTGTTCTTGGCAATGAAAAACGGAGTGTGTCTTCTCCAAAAGAAATATGTTGGGGTCTAACCATTTATTGCAGCAAACAAAAAAAATAAAAATGAAAGCAAAAATAAAGATGCTCCAAGAAAACGCATAGTATATGAAGCAATAAAATATAGTGTCTTGAAAGATGACCTGATATTTTGTTGATGAAGAAGGGGTGCCTTGGGGCATCCCAAGCTTTGACGCTTGTACTTCTTGGATATTTCTTGGGGTGACATGGACATCCCCAAACTTGAGCTTTTGTCCATACTTTATCTCATCTCATCATTCTCCTTTCCCTACACTTGAAAACTTCCTTCATACAAAACTTCACACAATTCTTAATAGCAATATTAGTGTATGCAAGATAGTAAATTCAAACTTTGGTTCAGTTTCAACTCAAGTATAACACCCATTAAAGCATAAGCTACTGTATCAACTTCCTCAAAAGTTCCGTGATAAAAAAAACTCAAAAAGAAAGAGATCAAGAGGCAAACACAAATAGTGGCAGAAATCTGTCAAAACAGAACAGCTGGTAAAGATCGATTTTTTTGAAAATCTTCTATTGCTCAAATAGAAAAGTTCAAAACTAATGAAAGTTAGACAATAACCTGGGGTATGTGCACAAGAAATCGCAGATCAAAAATACGTTCTGATAATTTTCACGAATTTTTATGGTACAGCGCAGAAATCTGTTTTAGGACAGCAACTTCCCAAAATCTTACCTCCCTCTAATTAGAGGTTCTTCTTGGCACAAAAACGAAATTAAAATGATAAGGAGAGGTCATTACAGTATTAATAACTTCCAAGGCTCAACAAAAAGAAAAAGTACTGAAAATAAAACATTGAGTTATCTCCCAAGAGTGCTTTTCTTTAACGCCTTTGAGCTAGGCGCAGAAAGTGGAAATCAAGTATTTTCAAATGAAGGAGCATTAAGATCAATAACAGAAGTCTTTTCAACAAGGAATTGTATTTTATGCAAATGAGTTTTTGAAGATCCTCTATGAACACTCTTGGGTTCACTACTTTCATCAAAAGGGTTTTCAGGAACAATCCAATCAAAATTCTTTTCCTAAACTTCATGCATCCCTACGAGTTTGTAAGGTATCGGTACTTTGATTTCTTCTTTATTTGTACCAACAACCTTTACATGTGAGCCAAGCATATTAAAACGCTCAAAAACTTTCCAAGATTCTATAACAACATCTCTAAATTCTTTACGCAAAGTCGCCAAAATAAAATCTCTCTTTTCAGAGTTTTCGATATCATGAAGCTTAAGAAACATTTGATGCATAAAGGGATTAAGGTTAACAAACCTAGCCTCCAACATGTGAACTAAATAAGCAGCAGCAACTTCATAACTAGGAGCAAGTTCGGCTAGGGATCTATCCTCAACATCTTTGTGCTTACTAACATGATTAAAGAACTCCTCGATGTTATCTTTCCCAATTATAGAACCACTACCTATTGATAGGTCTTCCAGGACGTACTTAGGGAACAACATAATGAACTAAAAGTAACGAAATACCAACTAAAAAGAAATTATTTTTTTGTATTTTTGATAAAAAGATGCAAGAAAAAATAAAGTAAAGAAAGTAAGCAAAACAATAACAAAGTAAAAGATTGGAAGCGAGAGACTCCCCTTGCAGAAATCCTCTTTCTCCCCGGCAATAGCGCCAGAAAAATGCTTGATAGGCGGTGCTAGCCACCCAATTGGGAACCCCAAGAGGAAGGTATGATAAGCACAACGACAAGTTTCCCTCAGTATGAAACTGAGGTTTAATCGAACCAGTAGGAGAAAAAAACCACTTCTGAAGGTTGATGCTAGCTGGCTTGGCGACGGCTCCAGACAATTTATATATGATGCCTTATCTGGGGCGTAGCTCTGGCACCAGCAGCAACGTGGAACCTACACACAACACAACCAAAGTACTTTGCCCCAACTAGCAGTGAGGTTGTCAATCTCACCGGTTTGCTGTAAATAAAGGATTAAACGTATCGTGTGGTAAAAGATATTTGTTTGCAAGAAAGTAAATAATGCTTGTAGAAAGTAAACGGTAATATGAATGTAAAAGAATGGACCAGGGTCCACAGTTCACTAGAGGTGTCTCTCCATAAAGATAAATAACATGCTGGCTGAACAAATTACAGTTGGGCAATTGACAGAATAAAGAATGCAAACAATGCATGTACATGTCATGAGGATCACTATGAGATTCACTTGGGCATTACAACATAATACATAGACCGTAATCCAACTGCATCTATGACTAATAATCCACCCGCCGGATATCATCCGATTAACCGTAGGGTATTAAGTTGCAAGCAATAGATTATCGCCTTAAGCAAAGTGTGTAATGTAAACAATACAAATGTCTTTGAACACAAGATTGTTGTTTTCTTCCTAGTAGCAACAGCACATCTACAACCTTACAAGTTGTTGTCACTCTCCCAGATTACTAGAGGCATGAACCCACTATCGAGCATAAATACTCCCTCTTGGAGTCACTAGCATCTACTCGGCCAAGATATTTTCTAGCAATGGAGAGCATGCAAGATCATAAACAACATAGAGATGATAAATCACAAACCAACTTGACATAGTACTCAATATTCATCGGATCCCAACAAACAAAACATGCAGAATTACATAACGATGATCTTGATCATGATAGGCTGCTCACAAGATTTAAACATGAAGCACATGGAGGAGAAGACATCCATCTAGCTACTGCTATAGACCCGTAGTCCAAGGTAGACTACTCACACATCACTCCGGAGGCAGGCATGGTGATGAAGGAGGCCTCCGGTGGTGATTCCCCTCTCCGGCAGGGTGCCGGGAAGAGCTTCTGGACCGTCCCGATCTCGCGTCGACGACGGTGGCGGCTTGCAGTATGTTTTCTGGAAAAGAGTTCGGGCCCCTAGGGTTTTCCTATCGAGGGGATTAAATAGGTGGAAGGGCGATGTCAGGGAGTGGACCAGGCGGTCACACCCCCTGGTGGCGCGGCCTGGCCCTAGCCCGCGCCACCAGTAGGTGCAGCCGGCCTCTGGTCCGTCTCCTGCTCTCCTTTGGACTCCGTCTTCATGTCAGGTAATTATGGACTTCAGCTTTTGTTTCGTCCAATTTTGAGAATATTTCCTGTGTAACTTTTCTTAAACACAAAAATGGCAGAAAATAGGGAACTGGCACTGTGGCATCTCGTTAATAGGTTAGTTCCAGAAAATGCATAAAAATGCCACGAAGTGTAAACAAAATACAAAGCAAATGGTGCATAAACAAGCATGAAGCATCAAAAATTATAGATACGTTTGAGACGTATCAATGCACTCACACGTCGCCGTCCAAAAATAATCTCGCCACTCCCTTGGTAATTCTCCTGGCTAGCTATCTGGCATTGTCTTTGAGCAAAATCAGCAAACCACCTGAAAATACTTTCGTACAAACAACTGACATATAGTCCAAATTGCACAAATATTTTCGCTTAGGATTTAGGGTTTAGGATTTAGTGTTTAGGATTTAGGGCACCGCTCCTTCACAACCTGTCTAGCCTGCCACCAAAGATACCCTTGCAGGCAAGAATTCCATCGAGACACTTTTTTTCACGTAACAAATCTCACGCATATGTGATTGGCCTGACTTGCAACAATACACACCACGCCTACAGGGGCGGGCACAGGAGATCAACAATAGGTATTCAAAGTAAGAAAGAATTGAAATGCAAATCGCTTTCCTCCTTGCTACATTAGCTTCATTGTCACATTGCTCTCTGAAAAAAAAGCTTAGTCGTAGCAGTGTTGATGGAGCCTGAAGGTTCGATGGTGGAGCAAGCCTAGATGTCTCACGGGAGCAAATCTGCCACTGCTGTTGGACCAGAATGTTCGGTGGACATAGAAACTAAGTGGATTGTGTCCGGAGCGATGAGTGAGTAGTCTAGGCTTGTGTCCTTGACAAAAAATAATGAGAATTCAGCTGAATACCCATGAATAAGCTTGTGCCTGCCTACGCACGCCTGCCCTTCATATCCGACCTACTAGGTCTTATTGATGTGGGCCTCAGCATGCATGCAACTCTTCAGGCATGGGCCACGATGCACCTGCTGTACGTGACCAGCCCCTTGATACGTCTCAAACGTATCTATTATTTTTGATGCCCCATGCTTGTTCTTACACCATTTGCTTAGTGTTTTGTTACCCTTCGTGGCGTTTTTATGCATTTTCCGGAACTAACCTATTAACAAGATGCCACAGTGCCAGTTTCCTGTTTTCTGCTGTTTTTGTGTTTCAAAAAAGTTACACAGGAAATATTCTTGGAATTGGACGAAACAAAAGCCGAACATCCAGATATTTAATGAAGCTTCTAGAAGTCCGAAGAGGAGACGGAGGGGGGCCACGGGGTGGCCACACCACCAGGGGGCGTGGCCTACCCCTGGCCCGCGCCACCCTGTGGTGAGGGCCCCCTGGCCCACCTCTAGCGCCGCCCCTTCGCCTATAAAGACCCCCCGATGGGAAAAACCTAAAGACCCAATCAATTTTCCAGAAACACATCGCGATCCGCCGCCATCGTCGAACCAAGATCGGGAGGGTCCAGAAGCTCTTCCCGGCACCCTGTCGGAGAGGGGAATTGCCACCGGAGGTCTTCTTCATCGCCATGCTTGCCTCCGGCGCGATGAGTGAGTAGTCTACCTTGGACTATGGGTCCATAGCAGTAGCTAGATGGTTGTCTTCTCCACCATATGCTTCATGTTTAGATCTCGTGAGCTGCCTTACATGATCGAGATCATCTTTGTGTAATTCTACATGTTGTGTTTGTTGGGATCCGATGAATATTGGTGTTATGTTGAGTTGATGTGCTGAATCATATATCTTATGTTATCTCTATGTTGTTTATGATCTTGCATGCTCTCTGTTGTTAGTAGCTATCTTGGCCAAGTAGATACTAGTGACTCTAAGAGGGGGTATTTATGCTCGATAGTTGGGTTCATGCCTCTATTTAATCTGGGGGAGTGACAGAAACCTCTAAGGTTGTAGATGTGTTGTTGCCACTAGGGAGAAAACAACATTCTTGTGTCCAAGGACATTCGTTTTGTTTACATTACACACTTTGCTTAATGCAGTTATCTGTTGTTCGCAACTTAATACTCATGGGGTGTTCGTACGATATCCCCGTGGGTGGATTATTAGTCATAGATGCAGTTGGATAGCGGTCTATGTATTTTGTTATAATGCACAGAGTAAATCTCATAGTGATCCTCGCGACATATGCACGTTATCTTTATTCTATCAATTGCCCAACTGTAATTTGTTTACCCAGCATGTTGTTATTTATTTTATGGAGAGACACCACTAGTGAACTATGGACCCTGGTCCAATTTCCTTTACATTGTTACACCGTTTTACTATTACTCGCACTGTTTACTTTCTCGCATACTACTACTGTTTTCCATTCGATACGCTCATACCTTTGTTTACAGCAAACCGGTGAGATTGACAACCTCATCGTAAGTTGGGAGCAAAGTACTTGGTTGTGTTTTGTGCAGGTTCCGCGTTGCTACTAGTTGAAGACGCACCAACAAGAATCATAAACGGCGCCCTTGCTGGAGTGTCATGAAGCTAGCAAGCATCACCTTCTTAAGTTTGCCTTTTTCCTACTGGACCGACAAACCTTGGTTTCTTACTGAGGGAAAACTTGCTACTGTGCTCATCATACCTTCCTCTTGGGGTTCCCAACTGGGTGGTCATCCTGCCCGCATCAAGCTAATTTTATGGCGCCGTTGCCGGGGAAAAAGAAGACTTCTGCAAGGGGAGTTTCGCACGCACATCCTTTACTTTGTTTTAGTTTTACTTTACTTATTTTTGCTTGCATCATTTTATCAAAAATACAAAAAAAATAGTTTCCTTTATAGTTGTTTATTATGTCTAGTTTAGTTGCTACTACTATGTCGCCCGAGGAAATGATCTTCACTTTCAAACAAAAGAGTGAGCAAAGTTTCAAAGAAGCTTGGTCTAGAATTTATGATTGGCATGGAAAAACTGAACCGAAAATGACTTTGAGTTTGCTTCTTAGTTGCTTTTACTTTGGACTTGCTCTTTGTTATAGATATGCTTTGGATACTACAGCAGAAGGAGATTTCCTTCATTGTGATGGAGATCAAGCTTTCAATATTATAAAAAAGTTGATTACAATTTATAGCATGTCAACTGATTTTGATTCCTCTCTTGTGAGCATTTTTAATAGACTTAATACTCTTGAAACTAGCACTACTTGTTTGGGTAATTGCTATAGTACTTTGCACCAGTATTTTTATTATGTGCCAATAAATTCTGAACCTTCGAGTTGGTACCCTACGGTAAAAATCACCATTAATGGTGAAACTTTTCATGCTCGTTGTGATATTATGTTTGAATTTTGTCTTATGCCAAAGGATGTTTATGAATCTTTAAGTCTTTGGAAACTTTCTGAGGGGGGAGAAAAATTTCTCTTACTAACAATGCCACTACATTTCCCGTTGGAATAGCTGAAGGAGTTTATACAAAAGTCCTAGGAAAAATGGTATCTGCTGATTATCTTGTTATTGAATGTGTAGAAAAAGGACAAATCACGCTTGGAAGGTCTCTACTAAAGCTCCTAGGCGCCATTATAGATGTGGGAAAAGGCACCATAAGATTCATATCTCCACCTTGCAATAATCATGTGTTCCCAAAAGTTAAGAGAAAAGGTAAGAGAGGAAGGCGTAAGGCACCCGTTGACCCTAATGCTTCATCGCTTGATATTACTTGATTCACACTTTCCGCGCCTAGCTCAAAGGTGTTAAAGAAAAGCACTCTTGGGAGATAACCCATTGTTTTACTTTCAGTTCTTTTTCTTTTATTTGAGTCTTGGAAGTTACTACTACTGTAATAACCACTCCTTATCCTTTTTATTTCGTTTTTGTGCCAAGAGAAACCTCTAATTTGAGTGAGGTAAGATTTGGGGATGTTGCTGTCCTGAAACAGATTTTGGTGCAGCACCGTAAAAATTCGTGAAAATTGTCAGAATATCTTTTTGACCTGCAATTTCTTGTGCATATGCCCCAGGTTGTATCCAAACTTTTATTAGTTATACACTTTGTTATTTGAGCAACAGAAAACCCTCGAAAAAATCGACCTTTGTCAGCTATTCTGTTTTGACAGATTTTTGCCACTATTTGTGTTTGCCTCTTTATCGCTTTCTTTTTTAGTTCTTTTGATCACGGAACTTTTGGGGAAGTTGCTACAGTAGTATATGCTTCATATGTGGTGGTTTTGAGTTGAAATCTGAAGCAAAAGGGGTTCGATTCATTATTATGCTTACACTAATGTTGCTAATAGAATTGTGTTGAGTTTTGTATGAAGTTTTCAAGTGTAGGGATTGGAGAATAATGAGATGAGTTGAAGAATGGACAAAAGCTCAAGCTTGGGGATGCCCACCCACCCCAATAAATATTCAAGAGGTACAAGCATTAAAGCTTGGGGATGCCCCCAAGGCACCCCTTCTTCATCGGCAAAAATCAGGTCACCTTTCAACACACTATATTTTTATTGCTTCATGCACTATGCGTTTTTCTTGGAGCGTCTTATCTTTATTTTTCAGTTTTCTTTAGTTTTGTTTGCTGCAATAAATGGTTGGACCCCAACAAATTTCTTTTGGAGAAGTTGCCTTGCTTTTCATTTGCCAAGAACACTCCGTTTTTCACTCTTATCGTTCAACGAGTGTTCTCTTTTTCTAGAACTGCGTTTAGTTTTCATTTTTTGCCTTGATTTTTGTTCAGATCTTGTTTTATCTTTACATCAAGGTGTATTTTGAACTCTGGTCCATGTTGGTTTTCATCAAAAGATTTGTTTCAAAAAGGCTCGAATGGTGTTGGAAAAGAGAAAAAAATTCATGTAAAAAAGTGGTACAAAAAGGAGCTTGTTTAGACTGCGGCTTAGAATTTTGCATGTCGTGCTTGATATCATTTTGATAGTATGCTTAGTGGTTTTGCTGTAGCATGACTTGTCTCAAATGACTGAGATTGCTTAATGAGCCCTTGAAAAAATCATGCGTTGTTTTTATTATTTGGAAGTATTAATTTGGTTTTCTCCTTGATGCTTTATTTGGGTTGACTTGGCGCATACTTACACATGTTTGACTCATACAAAGTCGCCATAAGCCTCTATGATTATTTAGTTTTTGACTGTTGATGCCATCTTATGCTTCTCTTAATGATGTTTTGTCGCTATGCATGATTATGGCCGTTATTGCTCTCTTAGTTGGTCGCTCCCAGTCTTTTGCTAGCCCTCATTTTGTACTGAGTATGAGCTCTACTCGTGCATCCAACTCCAAAAAACCAAGTTGTTCCAATGTGTCCACTATAAATTCCTATGCATGATATTTGCAAGCCATTCCAAGTAAATTTTCATGTGCTACCTTTCAAAAAACCCTTCAAAATACTTCTCGTTTTGTGACACTGTTTTCAGCCGTAGTGGTCGGATTTGCTATCTTCCATATTGTTTATTCCAAACAGAAAATAAAGAAAAAAGAAAAGAAAAAAGGCACTCCTCCATGGTATGTGAATGTTGGTGGGCACCCGATGGAATCGGTTAGCCATGGTTTGAGAAAGGAAAAAAAAGGTGGGGAGGAGTGCCAAGCTTTATAAAAGAGCACAAAAGTGCCAATCTCTCTCAAAAACTTGCTTCATTTTTGTATGGAAGATAGTAAGAACCCCATTGTCAGTCGTTGACAAAGACAACCACCTCTCAAACCCAATTTTTTTATCTCTCTGTTTTACAAATGAAAAGCTCTAGCACATGTTTAATCAATGCTTCCCTCTGCGAAGGGCCTTTCTTTTACTTTTATGTTGAGTCACCATCTTCTATCTTTATGCACAGTCTAAGAAAGCAGAGTTGTCATTCTGAGTTTAATGTGCATAGTCCCAAAGTTTATCATTGATTGACTCATGATTTTGGTTTCACTTGTTCTTAAATTATTTGTATCTAGTCGCCCTCTTAAACTTGAAGGTGTCCTATGCATTTATGTTTTGCTCTCTCATGAAGGACAAGCTGAAAAACTATTTGTATGTTTTTCCATATGATTTGAACACACATTTGACTTTCATTGTTTCATTTTCATGATCTTTCGTTTGTGTTCTTTTTCATGTTATAACATGGTTGCTAAGTTTCTTCTATCAAGATTATATCTTTCATGCCCATGTTTTAAGTTCTTTTGATCCCAGCACTCAATGCTTTACTTAGATGATCAAGATTATGTTGGTGCATGTCACTTCAAAAATTATTCCTTCGTTATCACTTACCTACTCGAGGACGAGCAGGAGTTAAGCTTGGGGATGCTGATACGTCTCAAACGTATCTATAATTTTTGATGCTCCATGCTTGTTCTTACACCATTTGCTTAGTGTTTTGTTACACTTTGTGGCGTTTTTATGCATTTTCTGGAACTAACCTATTAACAAGATGCCACAGTGCCAGTTCCCTGTTTTTTGTTGTTTATGTGTTTCGAAAAAGTTACACAGGAAATATTCTCGGAATTGGACGAAACAAAAGCCGAACATCCAGATATTTAACGAAGCTTCCAGAAGTCTGAAGAGGAGACGGAGGGGGGCCACGGGGTGGCCACACCACCAGGGGCGCAGCCTACCCCTGGCCCGCGCTGGCCTGTGGTGAGGGCCCCCTGGCCCACCTTTGGCGCCGCCCCTTCGCCTATAAAGACCCCCCGACGGGAAAAACCTGAAGACCCGATCAATTTTCTAGAAACACATCGCGATCCGCCGCCGTCATCGACCCGAGATCAGGAGGGTCCAAAAGCTCTTCCCGACATCCTGCCGAAGAGGGGAATCGCCACCGGAGGTCTTCTTCATCGTCATGCTTGCCTCCGGCGTGATGAGTGAGTAGTCTACCTTGGACTATGGGTCCATAGCAGTAGCTAGATGGTTGTCTTCTCCACTATGTGCTTCATGTTTAGATCTCGTGAGCCGCCTTACATGATCGAGATCATCTTTGTGTAATTCTACATGTTGTGTTTGTTGGGATCCGATGAATATTGGTGTCATGTTGAGTTGATGTGCTAAATCATATATCTTATGTTATTGTCGTGGGAATTTAGAGACAGTAGCCATGGGTAGGCTTATCGGAGGGGCTCGACGGTGGAAACGAGGGGTCCGGCTCGGGATTATGCCTACGGAGACACCACGGTTTACCCAGGTTCAGGGCCCTCCCGGTTGGAGGTAAACCCCTACTTCCTGCCTGCTTCGTATTGATTAGATAGTATCGATTACAGTGCTCCTCGAGCTGTTCGGGCTAGAGGAGGAAGAAGAAGATCGGATCCCCTATGCTAAGGGTCCAGGCCCCCTTATATAGGCGGGGGCCTGGTTACAGGTTGGGTAACGATTCGGCCGGCTGCCGGCTCCTCGGCGGCGGCGTCCTTAGCGTGATCCCTTCGCCCTGCTCTGACAGCTTCGCTTTATAAAGTTCCCTTCCCCTGGGACCGGCATCTGGGAGGCATATGCCCTCCCTTTTGCCTAGGATCCTATCGTGGGGAAGGGTTCTTGGTCGCTGGTTGGTTGGACTTGGTCGTGGCGCTCGTCACTCCTGTCCTTGGCCACTGTCGCTCTTGTCGGGGCCAGCCCGCTTTCGGCGAAACGGCCGTTGGCTGGTTCTTATCTTCGTCGCCCGGCTCCGGTTCTCCACGGCGGAGTCGCCAGCCGGCTGCTGGCGCAGCCGGCCCCTCAGGCGAAGCCGGTCCTCTCGTGCTGAAGCCGTGGGGACTCCTGGGACGCCAGCCGGCATATTGCCCGGCCCGTGGTGCGCCCCCTAAGTCATCCCCACGACACTAGCCCCCGAAACTGGCGAAGTCTCATGGGCTAGCATGGGGCTTCGGCGGGTTCCTCTTCTCGCCGAAGTCTTGCTTGCTTTCGTCGAAGTCCCAGGATTCTTTATCTGATTCAGAAGCGGTTGGCCTCGAGGCCAAGTCTTGCGGAATTCTCCCGACCGTCTCGAGGCGAGCCGGTTCCAAGATGCGACCCGGCTGGCGGCCCTGAGCCGGCGTGCTGCCTCCTGGGAACTTGCGCTGCCTCGGGTCTTGCTCTCACGCGGCGGCTGGCGCAGCGCGCCAGTGGCCAGTCTTGTCATTTGACTTCAGAATCACCACCGTCATAACTTCCCGAGTCATCATGCGAGGTGGGCTGGCGTTCGTCAGCGACGTGTCCCATCACTCCTCCCACGATCCGCTGTGGCAACCGCCGGGGTGGCACACGATGCGGAAGTTGGTTACTGAAACGTCGGGGGTTACTCCTTAGCCGCTCTTCTTTAAATACCGAGCGTGCTCGCTGCCCAGGGCATCCCCACTTCTCCCCTCATCTCGAGCTTTGCCTTTCCGAACCCAACCTGATCATGTCGTCCCCCAGCGGTTCCACTGCCAGCGATGACAAGGTTCCGGAGGGGAGCAAAGAGGAGGTCGAGGCGCCGGAGACGGCGCCTTCCGCATCTCGGAAACGCGGTCGCCCGAAAGGGAGCCACAACAAGAGTACCTTGGAGGCCCTCGCGGCGAAGGCCGTCGCCGCCGCTTCCACCTCCGTCACGCCCCAGGCGGCCGGAGCTTCCGGCGACATGGGCATCCCGGAGAAACGGAGGCCAGGCTGTCCGAAGGGGAGCGGGAAGAAGGCCGCTTCCGTGGCGGCTGCGGCTCCTTCGTCGTCTCGCCGTCGTGGGCGGCCTCCGGGTAGCAAAAACAAGAAGGCCCCCGCTGTCTTCAGGGTCGCCGCCACTCCCGCGGGGCCCCGCGCGGCGGCCTCTCCTCCGTTGGGCCCATCGCGGCCCTGGCTAGAGAAACCGGCGCTCCAGCCGCCGGCCTACATCTCGGCCCAGGGATGGTCCACCTGCATCATCCCTGCACTCGCTGGGTCTCGGGACCTCCTTCGCCTTCCGTCCCAGTTCACGGACTCGATGGAAGGCCAGGAGATGGCTTACGCCAAGCTGCGGGAATGCAGCGGCGGCCAGCCCTCGTACCGCGTCGAAGTTTACTACGACGGCCAGGGGGTGTGCTACTTCTGCGACGGGTGGTCGAAGTTCTTCCTCGACTACGGCGCACATGAGGGCTGGTTCATTCTCCTCACCCGCCATGATGGGAAGAAGGACTTCACCGTCTGCTTCTTCGACGCCACCCTCTCCGCCCGTACCTATGCCGCCCATCCGTGAAGGACGGGGGCTCCATCGACCTCCAGCGCGGGCCTCTCCGGGACGAAGTCCATGCGGCGCTCGCGCCAGGCCGAGGAAGGCGAGCATCTCCCGGGCGAGGGATTCTTGGCATTCTTAGGGTAGCAGTTTAGGAGGCTTTTGTAATCGCCAGACTTCTTAATGAACTCTTATCCTTCTTCGTTTACTGTGTGAATGCCTTTCTTCACTGTGTGCTTTGCCATTGCGCAAATGTCTTCTGCTTGACACCGTTGTGATGCGAATCCGTAGATAGGGACCGCGATGATCACTGGTTTGCGCAAACGTCTCGGGCAAGACCTTCTAGCCTTAGCGCAGAAGGAGCGGTGCTTCTGCTGGCCGGCTCTGGGAAGGATGGACTAGCTCCGGCTCCAGCACGGACGGAACGGTGTTTCTACTGGTCGGCTCTGGGAAGGATGGACTAGCTCCGGCTCCAGCGCGGGCGGAACGGAGACTGAGTCCTGTACCGGCTCGGGCGAGGGTCGGAGTCGGCACGTTTCCTTTCCCGGGCCTTCGCACGTTCCTTGCTGTAGTTGGAGTAAATCCTTGGTTTCTGGCTCTAGCCCCTGCTTTGCGAGTGTTAGGTTTCGATTTCGTTGCTCGTCTGCTGATCGTGTCGCAGCGCCAACTGATCGGACAGCCGACGAGGTACTGGAGCCGGCTTGCTTCTGAAGGCCAATTCCCTTTCCCCCTAGCCCCCGAGTTTTGGGGTAGCTGGACTAACAGCTGGCTCGAAACTAACTTTTCGCGAATGATGCCGACGCCAAGCGAGGCAGCTCTAGCTTCGAACCTCTTGGACGTGGCTTCTCATCCCAAGTGTCGAGAGACTGTGACTATCAACTATTTGCTGGCTTTGCCTTCGTCAGGTTCCCTCAACTTTTTCCTTAATCTTCCCACCCTTCGGCCCTTCTTCCCCCAACCGCCAGCCTGGTGCCGGTTGGTCTCCCTTGGGCCGGCAGCCGAATGCCGGCCTAGGGTGGGAGTGTGCCGCGGAGTGAGAAGTAGTACTTCGGTCTATCGGGCCCCCGACTCGTGCTAGCCAACGCTTAGTTAACAGACACTGCCCTTAACGCCTGGTTGAGCGATTTTTCTATCGTTTGTGGTTCTGCTCTGCGGCTTTCCTTCGTATGTGGCCTGCCGGCTCCTATCCGTCCGGCTGCGCGGAGCCGGAAGGCGGAGGCTGGGCTCGAGACCTTCTTCATACGTAGTACTCATCCGGCTGGCGAGAGATCGATCTTTTCAGGGCTGCCGGCTGTGGCTCGGTGCCTGGAGCCGGCTGCCGGTCAAGTGAATAACGCAGGAAGCAAAACATACACGAAGTGTTTTCCTCGGAGCCGGTCATAACTGGCCACTCCATTTTCCTTTATTCATTGACATGTTTTTCGGGGTACAAGCTTTTGCCTTAGCAGAAGAAAGGTCTTAGGAGACTGACATTCCAGGGACGCTCGGTCTCCTTGTCAGAGTTATCTGCCTTGTTCTTTCTGTGCTCTTGTGCGTCGATGAGGTAATATGCCCCATTGCCCAGCACCCGGCTGACAATGAACGGTCCCTCCCAAGGAGGAGACAGCTTGTGCATGCCCTTGGTGCTTTGGACCAGCCGGAGTACGAGATCTCCTTCGCGAAACGCAAGCGGGCGAATCTTCCGGCTGTGGTATCATCGCAGCTGCTGCTGGTAGAGCGCTGATCTGGCCAGAGCCTGTTCTCGTGCCTCCTCGAGGAGGTCGATACCATCTTCACGAGCCTCTTTTGCTTGCGTCTTTGTGTACTGGACGATTCTGGGCGCATCGAACTCGATATCTGTGGGCAACACCGCTTCGGCTCCATAGACCAGGAAGAAAGGTGTGAAGCCGACAGAGCGATTTGGAGTGGTGCGCAGGCTCCAGAGCACTGAGGGTAGCTCCTCGACCCAACAGCCGGCTGAGCGCTCGAGAGGCTCGACCAGCCTTGGTTTGATGCCGGCTAGGATCAGCCCATTTGCCTTCTCCACTTGCCCATTTGTCTGAGGGTGCGCCACTAACGCTAAGTCCAACCGGATGCCTTTCCGGCCACAGTAATCAGCAAAGACTCCCTTCGCAAAGTTTGTCCCGTTGTCGGTGATGATGCTGTGAGGAACTCCATATCTTGTGATGATCTCGTTGAAGAACTTGATTGTGGACGAGCCGTCGAGTTTTTTGATTGGCTTGGCCTCGATCCACTTGGTGAACTTGTCCACAGCAACCAACAGATGCGTCAAGCCCCCGGGTGCGGTCTTGAATGGCCCTACCATGTCCAGGCCCCAAACAGCGAACGGCCAGGTGAGCGGGATGGTCTTGAGGGCTGCCGCCGGAGTGTTTCTGTGCTTGGAGAAGCGCTGGCAGCCGTTGCATTGTTTCACCAGCTGCTCTGCGTTCTGCTTGGCCGTTGGTCAGTAGAAACCGTGGCGGAAGGCTTTGGCCACCAAGGCTCTGGAAGATGCGTGATGCCCGCACTCCCCTTGGCGTGTCTCTCTTAGCAGCTCTATCCCTTCTTCCGGCTCGATGCACTTCTGGAAGATGCCTGACACGCTGCGCTTGTACAGCTCGCTGTTGATGATGGTGTACGCCCCAGCTCGACGTTGAATTCTCCTAGCTTCCGCTTCATCCTGCGGCAATTCCCCAGTGATGAGGTAGTTGGAGAATGGCTCCGCCCAGGAAGGTATCTCCCGTATGTGGAAGACACTGGCGACCAGAGGATCAGCAGCCCCCGGGTCTGTCGTTGCGCCGGCTTCATCTGATTGTCTGGCTGGGGGAGCGGGCGTGGAGCCGGCAGTCCCCTTGTCCTTCGTCGAGCCGGCCGCGCTGGGCTTGCCGGCTGCCTCCTTCAGCCCCGAGACGACAGCCTCCGGGTCTGGTGGTAGCACCTGAGCTGGGGCTGGGTCTCCAGGCACGTAGATGGATACGGACTCCAGGCGAAGGCTTGATAGACGGCTTGTGGATGATCTCCAGGGACACCCCAGCTGGGATATCCTGCCTGGTGGAGCCGATCTTGGACAGCCGGTCTGCTTCCTCGTTGTTTGCTCTGGGGACATGGTGGAACTCGCAGCCCTCGAAGAATCCACTGAGTTGCTGCACGTAAAAGTGGTAGGAGGCCATGTTGGCGTCCTTGGCGTCCCAATCCCCTGAGACCTGGTGCGCCACTAGGTCAGAGTCTCCGAAGCAGAGGATCCTCCTGATGCCAATCTGCTTGGCCATCTTGAGCCCATGCACCAGGGCTTCGCATTCGGCAACGTTGTTCGACGCATGGAAGTGCATCTGCAGTACGTACTGCAGCTTGTCTCCCTTGGGAGAGGTGAGGACGACGCCGGCTCCCAAGCCCCCGAGCAGCTTGGAGCCATCGAAGTGCATGCGCCAGTGGGTGGAGTCTGGAGCCGGCGGCAGGTACTGGTGCTCTCCCCAGTCAGCGAAGAAATCCGCTATGATCTGCGACTTGATCGTCGTCCTGGGCTTGTACTGGATGGTATGAGCTGCAAGCTCGATCACCCATTTGGCCACCCTTCCCGACGCGTCCTTGCACCCGATGATCTCCGAGAGCGGAGTGGTGCTCACCACCGTGATTGGGTGCTCCTCAAAGTAGTGCTTCAGCTTCTTGGCCGCCATGTACACGCCATACGTGACCTTCTGGTAGTGCGGGTAGTTCTGCTTGGAGAGAGTGAGCACCTCACTCAGGTAGTACACCGGGCGCTGAACCGACAGCTCTTTGCCTTCCTCGATGCGCTCCACCACGATCACGACACTGATGACCCGCGGAGTAGCCGCGATGTAGAGCAGCATCGGCTCTCGCGGAGCCGGCGCAGCCAAGATTGGCGCGGTAGACAAGGCTCGCTTGAGGTCGTTGAAGGCGTCATCAGCACACTGGGACCAAACAAAATGGTCTGTCTTCTTCATGAGCTGGTACAACGGCATGGCCTTCTCCCCAAGCCGGCTGACAAACCGGCTAAGCGAGGCCAAGCAACCAGCAAACTTCTGCACATCTCTGAGCTGGGTGGGCTTCTCTAGGGCCTCGATGGCTTTTATCTTCGAGGGGTTAGCCTCGATCCCTCGCTGGGAAACGATATAACTTAGGAGCTGCCCAGCCAGCACACCAAAGGTGCACTTCTCAGGGTTGAGCTTCATGCGATAGCGCCGCAGGTTGGTGAAGGTCTCCTTGAGGTCGTCCAGGAGTGTGCCGCTCTGCTTGGTCTTCACCACCACGTCGTCCACATAAGCATGTACGGTCCTTCCAATCTGCCCCAGCAGACATCGCTGCATGGTTCGCTGGTAAGTGGCACCAGCGTTCTTCAGGCCGAATGGCATGGTAACATAGCAGTAGGCTCCATATGGGGTGATGAAGGAGGTCTTGATCTGATCTGGCTGGAAGAGCGGGATCTGGTGGTAGCCTGAATAGGCATCCAGAAATGACAGTAGGTCACAGCCGGCTGTGGAGTCGATCACCTGGTCAATCCGTGGCAGTGCGAAAGGATCCTTGGGGCAGGCCTTGTTGAGGCTGGTGTAGTCGATACACATTCGCCAAGTGTTATTCTTCTTCAGAACCAAGACTGGGTTCGCAAGCCAGTCAGGGTAAAACACCTCCATGATAAAGCCGGCAGCAAGGAGCCGGGCAATCTCCTCACCAATAGCTTTCCTCTTTTCTTCTGCGAACTGCCGCAGCGGCTGCTTGACCGGCTTGGCGTCCGGCCGGACGTTGAGTGCGTGCTCAGCCAGCTCCCTCGGCACACCAGGCATGTCCTTTGGAGACCATGCAAAGATGTCCCGATTCTCACGGAGGAAGCTGGTGAGCTCGCTTTCCTATTTGGCGGACAAGCCGGTGCCGATGATGACGTACTTGGAGGGGTCGCTCTCGTCCAGCAGGATCTTCTTGGTGTCGTTGGCCGGCTTGAATTGCTCCACCGGCGACTGGCGGACTGGCACGTCTTGCTGGGTCAGCTCCACGCGATGTAGAAGCTGCCTCTTCTCCTCGGCGACGACCAGCGCCTCTGCCAGCTGCGAGCTCTCCTTTGCGCAGGCCAGGGACTTCTTGAAGTTTCCCGAGACTGTGATCACACCTCTGGGTCCTGGGAGCTTCATCTTCAGATAGGCATAGTGCGGGACAGCCATGAACTTAGCCAGGGCCGGTCGGCCTAGCAACGCGTGGTAGGGACTGCTGATGTCCACCACCTCGAACCAGATGGGCTCGCGGCGGCTATTCCCCTTCTTTCCGAAGAGAACCTCCAGCTGCACCTTGGCCACAGGGGTGCAAGAATGCCCAGGCACGATGCCATGGAAGGTGAGCCGGCTAGGTTTCAGCTGAGCAAGCGGGATGCCCAGCTTCTCCAGTGAGCTTCGGTAAAGAAGGTTAATACTACTACCGCCGTCGATGAGCACGCGGGAGAACCGGCACATGTGCGTATCGGAACACACAACAGGATCCACGACCAGAGCGTATTCTCCAGGGCTGGGCATCAGCCTCGGATGGTCCTCGCGCCCCCAGGTGATGGCTGCCTCGGACCAATGCATGAACTGGGGTTCTGCAGGCATCACAGCGTTCACCTCTGCCTCGTGCCAAAGGTCGTTCCTTTTGTCCCTGCTAGGGGTAGTGAAGATGTGATACTGCTCCACATCCGTCGGGAAGTCATCATCTTGATCCGGCTCGCCTCCAGCCGGGTCGCGCTATTGGTCCTCCTGACCTTCAGCCGGTTGCGCTTGCTGCTACTCGTGTGATGGCGCCAGAAAAGAGTTGTGGCGTTTAGTTGACGTGGGAGCAGTATGTCCTTGTGCGTGGTGATTGACCAACCCGTTGGGAACCCCAAGAGGAAGGTATGATGAGTGTAGCGGCTAGTTTTCCCTCAGTTAAGAAACCAAGGTATATCGAACAGGAGAAGAGAGACGGTGACGACTGAAGGTGTTTGTGGAACCTGCACACACACAAACAAGTACTTTGTTCCCAACTTGCGATGAGGTTGTCAATCTCACCGGTTTGCTTGAAACAAAGGTTATGAGTGTATCGAGTGGAAAACAGTAGTAATATGCGAGTAAAGTAAACAGTGCGGGAATAGTAAACAGGTGATTGCAATATGATTAAAATAGGACCGGGGTCCACAGTTCACTAGTGGTGTCTCTCCATAGAAAATAACATGCTGGGTAAACAAATTACAGTTGGGCAATTGATAGAATAAAGATAACGTGATATGTCAAGAAGATCACTATGAGATTTACTCTGGGCATTACAACAAAATACATAGACCGCCATCCAACTGCATCTATGACTAATAATCCACCCCCGGGGATATCATCCGAACACCCTAGAAGTATTAAGTTGCGAACAACAGATAATTGCATTAAGCAAAGTGTGTAATGTAAACAAAGCATATGCCCTTGAGCATATGAATGTTGTTTTCTCCCTAGTAGCAACATCACATCTACCACCTTAGAGGTTTCTGTCACTCCCCCAGGTGAAATAGAGACATGAACCCACTATCGAGCATAAATACCCCCTCTTGGAGTCACTAGCAACTACTCGGCCAAGATAGCTACTAACAACGGAGAGCATGCAAGATCATAAACAACATAGAGATAACAAAAGATATAATTCAGTACAGCAACTTAATCATAAACACCAATATTCATCGGATCCCAACAAACCAACATCATAGTATTACATAACGGTGATCTCAATCATGTAGGGCAGCTCATGAGATCTAAACATGAAGCACATGGTGGAGAAGACAACCAGCTAGCTACTGCTATGGACCCATAGTCCAAGGTAGACTACTCACTCATCGCTCCGGAGGCAAGCATGGCGATGAAGAAGACCTCCGGTGGCGATTCCCCTCTCCGGCAGGGTGCCGGGAAGAGCTTCTGGACCCTCCCGATCTTCGGGTCGACGGCGGCGGCGGATCGCGATGTATTCTGGAAAACTGATCGGGCCTTAGGTTTTTCTTGTCAGGGGGTATATATAGGCGAAAGGGCGATGTCAGAGGGGAGACCACGGCCCCTCACGTGGGCCCGGCGCGGCCAGGGGGGTGGCCGCGCCGCCCCTGTGTGTGGGGGCCACGTGGCCCCCCTCCGTCAGGTCTTCGGATGTTTGGGAGCTTCCCCGTGAAATATGACTTCAGGAACTTGTTTCGTCCAATTCCGAGAATATTTCCCGTGTATCACTTCTGAAACACAAAAACAGCAGAAAACAGGAAACTGGCACTGTGGCACTTCGTTAATAGGTTAGTTCCGGAAAATGTATAAAAATGCCACTAAGTGTAACGAAACAATAGGCAAATGGTGTAAAAACAAGCATGGAGCATCAAAAATTATAGATACGTTTGGGACGTATCACTTGCGACGTTCCAGGGATCTGCTAAGCGCGCTGCTCCAGCTCTCTCATGAAACGGCACTGACGCGTGGAGTGGGTCGCTTCCCTGCCCGGGGAGGTGTGGAATTTACACGGCTGATCGAGCGCAGCATCGAGGGTGTATTTGCCCTCTTTGCGCCTATGACCGCCGCCTGCAGCCCCCGGGCCTCCTTGGTCAGAAACCGCTCGCTTTGAGCTAGCAGATCCACTGGGGAGCGTCTTGGCGCGGTCAAGCCACAGGTGGATGTGCAACGCCGATGGGCGAGCCTGGGACTCTGACCCTGACGCTGACTCCGCGATCAAGCGTGGCCTGCTTGCACCGCCGCCTTGCTGGACGCGGCGGCCTTGAGCGTTGCCGCTCGGAGCACGGCCGCCCTGTCCACGACCTCCGCGGCCTCGGCTCGCCGATGGCGACCGCTGGATCTGGCCGGGGATGACGGTGGCGAAGCTGCGGCGCAGGTCACGGGCGAGCTCGGTCGGTGCGTCTCCATGCACGTTGTAGAACTCGCTGAGCGTGGTGCTCGCGCGGCACCGGTTGGCCTCATCCTCAGCCACCTTGCCGAGGAGGACGAGACGCATCCGCTCCAGGGCCTCGGCGACCCGGGCGGGATCGATGACGCGCCGAGGGGAGCGCGCAGGTCCACCACGGAGACGTCCGAGGCGTCCTGCTCTGGGAGTGGAGCATCTTGCTCCTGTGGAGGAAGGCGCTCGGGCGACGGGCGCTCGGGGCGCAGAGAGCCGCCGCCCTCCTCTTCTCCCAGGGCCATCACCTCGACCATGGCGCTAAGACTGCTGCTTTCACCGCAGCTCGAGCCTCCATCGCAGAGGGAGTCGAAGACCTCGGTCACTTCCTCCGGGAAGGGCTTGGCGACATAGAAGCGGTGGCTGCCGACGTCGAGGAAGGAGCCACTGTTGCCGAAGCCGTTCTCGAAGTGGGACAAGTTGTCACTGACGCAGTCGAAGGTACCGAACCTCCAGACGAGGCCGGAGGCGACCTTCTCGCCGGAGGGTCCCGGCCGGAACTTGACTCCGCTCGCCGCCGCGCTTTGCCCCACGGTGGGCGCCAACTGTCGTGGGAATTTAGAGACATTAGCCATGGGTAGGCTTATCGGAGGGGCTCGACGGTGGAAATGAGGGGTCTGGCTCGGGATTATGCCTACGGAGACACCACGGTTTACCCAGGTTCAGGGCCCTCCCGGGTGGAGGTAAACCCCTACTTCCTGCCTGCTTCGTATTGATTGGATAGTATCGATTACAGTGCTCCTCGAGCTGTTCGGGCTAGAGGAGGAAGAAGAAGATCGGATCCCCTATGCTAAGGGTCTAGGCCCCCTTATATAGGCGGGGGCCTGGTTACAGGTTGGGTAACAATTCGGCCGGCTGCCGGCTCCTCGGCGGCGGCGTCCTAAGCGTGATCCCTTCGCCCTGCTCTGACAGCTTCGCTTTATAAAGTTCCCTTCCCCTGGGACCGGCATCTGGGAGGCATATGCCCTCCCTTTTGCCTAGGATCCTATCATGGGGAAGGGTTCTTGGTCGCTGGTTGGTTGGACTTGGTCGTGGTGCTCGTCACTCCTGTCCTTGGCCACTGTCGCTCTTGTCGGGGCCAGCCCACTTTCGGCGAAACGGCTATTGGCTGGTTCTTATCTTTGTCGCCCGGCTCCGGTTCTCCACGGCGGAGTCGCCAGCCGGCTGCTGGCGCAGCCGGCCCCTCAGGCGAAGCCGGTCCTCTCGTGCTGAAGCCGTGGGGACTCCTGGGACGCCAGCCGGCATATTGCCCGGCCCGTGGTGCACCCCCTAAGTCATCCCCACGACAGTTATCTCTATGTTGTTTATGATCTTGCATGCTCTCCGTTGTTAGTAGCTATCTTGGCCAAGTAGATACTAGTGACTCCAAGAGGGGGTATTTATGCTTGATAGTTGGGTTCATGCCTCTATTTAATCTGGGGGAGTGATAGAAATCTCTAAGGTTGTAGATGTGTCGTTGCCACTAGGGAAAAAACAACATTCTTGTGTCCAAGGACATTCATTTTGTTTACATTACATACTTTCCTTAATGTAGTTATCTGTTGTTCACAACTTAATACTCATGGGGTGTTCGGACGATATCCCCGTGGGTGGATTATTAGTCATAGATGCAGTTGGATGGCGGTCTATGTATTTTGTTGTAATGCCCAGAGTAAATCTCATAGTGATCCTCGCGACATATGCACGTTATCTTTATTCTATCAATTGCCCAACTGTAATTTGTTTACCCAGCATGTTGTTATTTATTTTATGGAGAGACACCACTAGTGAACTATGGACCCCGGTCCAATTTCCTTTACATTGTTATACCGTTTTACTTTTACTCGCACTGTTTACTTTCTCGCATACTACTACTATTTTCCACTCGATACGCTCATACCTTTGTTTACAGCAAACCGGTGAGATTGACAACCTCATCGTAAGTTGGGAGCAAAGTACTTGGTTGTGTTGTGTGCAGGTTCTGCATTGCTACTAGTTGAAGACGCACCAACAAGAATCATAAATGGCGCCCTTGCTGGAGTGTCACGAAGCTAGCAAGCATCACCTTCTTAAGTTTGGCTTTTTCCTACTGGACCGACAAACCTTGTTTTCTTACTGAGGGAAAACTTGCTACTGTGCTCATCATACCTTCCTCTTGGGGTTCCCAACTGGGTGGTCATCCTGCCCGCATCACCCCTCGAGCTGATGTACGTCACGCCGCCACCGTTTTGACCTTCTCGACGAGAATTTTCCAGTTCGGCGATCAACGCCTACATCTGCGGGGTATGATTATAGGTGCTCGTTTTCATGATACCGCAACACCGGCTGTCATGGTCGTTGGCACAAGCCGCCAGCTCTTCTTGCGCTCCTGTCGCTATCAAATCGTCATAGGTTACAATGTGTGGTGCCCCCTATTAAGCTACTAGAGTCCGACTCCACCGCTACTCGTAAACTATACACACCTAATACAACTCAAGTCTACGTGTAACCCAACTCGTATATAATATTTGACACAAACACAATACTATGGAATGCGCAAAACGTTCATGTTTTTTAACAAACTGAAAGCTCCATCCTTTTTGCAGGTTATTCCAGTGGCTACACATTAAATCCGTACGTGGTCCTATCTCCAATCTTTAGAGCAACGGATATCATGGATTCTGGGTGCAACCATTTGGAGATGATAGCATAGGATTTATTCAACCAATACGGCGTGACAACATGATTATATCCTCTTGAGTTACTATGAGTTTCTTGTCTTTGATCTTTCGCTGGTTGATACATGTAGCCACTTTAGTTGACCTTGAAAATAATTTTAATAAAGAAGTCATATGCATCATTTTGATACAGAGGCTAGGTTATAGCCCCCATCTCGGAAAAACTGAGCCAAAAGAGGCGATGTCTACATTAGCAGATGTACCCTAGCTAAAATTACATCAACACCCCTTTCCCTCGCTACATTCTCTCCACAACCTCGTGCTGTGGACCATCGGCGTTGCTTCAATCGCCGCAGTGCTGCTGCTACATCGGCAATGCGGCCGGGTCGGCTTTTCTCTGTTGATGGCTGTGGGAAGCAGATGAGCAACACCGGCGTGCACGGCGGGGAGAGGCTGAGCAAGTGGGGAGGGATTCACAACTCAAGGAAGGGCTGCTGCATCTATGGCGCCACGATGGGTTCTCCGACGACGGCGCGACGACAATGGCGGTGTTGTGCGGAAGTTTCACTAGTGAGTTTTGGGAGAACGTCATGTCCTTGTCAGATCCGCTTCACATGTGTTTTCTCGGAGAGCGCTTTCTGCTGGGAAGATTGACTAGATCTGGACGGTTCCGATTCTCCTGATCGAGCGGCTAGCGACCCGAGGGATCGGGGATTTGATAGGCCGTCTGCGATCCCCCAGGGAACGCTCAGCACGCACTAGGCCGTCTAGGGTGGGGACGCGGATGGAGATGATTAGCCGAGAAATATCCAAATACTGAGCGAAAAGAGGCGCGATGTCTACAGTAACAGATATACCCTAGCGAAAATTACACCAACACCCCTTTCCCTCGCTACATTCTCTCCACAACCTCGCTCTCCTATCTATAAATCCAGCCACCGGCGCCCTCCTCGAACTCCAAAGGCCATTCACTGCCGCGTTCATCCCTCCCTGCTTCACGACGAGGACACGCATACGTCTCAGCATACGTACACGGAACCCGTCGCACTGCGCACAGCACGGGGGCATGGGCCTCCTCGACCAGCTCTGGGACGAGACGGTGGCCGGCCCGCGGCCGGACCACGGCCTCGGCAGGCTCCGAAAGTACTCCTCCATCTCGCCCTCCTCGTCCTCGCTGGCTGCGGCCGCCGCGGACGTCGCACCGGCGGTGACCCGCAGCATCACGATCGCCCGGCCTCCGTCTCTCTCGGTCCCGTCCGGCGAGTCGAGCTCCCTGCCGTCCTCCCCGGCCGGCGCGCCGGATTCCCCGTTCGCAGCAGGTGGGCCTCCGCCTCGCTCGCACGCCTCTGTTTCTTGACCCCTTCTTCCTCTGGAGTAAAAATCGCCTCTTTTTTCTTAATTATTAGGAGTAGTGTAGATCGGCCGTGCTGGCTTCTATAGGATCTGCGATGTGTCAATCATGTCTTCCGTGAAAAATGGAGGATCAAGAAGAAAAAAATCGCAAAATCTGTTGCTTTATCATGCCTTGTGCCTCGAATCGAGTGCGATCCAGCCACTGAATTTTCTCTCGGTAAATTGATCTTTTATCTGCATCTTTATTCAGAGAAGTCCAGGGAAGAAACTGGGACATTTTTTGACAGAACAGTGCTCTGTGTGCAATAGGCTTTGCTGCTTTGAGGCCTTTCTCGATTCTGTTTTTATTCCAGTAGTTTAATTGGCCATTGTTTTTTGATTTTGCTGCAGCTACCACGCCCAGGGGTGACGGCTGGAGGGCGTTTCGCCGGAAATCCAAGATGGCCGGCGTCGGAGATGAGGTGGCCGTCGGGCCGAGGAGCCCCACCGTGTACGACTGGTGCGTATACTCGTCAGTCGTCACCATCGTTCGAACTGCTTGCGCCATGCCGAGTGATCAATGCAATTGCAAATAGTTATCCTGCAAAAATAAATACTGCAAATATCGTCACCATGTTAGGTGTGCTTGACTGGTTGGTACCGATCTAACTTTGGTCGATCCGATGTGATTTGCAGGGTGGTGATCAGTTCATTGGATCGATGAACTGGAACGACGGAAGCGGAAAAATAATCGACCACGCAAAGAACAAATAGCAGATGTGAGATGAAGCTATCTAGCGCTTTTGAGGCTGCGTCGTCGAGTTTTATCTGTACCTGTGTGAGATGGTCTGATGCTGTGCCGATCGGATCTCCGCGTAAAGAGTACTATATATGTATTTAGTAGCTGTAGATTCCGAGGCGATCGAGATGCGTTGCCTTCACAAGATGCCTTTTTGTGGAGAAGATGAGCGCTGAAATTATTGAGGACGCAACGCAAGTGTTCGATCCTGCTTCGTTTTCCTACTGTCCTTGCCCTTGCTTTGCCGCTTCCGTTTCCTCCTTGCTGCATTAGCTGGCTCGAATTCGCTGATGCTTCTTACTCGGATCCTTGGCGATCTTTACACTGTTCTTACTTCTGAAAAATGAGATCGGATGGGCCTTTACAACAGCCATCCGGATCCTTTTTGCTTGTTCTGCCGACCTGAATTGGTTCCAGTGGTTCCTGATGAGGAACAATCTCTCAGTTCTAAGCCTGCAGATGCTATTCTGATTTATGCTCTGGGTTAATTATGGCACGACCTTTTTGGATAAAACGAATCTATCAGTAGTTGTGTGGACTGCACGAGCGTAGAATCTCTGTACTTGCTTGGACAAAGGATGCTGCGCGATCTTTTCCATCCCTCTTGTCTCGATAATTCAGACAAATTGATCGGTCCGTTTGTCTCCGAAGCAGAACAAAGAGGAACTCATTCGTTGTTCATATTCAGGGGAACCTATTCATTGCTCATATCTGATCTGAAATCACTTCCAGAACTAGTCCGATCTGCAAAAGTAAATTAAGAGGAGGTCTGAAAGCGTCTTGCGTTCTGTAAAATCAGACTTGGACAAGAAACCTAGAGCTGGATTTGTCGCGGCACCAAACCAACGAGGTCAGAAGTTGGCACTAAGGAAAAATTTGAAGCCGCTGTCGCTACCTGATGACTTGGGGACCTGATCACACTAGTAATTTATTCAGTCATTCCTCTACATCGATTGGCCTTGAAACATTCCATGTGAGATCCTATTGGCTTGTACATGCATCACGAATGGTCCTTCGGACAGCAGTCTTCTTCAACACATGGTCCTGCAGAGGAAAAGGTTGGTTATCTATCCATGTAGTGCAAGCAACCTGGCTTGCCTGCGTGTATCACTCATCCTTTGCCCTACTCGTACTCTTTTCTGTTGGTGCTGATTATTTCAGGACCAGATTGTTTCGAATGAAACTGCTACCAACCGTTCTACTGTGTTGGCCTTAGCGCTGCAAGTGGGAGCGGGACCTCCGCAGTGCCGCAAAGCCCGTCCCGCATAAAAGCTTAAGCGGACACCCACATATTGCAGAAGCAATTAAGTGGGATTTTATGAGATTTTTCGGGCTTCCCACTAAACCCACATATCCCACATAAGTCGTGAATGCATTGATGCATATTTACTTTAGAGCATCGTCGTCTTATTTGTTGGCAGGAAAAGATCACGAGGAGGGACATGCAGGGAAATAGAGAGTTTCAGATAGGTTCACACCGGCGTACACATGCACCGACCACCCGCCAAGGGCAATAGCCATCGCCGAGCCGTTTGAATGTTTTGTCGTTGCACCCAGAAATTGTGCATATTTACGAGGCTGGTGCGGTATGAACAAGCCCAAACAGTTGAGAAGGTTGACTTCTAACCTATCAGACAACATTTGGCAGAAAGAGAACAAACGCTCTAAATTAAGGATGGCAATGGGTAGGGTATGGGCAGGGTAGAGCAATACCATACCCATACCCGTATAGTTGATGGGTACAAAATTCCACCCGTACCCGTGCCCATGGGTATGAAACTTCACCCAGACCTATACCCGGTGGGTACCCGTACCCGTTGGGTACCCAACGGGTACATCAAATATTACACATGATACACACTATTTTACATTCATCGGTAAGCATAGTGTCCAAAAAAACCAGTCATCCCAACTCAATAACAGGTAGTATATGAAACATTGTCATGATTTAGAGATCACTCTATCTCTCATACTCATAACATAAGTAAACAAGAGTTGACGAGTCACATGATGACAATTTCACATAGATTCACATGTCACTGTAAATGGGTAGGGTATGGGTATACCCACGGGTACAAGGCTATACCCATACCCTACCCATGACTTAACGGTAGGGTATGGGTATTACCCATGGGTACAAAAATGTACCCATACCCAGCCCATGCGGGTATGGTACCCGCCGGTACCCGTACCCATGGGTAAAATTGCTATTCGTACTCTAAATTCTCTCAGTGGATTAGTTTAGCCACTAGGGGAGGGTCTGTAGCTGTCAAACTAAATGGGACATAAGGAAAAATTTTCCCCATAGGGAAAGGCCTTAGACAGGGGGACCCTATGTCACCTGTGCTGTTCAATTTGGTAGTGGATGTGTTCACTCGCAGGATGATCAAAGCTGAGAGCAGCAATTTGATCATAGGGCTTTGTCCCCAGCTCTACCCTGGTGGCATCATCAGCCTTCAATATGCTGATGACACCATTCTCTTTATTGAGAATGATGTGGAGGTTGCCAGAAACCTCAAATGGGTGCTTACCTGCTTTGAGCAAGTTTCTTGGATGAAAATTAACTACGAAAAAAGTGAGCTAGTTCCCATTAATTTAGACCAGGCTGAAACTGAGCTTATCAAAGAGGTCATGGGGTGTGTAGTGGGTGCCTTTCCTATCAAATACTTGGGAATTCCCCTTCATCATGATAAGCTCAGAAGGGAAGACTTGCAGCCATTAATTGATAAGATCCTTAATAGGATTGCTGGCTAGAGAGGGAAACTCCTTTCTTATGATGCCAGAGTCCTCCTTATCAAAACTTGCTAGCATTCCCATTTACCTTCTATCTTTTTTTAAATTCCCCAAGTGGGCTCTAGATTTAATTAATTCTCAAATGGCCAATTGTCTCTGGAATGACACTAAAGATAAAAAGAAATTGCATTTGGCCAATTGGAATTTGGTTTGCATGCCTAAGGAACAAGGAGGGCTAGGTATTCCTTGTCTTAGGGATGTGAACATTTGTCTTCTTGCATCTCGGCTTAACAGATACTCTTCTGGGGAAGGGAAATTGTGGAAATCTATCATTGATGCAAAGTACAACACTAAGGACCCAAACATATTTAGTTGCAATTCTGTTGCTACTTCTAGATTTTTAAGGGTTTTATGTGGGCTGTCAACTCTGTTAAATTTGGGTTTAGATGGATTGTTGGAGATGGTTCCAAGATCAAGTTCTGGGAAGATACTTGGTTTGGCACCTCTCCCCTTTCTGTCCAGTTCTGGGAGATTTACTATGTGTTTGCAATGAGCCTTTAGCCACTGTCAGTGAGGTTTGGGATGGTAATTCTTTGAAACTAACTTTTCATAAATTTCAATGACTCCCTCATGGAACAATGGTTTGAGCTCGAACAAATTGCCAACAGTATTTCTTTCTCTAAGGATTGTGATTCTCTCATTTGGACTTATGATTCCAGTGGACAATTCTCCACTAGCTCTTGTTACAGCATTATTAGCTTTAGAGGTGTCACTCCTTTTTATATTCCAGCCATTTGGTCTTTGGTGATCCCTCCAAGGGTTCACATCTTCCTTTGGCTGCTGTCTAACAACAAGCTTATGACTAGGGATAATCTCCAGAAAAGAAACTTAGGTAAACCTGTATGTTGTATGTTTTGCAGTGAGAATGAATCTATAGAACATTTGTTTTTTAGATGCATTGTAGCTGAAAATATTTGGGGGCTGGTTTCCCAGTTCTTTGAGATTCATCTAGGCCAAGATTACTTGTCGATTGCCAGGTTTTGGATCTCAAATAAAAAGCATGCTTCTCTTAATGCCATATGTGCTGCCATTTTGTGGAGCCTTTGGAAATGTCGTAATGCTTTGATTTTTGATGGTCAAACATGGATTTCAATCAAACAGGTTTGGCTGATGGATCTGAGAACAATCAAAAAGTGGAGACTTCTCTTCAAGGAAGAAATGCTTCTTCTGATCGACCACTTTACAAGTTGGGTGCTTCTGATCCTCAAGGCTCCTGGAGCAATTAAGTGGGGGTGAGCTCTCCCTGGACTCTTGCTTCGCTTGGGGATCATCTCCCTGTATCTTCCACTACTTTGACTACACCTCCGTCATCTGGGGATGTTCCTCCTCCAAAGACGCCCTCCACCCTCTGGCATGGGGTTTGGAGCTCCAAGCCTTCGGACCTGAAGCCTACAGAGCAGACAAGAGCAGCGATCCACTCAATATATGCCCTGCATCGTCCTAGCACCTAAGCCTTGCTTCTGCAAGTGCAAAATTGTAATGGAGTCTTCTGTTACTGTTACTGTCCTTGTAGACTTCATTGTAGCTGCAAACCTTTTAGCCTTTCCTTTTCTTAGTTGTTTTAGAAAAGTTAATAAGGACCCCGCTTTAGCTGGAGTTTTGTATTGAATCTGTGACTTGTGGCTGGTTTCATTTTTAATGGAACCGGGGCTCCCCCCTTCCAGGGGCCCTCTTGATCTAAAAAAATATCGACTGACGGGGGCACAACAGTTGATCCTGATTCATCTCGGCAACGAGCGGGCGGGGCCATCCATAGAAGCAGCAAGATAGGGTGGCCGAGCCGGAGCATAGCGGCCGACCATGACGGACCAATGCTTGGCACACATAGGGCGTGATTGGTATTCGACACTAATATTTTGGCCCTCGGAGGGCAGGCGTTGGGGGCTAGGATTGCATCGAACGGGCCAAAAACAACTAGGGTGTTTTGTTTGGTTGCCCACAATGGATTCTGCTGTCTCTGATAGTCAACTTTGGCCCATTTGTTTGGATGCATGCAAACTGATTTCGTAGCCCAGCAGATGCAATGTCAAGCTGTTTGGTTAACCACACTAGTGTTCTAAGAGTTACCCATTCCAAACTCTAGTGAGCTTACCACAACATGCGATCGTACACCACCTACTTGAAGAACAAGAGCCTCGCGATCACCACCATCAGTACAATGATGATGAAATCTCTAAACCTGTGTTCGCCATGAGGCATTGCTTCAACAACCATTGCTTGGAGAGGCATGGCTTGAGCAGGCATACCTTGAACATGCAGGGCTTGAAGAGCCATTCCTTGAGCAGGGAGTGCTTGAACAGCCATATCTTGATAAGCCATAGCCTCATCAGCCATGAATTGGTTGAACTCCTCCTCTGCCTCCTCCAGAGTTTGGTACCCTCTGTAGCTGTTGTTCAAGAAACCATTCACCTGAGCCTGGCAGATCCTCCACGAGCTATACACTCCGGGCTACCTCCCCCTGAACACGACAGTGACAGCAAGATCATCCAAGCAAGTGAACAATTGCACCCATTCATCAATTTAGGGGAGCATGCATTAGAGTTACCAAAAGGGGATCATAAGTTGTTTGTAGTACTAAGATGTTAACCTAGCACCACAGCAAAACTGGCTGTCGTCCTACCACCGCATAGTCTTCATCACATGAGGGGTTTAGTATGTACCACCTCATCTTACTTACAGGCCATAACAAGTTTTTGAGTCCTATATACCACCAAAATGTACATCACAAGATCATCATCATCAACAATCACAAGCAAGCAAGCAAGCATGTCTCCCCAGCCCCACAATGCCCTAGGGCACCAACTACAGATTGAAGTAGTTCTTGGACAAGTAGTTCTTGAGCCAGAGGGACCTATGGGAGTCTGACATGGCAACAAAGGTGATGCCCTGGGCCTTGTGGTCGACAAGGTGGTTCAGCACCACCATAAGAACATCCGGGGAATACTCAAGCACGTCCATGATGGCCTTTTAGAGGTTTGGATGGACGTCGATGGTCTTGTTCTCCTTGATCGCTTGTGCGACATCCTTGACGGCTTCAGTCATGCTGGTGAAGGCCTGGAGCTCATCCTTAGCCATACCACCCCTCTTCCTCTTGCCTCCAGCTGGTGGTGCGGGAAAAGGCTTGTCCAGGCCATCGATGATGATGGTCTCGGACTCCTGCGAGTCTGTCCCATACTCTACAGGAGGTGAAGGTGTGCCCAGTAGCTCATTGGAGCCCATGGCGAATCTACCGGTGGTGATCCCACCAACAAAGATGGTATGCATCTCATGGTAGTTTAGTATGGGCTTGCTGAGGAACTCGACGTCTTTGGGGTGACCTAAACACGGATGACAAGGAAGATTATTAGATGTAGGCATGAATGATCAAAGGGTAGTCCAAGGTAATAATTAAGGTGCTAACTGTGACATGGCCCTAGTCGTGGTCAGCCTCTAGCACGATGGTGCAACTGTCCTCATCCCATTGAGCGCCGCTCAGATCTCTCAACTTGCTAATTTGGATCCACCTCGTCCTCCACTTCCTCGGGTGGTTTTACACCTGAGTAGAAGTCACCTCCGCTCCTGGAAGAGCGCCTTGGAAACAGAAACTAGATGGACCTCTTTGAAGCCCTTGTCAGTACGAATGCCGGTCTTGCTCAACTCACACATCTTCTGGAGGATAAAGGTGGACTGGAAAGGCATCCACTTCATGGTGCCCATCATGTTCGCAGCATGCGTTTTGCGAGCTGTGGATGCATCAATCAGGTTCTTCTCCTTCCCTTCCTTAGAAATGTTCACGACAACCTTCAATGCCACGCTCTAGGAAAGGCTCTGAACTATGCTCTGGGACAACAATCTGAGATGCGCAAACTGAGGCTACTCGGAACACTGCCCAACCACCACGTCCACAACCTTCGATGCCAGGGGAGGCTGCGAATCGGTTACAGATGAAGGGATCTGGGACTCGTCAAAGAGAACCAGAGCCTGGCTAAGGAAGTCCTGGCACAACGAGTCCTACATTGCCGCACAATGTAGAAGCAGATCATGACTACAAGCCTACATGAACAAATATTAGGCATACAAAAAATAAGAAGTTTACACATACCAAGATCTTTGCTACACATGCTAATAGTCATAGATCAATGAATCTAAGCTTACACATGCCAAGATCTTTGCTACAAGCCGACATCAGGGACAGATCTAAGCGAAACAATTCATAGATCTAACCCTAACAACATGAATGTGCTCGAGATGTCATGGTGATGATACTTACAGCCATGGCTGGAGGTGGACGGAGGTGAATCCTTGTCGAAGAAGTGGTCAGAGTAGCCCAGCCTCCGTCGCCGCTGTTGCCGCCATCGCCATCGCCGCCAACACCGCCTACTTACCTTCCTTGCGTGCGGGAGAAGAGAGCTCGAAGAGGGGAAATGGAGGTTTTGAACTCGGTGGTGAGAGGAGGGGGTAGAAATAGAGGGGCGGTCTCGGCGGGAGGTGATGAAATCCTCCCGCCCCCTTTTTCGCTTGCGCGCGGGAGCTCACGCCATCTCCATGGTCGCAGCCGCTCATGCGGGTGTTGACCACTTTTGGCTCACGAGAGCCAGAGACGAGGGTGGCTCTAGGGATACCACCAATTCGAGCATACCCATGGGGCCGAGGTGAAGGGTGCTTTAGGCAGCGTGCGGGCCACAATGCAGGCTTGGGCCAGGAATCCAATCAACGGGCTGTTGGCTCTATAGGGCCTGGTTCAACTTCTTGCAGGCAACCAACCACACCCATAATGAATTTTCAGTGCGTAGTTTGGTGGTGCGCGAGTGACGGCAGCCCCAAATTTGCATCACGAGGGGCTAAAATCTGGAGAAGCATCATTTTTTTAATGGTCAGCATGGGAAGCGAGTCCCCGCCAGAATTTTTTTCATTCATAGTTGCCTATGAGGCTTTGAAGCCTCTACAAGATGGGTTCAAATGAACCAGAGTATATGGGGTTGCACGAGAGGAGAAGAAAAGGGAAAAAAGCACACCGGTAACACACTAGTGATGGCGTGTAGTAACAGCCCGTTGGGAACCCCAAGAGGAAGGTATGATGAGCACAGTGGCAAGTCTTCCCTCAGTTGTGAAACAAAGGTAGAATCGAACCAGTAGGAGAAAGCCAAACTTCAGAAGGTGATGCTTGCAAGCTTCGCGACACTCCGGACAAGGGCGCCAGATAAACTGTTTGTCAGCGTGTCTCCCCCCAGCAGCAACGTGAAACCTGCATACAACACAACCAAGAACTTTGCTCCCAACTTACGATGAGGTTGTCAATCTCACCGGTTTGCTGTAAACAAAGGATTGAGCGTATCGAGTGGTAAAAAGGTAATAGTAATGCAAGTAAAGTAAACAGAGCGAGTAATAGTAAAACGGTAAAGCTATGTAAAGGAGAATTGGACCGGGGTCCACAATTCACTAGTGGCGTCTCTCCATAAGATAAATAAAAGCATGTTGGGTAAACAAATTACAGTTGGGCAATTGATAGAGTAAAGATAACGTACATATATCACGAGGATCACTATGAGGCTTACTCTGGGTATTACGACAAAATACATAGACCGCCATCCAACTGCATCTATGACTAAAAATCCACTCGCGGGGAATCGTCCGAGGACCCCTTGAGTATTAAGTTGCGAACAACAGATAATTGCATTAAGTAAAGTGCGTAATGTAAACAAAGCAAATGTCCTTGGACATAAGAATGTTGTTTTCTCCCTAGTGGCAATATTACATCTACAACCTTAGAGGTTTTTGTCACTCCCCCAGATTAAATAGAGGCATGAACCCAACTAGCGAGCATAAATACTCCCTCTTGGAGTCAGTAGCATCTACTTGGCCAAGATAGCTACTAGCAATGGAAAGCATGCAAGATCATAAACAACATAGAGATAACATAAAATATATAATTTAGCACATCAACATAATACAGTACCAATACTCATCGGATCCCAACAAACAAAACATGTATGATTACATAAAGATGATCTTGATCATGTAGGGCAGCTCACAAAATCTAAACATGAAGCACATGGTGGAGAAGACAGCCATCTAGCTACTGCTATGGACCCGTAGTCCAAGGAAGACTACTCACACATCACTCCGGAGGCGACCATGGTGGTGGAGATGGCCTCCGGCAGGGATTCCCCTCTCCAGCAGGGTGCCGGGAAGAGCTCCTGGATCCTCCCGATCTCGTTTCAACGACGGCGGCGGCTTGTAGTATGTTTTGAGGAAAAGCGATCCGTCCCTTAGATTTTTCCCGTAGAGAGGACTTTATAGGCGAAGGGGCATTGTCAGGAGGTGGACCAGGTGGTCTCACCACAGGTGGGCGCGGCCAGGGGCTGGGCCGCGCCCCCTGGTGGTGAGGCTGGCCCCCCTCCGTCTCATCTTCGGTCTTCGTGAAGCTTCGGTAAAAATAGGAGGTTCGGCTTTTGTTTCGTCCAATTCTGAGAATATTTTCTGTGTAACTTTTCTGAAACACAAAAACAGCAAAAAAACAGGGAACTGGCACTGTGGCATCTTGTTAATAGGTTAGTTCCGGAAAATGCATAAAAACGCCACGAAGTGTAACAATACTCAAAGCAAATGGTGTAAGAACAAGCATAGAGCATCAAAAATTATAGATACGTTTGAGACGTATCAAGCATCCCCAAGTTTAACTCCTGTTCGTCCTCGAGTAGGTAAGTGATAACAAAAGAATAATTTTTGAGGTGACATGCACCATCACAATCTTGATCATCTAAGTAAGCATTGAGTGCTGGGATCAAAGAACTTAAAACATGGGCATAAGAGACATAATCTTGACAATAAAACTTAGCAACCATGTTATAACATGAAAAGAAACACAAACAAAAGATCATGAACAATGAAACAATGAAAGTCAAATGTGTGTTCAAATCATATGGAAAAACATAGCAAATAGTTTTCAGCTTGTCCTTCATAGAATAGCAAAACATAAATGCATAGGACACCTTCAAGTTTAAAAGGGCGACTAGATACAAATAATTTAAGAACAAGTGAAACCCTAATCATAAATCAATCAATGATAAACTTTGGGACTATGCACATTAAACTCAGAATGGCAACTATGCTCTCTTAGACGGTGCATAAAGGTAGAAGGTGGTGACTCAACATAAAAGTAAAAGAAAGGCCCTTCGCAGAGGGAAGCAGTGATTGCAAGTTTTATAAACCTTCAAATATTATGATACTTACTAGCTTTGAGCTCTCATTGCCCCCATTATAGGCATCTTGAATGGTTAAAGTAAATGCAAGAACGTTTATGAGCATATGCTTGCCAAATCGTAAGTTGAAAACCTCGTGTCCCGTGAAGTACGAATACCCAAACCTCACGCTACTCGACTTAGGGTCCCAAACAAGCTCTTGTCATTATAAGTATACACGTAATATCGAGAACCGCCAAAAGGGTACCTCCTTGTACGATGACATGGAACAAGCCCACATCAAAATGACAGGACAAACAGACAATGAACACCTCGGCATCTCTTTTATTTACCATTAGTATAGCTTTTTACTTTGATATGCGTCGTCGAATATCCACAATGGGCATGCTGTAAATTTCCACCATGAATGATGCATGGCTTAGATTAGCGGCCCAGGCGTTTCTCTAACACATATACAAACTCCATGATCCCGCAAGATTCCCAACTTATTTCACATCACGAGTATCTATAAACAAAAGATCACGATATCAACTCAAATAAGAGAAGTGCAATGTTGAAAGCTTACCCCATGACGACATGGTTTGGCTAATTTCCAACTTACAACTTGCAAGCATAACGTCAACATAAAAGAGCCACAATGTCAAAATTTTAAAAGCGAGAAAAGTAAAGTGTGCCATTGTCGGTGTTCTGGATACTAGGGTATCCCGGTCCACCTGCTCCTGGGCCTCGTCATCGGCCCATCTTCAGCCCAGGGGAGAACCGACGACCGAAGCTATTCGAGAAGACCCTCATGAGGAGGCGCCTCATGAGGAGAACAACGGCCAAAACTGCTAAGGACCAGAAGACCTCCTCACGAGCTCCCGCTGGTGAGGAGAGGGACCACGTCCGCGTCAGCTCAGCACGTTTGCGTGCAGAGCAAGAAGATAAAGGGCAGAAGACGGCGTACCACCCACGCTACCCCCGACAGGGAGGAGACCAACTTTCGCCGTGCCTGCATAAAGCGGCACAGTGGTTGTTGGCCACCCCCCTAAAAATAGCGTGGATGGTGCAGGGCGCCAGAGGAAGACGTCAGCTTCCTCCACCCACTCCGGTGGACCGGCGCCACTACTCTACGAAGACTACGTCCACGGAAGAATAAAGTCTACAGCTGTCCTCCCTCCTTGGCCGTGTGTGGCAACCCCTTCCCCAAGAAGATAAGGGGAAGGAGGACCTTGACACTATAAAAGGAGGGGAGGCCACCCCTTAGAGGGGATCGAATCTTCATCTCCTTCAGGCTGCTAGCTGGGCACGCAGGTTCTTCAACCTCTGGCCAGCTAGAGCTTTGTAACCAAGACCTTGTACTCCTCCCGAGGTGTCGTGTTGTAATACAAGAAGGCAGGAAGTAGGGGTTTTACCTCACCACGAGGGCCCTGAACCTGGGTAAAGCTCGGCGTCTCTCTCTGCAGTGTGTTGTGCGTTCGATGACTCGAGGCTTCCGTCACCGTATTTTGTTGCAATCCTAGATCTCACACGTTCAGCCCCTTGCGTTCGAATCTTTGGGTCCGTCGCGTGGTACCCCGTGTTCTTGCAACATGAAATCCATCGACATTTGGCGCGCCAGGTAGGGGGCTGTGGTGTGTTTTCTTCTAGATCTGCCTCGACATGGCCGACGCCAACGCAAGGCTCGAGCGTCTTCGCCGCCGCAATGCTGTTCGAGGGCAAACCGAGCCCATCTTCCATCGTCATGAAGTTTCGGCCGAGGAGGAAGAGGAAGAAGATCTGGAATCCTCCTACCTCCCGTCCGGGCATACAGAGCCTTCGCTCTCCTTCACCGCCACCGCCACTTCTTGCGCTCGTTCTGGGAGTCAGCTGCCTCCTGCGTAGGCTCTCGCCATGGCACAGGAGCTGCTGCGCTATCAACCCACTGATGACGGGCGTGAGGGGTGGCGTGCTCGAATCGCCGAGCTCGTCTCCATCGCCAATGAAGACCCGGCCCAGGGAGGAGCCCAGGGCGCGGGAGAGCCAGATTCGGCGGCGGGGTACCGCGCCCCGGTCGCCGGAGATGGGAGGGTCGCCAAGGCCAAGAAGGGGGTTTCCCGCGCCGCATCTTCGCCGCGTGGGGAGCCCAGCTGCCAAATCGTCCAACGCGCTCCGGAAGACGCACGCGTCTCCCTTGAGCGCCGCCGCGAAAATCATGACCGCGCCATCGACGACATCGGCGAAGCTGGCAAGAACGTCAGGACCCCCGGTGACGAGGGTTAACTCGACAAATGTCCTAGATGAAGGACTTAGGATCGGGGAGATAGGGCATCGGATGAACTCGAAGGTAAAGTTAGTCGAAATAGGTGTGTGTCGAAAGTAAACTTGGGTGTTCAACCTGGCTCGCTTTCAATCTGGCCTACACCGTCCCCTCCTGGCCCCTATATATAGGTGGCCAGGTCTCGAGGATCGGGTAGGGTCCGATACAGATTACAATATCGACATACGGTAGGAACTCGTATTCGACTATCATTACAATTGGGCCTAGCTTAACGGGCCTCAGGGGTACTCAACTAACGGGCTCTATTAACTATACCCTTGTCAATACCCCCTGAGATTCTACCAGAATTGTAGATTCGGGTTGAATCTCTAATCTTCAAATCTTCGACTTGATCAATTCTTCGACTTCTTCTTATATTCAAATCTTCGACTTGGTCTTTCGACTTATATTTATGATAATTTATTCGCAAGGGGTCTTGATGAACAAGCCTGACAACTCTAACGGATCAAGAGGTCAGTTAACTGCCGGAACAGATACTTGTCACCTACTTCAAATTCAATCCCCTTGGATTTGAATTCGGGATACCGGTCAAACCCACTCTTTTGCCGCATCTAGGACTTACAAAGAATGAATCCCAGTGATTCTCAGGGTACCCAGTGCGTCCACCAGGATTTTCTTTGCGTCGTAGACACGGATACATGCCAGCAGAGCGCATCCATGTGCGTATACCGGGCCAGACAGGACGGATCCTGGGGTCTGACCTTTGTGATAAATCACGGCATTCGAGTTTCACTGCGATAACGCAACTCGAGAATATTATGTCGCAGCCAAGTTTTTGACTGATAAAAATCAAAGAAATTCGGATTTTTAAATTAATCTTCTTCGCTCCCGATGGGAGTAATCTCTTTGCACTTTTGTCGACTATATAGTCGAAGTTTGTATACTAACCCTTCTTCATCTCCATTATTAATTATCTCATCCTCTATCGGGTGCGCGCTCAGCGCTCCCGATGGGAGTAGCCCCCGAGGCTATGTTTGGATACTTGTAGTCAAGCATAGGATCAAAGTTCTTTTCTTCTTCCTTCTGTTAACATCTACTACTTGCAAGCCCCCGAGTCCAAGTCGAGGTTTTCATATCGTGCAACCACAATCTTTTCTTCTTGTTTCTTCATTTTTTTTCCTTTTCCCTTTGGTATTGTCGTCTGCTGTGTGCAGAATTTAACTCCTGTTGTAAAATATTTTGACGGGCCTTGCTTTAGCACGGGGGCCCGATAATTCGTGCTTATAAATAAAGCACCCTCTAGCAAGGGTAAAAACCCTAATCAGATTCCTCCTCCACCGCATCATCTTCTCCCTCCATCTAGGGTTTTCCTTTTTCCTTTGTCCACATGGCTGATGCAGATGGGTCCCGTCTGAACCTTGGCTCTCCGGTGGCGCCCCGAGGCCGAGGTCGCCCTCGTGGAAGCAAAAACAACAACAACACCACTCCGACCGTAGCAGGATCATCATCGGCCGCTCTGGCTAAGCGTCGCCCCGGCCGCCCACCTGGTAGTAAGAACAAGCCCAAGGTGACTGGCGCTGCTCTAGGTCCAATCGCTCCTCCTCCTGCTACTTCCGCTGCTCCTGCTGCGCCTCCCCGAATCTTTTCTTTCATCTGCATTGCCATGGCGCAGTGCCGTCAGATTCAGCGCCTGCCACTGAATTTCACCAAGTTCATGGATGGGCGCGAACTGCGAGAGGTGGTTCTCCGCGAACAGTCTGGCAGTGGTATCCCATACGAGGTGGAGGTGTGGTATGATGGTGACGGCGAGCAGTACTTTAAGGGTGGCTGGTCGCAGTTTGCAGAAGACCACGACATCCACCAACGCTTCTTCATGGCCTTCGACTTCCACATCGGCACGTCGAAGTTCGATGTGAAGATCTTCGACGGCACCCTCTGCCAGAAGAAATATGAAGCTGAAGTCCACTTCCATTAGGGTCTATCTTTTATGTAATCTTGTTTAATAATGGCATTGTTTGCCATGTTATCTGTAACAAATATTTTCACTTCGCCTTGATGTTTTTACTAGTACCATGAAAACAAGTCATTGTTCTGAGGTACGCTTGAGATATATCGGGTTCTTTGCGAACCAATTGGTATGAAGAGTATCGGGTTCCTTTGTGAACCATTTTGTTTGAGTTTTTATCGGGTTGTCTATACAACCTTTATAGTGAAAAATACCTTCAAATCGCAATAAAAATTCCTTTCGTACGACCCGAGGGTTGAAGCCCCCGAGCGGAGAAGTAGAGATATTTGTACAATTTTGTCGAGTTCAACCCAAAGAACCCGACCTATGGCCTCATGTTCTGGGTTTAGAAGGTTAACTTGAATTTAATGATATCAACAGAGTTGTTTTACGCGTAAAAACGTCGTAGCTGCTCTGCGTTCCACGGATTGCTCTCGTCTTTTCCTGTCTTCTTGTCTTGTAGTCGATATGCTCCCCCTGGTATTACTTCTGTGACGATGTAGGGTCCCACCCAAGGGGACTCCAATTTACCATGGCTGTCTTGCCTGAGTCGCAAAACTAGGTCTCCCACCATGAAGGATCGTGGACGAACTCGACTACTATGGTAGTTTCGTAGGCTCTGTTGATACTGCGTAGCCCTTTCTAATGCTTTATCTCTTGCTTCATCTAGTGTATCAACATCATCTTGCAATGCTTCTGTTGACGTTGTCTCGTCATATGCTGTCACTCTTGGAGCCTCGTGTGTAACTTCGACTGGAAGCACGGCTTCTGCGCCATGGACCAGGAAGAAAGGAGTTTCTTGAGTTGCTGCATTAGGCATAGTTCTTACTCTCCAAAGAACGGAGGGAAATTCTTCTACCCAAGCGCTCTTGGCTTTCTCGAGAGGTGCTAAGAGCCTCTTTTTTATCCCACTACATATCAGGCCATTGGCTTTTTCGACTTGCCCGTTTGTCTTCGGGTGCGCTACAGATGCAAATTTGAGCTTGATCCCTAATCCTTCGCAGTAACTCTTGAATTCCTTTGAAGTGAAATTTGTCCCATTGTCTGTGATGATGCTGTCTGGTACACCAAAACGGAAAACTATTGACTTGATGAAGCTGATTGCTGCTGTAGAATCTTGAGTTGTTACCGGGGCCATTTCCACCCATTTGGTAAATTTATCGACTGCCACTAGCATGTAGACATGCCCTCCTGGCCAGGATTTGTGCAATTTTACCACCATATCGAGGCCCCATTGTGCGAAAGGCCAAGATAATGGTATTGTTTGTAGCTCTGCTGCTGGTGCATGCGGTCTAGATGCAAACCTTTGACATGCTTCACACTTTCGAACTATATCTTTTGCGTCCTCGATGGCTGTTAGCCAATAGAATCCTGCTCGAAAAGCTTTTGCTGCTATTGCTCTGCTGCTAGCATGATGGCCGCACACTCCACCGTGTATGTCTTGTAGTATTGTTTGTCCTTCCTGGGGTGTTACACAACGCTGCAAAACGCTAGTAATACTTTTCTTGTATAACTTCCCCTGCAACACGACAAACGCCTTCGATCTTCGAGTTATCCTCTTGGCCTCCACTGCATCTTCTGGTAATTGCTTATTTATCATGTATGCAAGATATGGCTGCATCCATGTTTCTTCTATCATCATGACCTCCCCTGGCTCCGATGGAGCCCCCGAGTCTGCTGCAGTAGTCGAGCTTTTCCCACTTTTTATTGATCTTTCTACTATTTCTTCCTAAAATACTCCGGACGGCACGGGTAAACATTGTGACCCGATATTTGCTAGATTGTCGGCTTCTTCATTGCTATTTCTGCTTATGTGCGAGACTTCGCATCCATCGAATGTTCCTTCGAGATAGTGATATAAATTCTTGTAGGCCATCATGTTGTCATTGATTGTGTCACATCTGTTCATAACTTGCTGGACAACAAGGTTGGAGTCTCCGAATATTTTTAGGCGAGTTGCTCCACATGCTTTGGCCATCTTCATTCCGTGCAACAAAGCCTCGTACTCTGCTTCGTTATTAGAAGCCTATGGAAAGCTCATCCTTAAGACGTACTTCAATTTGTCGCCGTGAGGTGATATCAACACTACTCCTGCGCCTGCGCCTTGGATTCTTTTAGAACCATCGAAGTACATTGTCCAGACACTGGATAAGTCTGGTGGTCATGTGCTCTGCAGCTCCAGCCACTCTGCCGTAAAGTCTCGCAAAACTTGTGACTTGATCGCCTTCCTTTTTTCGTACGTGATGTCCATGGGAGACAACTCGATTCCCAACAAAGAGACACGTCCTGTTGCTGAAGGATTATTCAATATCTTCAACAATGGCGCCTCGTTGACCACTATAATTGGGTGCACCGCAAAGTACTGTCGTAGTTTTCGTGCAGTTGTGAAGACACTGTATGCCAACTTCTGATAGTGCGGGTACCTTTGTTTTGTTGGAGATAACACTTCACTGATGAAATATACTGGCCTCTGGACGCCATGGGCTTTTCCTTCTTCGCTTCTTTCGACTACTAATACTGTACTCACCACCTGATGGGTTGCGGCAATGTACAATAGTAGTGGTTCTTTTTCTTTTGGTGCGACCAGCACTGGTGGCGTGGAAAGCACTTTTTTCAACTGTGCAAACGCTGCGTCTGCTTCTTCTGTCCACTCAAATTTATCGTCTGATTTCTTCATAAGTGCATAAAAAGGAAGCGCCTTCTCCCCTAGTCGAGCAACGAAGCGACTTAGTGCCGCGACGCGTCCTGCAAGTTTCTGTACGTCGTGTAGTTTCGTGGGTTTCCCCATTGTCAAAATTGCTTGAATCTTCTCTGGGTTCACCTCGATTCCTCGTGCTGATACCAGGAACCCTAAAAGTTGTCCTGCTGATACGCCGAAAGAGCACTTTGTCGGGTTAAGCTTAAGCTTGTACCTGCTCAGGTTGTCGAAGGTTTCTGCCAAGTCGCCGATTAGAGATTTCTCCTCTCTTGTGGTGATGACTACATCATCAATGTAGACTTGTATGTTGCGCCCTATTTGGCTTCCGAGGCAACTTTGCATCATCCGTTGATAAGTTGCTCCTGCATTTTTTAGGCCGAACGGCATCACTTGGTAGCAAAACACCCCATATGGTGTGATGAAGGCCGTTTTTTCTTCGTCTTCTTTCTTCAATTTGATCTGATTGTAACCAGACTATGCGTCCAAAAATGAAAGCCTCGCGCATCCCGCTGTTGAATCGATTATCTGATCGATGCGGGGTAGAGGAAAGGGATCCTTTGGACAATGCTTATTGAGAGATGTGTAGTCGACACATACTCTTTGTACGTCTGTGTTCTTCTTGGGTACTATGACTGGATTCGACACCCAACTCGAAGTTTTGATTTCTCTGATAAATCCGGCATTTTCTAGCCTGTGCAATTCTGATGCTATCACCTTCCTTTTAGGTTCATCAAATCGTCGCAATGGCTGCTTGACTGGCTTTGCCTTGGGATCTACATTTAATGCGTGCTCGACGAGTTCCCTGGGAACCCCTGGCATGTCTGATGGACACCAGGCGAAGATTTCCCAGCGCTCACGGAGGAACTCGACGAGCACGCTTTCCTATGCGGGATCCAAGTTCACCGCAATTGATGTCGTCTTGTTTGCGTCTGTAGGATGGACCTGGATTTTCTTCGAGTCCTGAGACGTGTCGAAAGCCTGATCTGGCAGGGATCGTCCAACGTCGGGTAGTACATTGTGATCCGTTTCTCCTTTTAACCTCTCGTATTCCGCTGTCATGCCGAAGGTTTGCGCCATCCTGTTGAATTCCCTGTCACATGTATTGGCTACTTCAAAGCTCCCTTGTACTGTAATAGTCCCGCTGTCATGCGTAGTGTGGTACTGCCATGAATTTTGCAAATGCTGGGCGCCCCAGGATTGCATGATATTGTGACGGCCAGTCCATCACTTCAAATTCCAGCTTCTCTTTTCGGTAGTTTCCGCTACTGCCAAAGCAGACATCGAGTTCTATTCTCCCCAAAGGGTAGTTTGCGGCTCCTGGTACTATTCCGTGGAAAGAGCAATCTGTTGGCTTCAGGCTTGTCAGCGAGATGCACATTGCCTTTAGGGTTCTAGCATATATTAAGTTTATGCCACTCCCTGCATCCATGAACACTCTCCCGATGTCGTACCCTCCTATTTGTGCTTTTAAAACCATAGGTGAGTGACCTGGCCTGGGAACTTTCCTCGGGTGGTCTGCTCTGCTGAACTTGACTGGTTGTTCTGACCATCGTAGGTATTCTGTGGTAGCTGGTGGTGATGATATTGCTAGGTTGACTTGCCTGGATATGCTCTTTCGCTCTTTCTTCGACTTGGGCACCGGTTGAATCATGGCTGATATGTACACTTTTGAATCTAAGTGTTTTGCTAGCCTTTGCATTTGATATCCTTGACTTCTGTGTCTTTCTCCTTGCCTCCCTTCTTGCTTTGAGCCCATGGCGCTTTGCAACCTTAGGAATGTTCTGCAATCCTTCATCTGGTGGTTTGAGACCCTTTTCCCGTCAAGATACGCGTAGTGGATTCGACAAGGTCCGTATAGCATATCCTCGGCCGAAGGACCAGACTATCTCGATTTTTCTACTCCTTTTGCCTGAAACCTCCTACTTTCATATCCTTCCTCTTCTTCTAGTACGTAACCCGCGGCTACTTGATTTCACCTTCCCTGGTTATCCCTGCTGCGGTGTCGCCTCCTCTGTCTACTTATTCTGTCGACTTCTGGCAAACGTCCTCTTTTGTTGTTATACGCGTCCTCTCCATCAGCGAATTTGTTGGCTTGTTCCATTAGCTCGGCTACTGTCGTAGGTCTTGTTCTTCCTATTTCTTCCACGAGATCTGAGTGACGAAGTCCGGCCGAAAAGGCGTCTATTGCTCGTTCGTCGGAGACGTCCTCTGCTGAGTTTTTGATTATACTCCAGCGTTGTATATAAGAACGTAACGTTTCGCCTTTCCTCTGCACACATGTTTTAACTTCCTCCAGTGATGTTGGGCGCTTGTAGGTGGAACGAAAATTTCTTGTGAATTGACTTTCGAGTTCCCCCAACTTCCGATGGATTCATTGGGTAGGGTATTCAGCCAGGACCGTGCGGCGCCGGTGAGGTGCAGCTGCAAACTTTGCATTGCAGTCGCCTTTGTTCCCCCCAATATCTGCACTGCCTGCAGATAATCCGATAACCATAGGGTAGGTTCTTGCGACCCATCATACTTAGGTTGGTTGTGTGGTAATTTGAATCCTTTGGGTACCCGTGTTTTGCGAACCCTGTGGGTAAAGCATAACGCACCCATATCTTTATCGCCGCCCTCGTAATTCTCTTCCCTCCAAGCATGACGCGATTTATTTACTCGAGCTTGTGCTATTATACTCCTTGCGTCCTCTTTCCTTTTTTGTCGCTTTTTCTCCTCTGATGACTCGCTATACTCGTTATCTTTGAAATTGTATCTAAACTTCTCCTTTCGATTTCCCTTGCAGCTTGTTGACTTTGTCTCTGGACCTTGTTCTCTGATCTTTCCTTCTACTATTCTGAGGCTTCGTATCGCGGCTCGGTGCATGTCTTCTTGTGGGTCCCCAGGTTCTGGTCTTGTAGCTAGTAAATACGCTTGTGCTGCTACTAGTGCCGCTTCTGGCGTTTTTTGTATGAAGTCATCTTCCTCCTCTTCTAGCTGTGGGGTAGGGCTCCTTGAGTACCCCTCTTCTCTGCCGCACGCTGTCGCCCCCTGTTGTGTTTTGGGTCTCCACGCCTTTCTCTGCTGTATTCTGAATCTTCGCTATAGTCTTCCCAGTATTCCTCCCTTGATATACTATTATTGTCTTGAAAAACCATGTCTCTTTCCTCCCTTAGTTTTTTCCTGTGCTGGTATAATGCATACTGATATCCCATTAGAACTTCTCTTCTCGATCCTTCGGGTACTTCTGTACCATGATTGATAGCTGACTTGATCATCCTCCATTCACCAGCCGAGACATGGACTTTCTCCTTTTCCTTTTTGCTGTGATCTTTTATTTTGTCGACTTGCCTGTCGACATTCTCATTTCCTTCACTATTGTTTTCTTCTTCTGTTTCAGTGATAATGACGCATAACTGATGTACCTTGGAGACGCCGCTGCTTTCCACGGCGAAGTCCTTTGCGTTGTTGTGCGTCTGACACGCTCTTTCTTCTGAGTAGAAATTTTTCTGAATTTTGTCGCCTTCTGCGATTGGTGTTTCGTCGAAACTGACCGGCGAGTTTACCTCGCTGGAAGAGCCTTCTGATGATTCCAATGTTTCCTCTGTTTCGGGCTTATTTGCCGACGGATCTGGTTTTGTCGAATCCGAGAGGCGGGATGAACCCGATGGCCCAACGATGATGCTCAAACTTCCAATGGTTAACTCCATCTCTTGACTTCCGTCGAGTTCTGAACTGCTGTTGGCTAAAAGCGAAAAAGCCATCGAATTCATGATTCCAACGCCCTTGTCCCCACGGTCGACGCCAATTGACGAGGGTTAACTCGACAAATGTCCTAGATGAAGGACTTAGGATCGGGGAGATAGGGCGTCAGATGAACTCGAAGGTAAAGTTAGTCGAAATAGGTGTGTGTCGAAAGTAAACTTGGGTGTTCAACCTGGCTCACTTTCAATCTGGCCTACCCCGTCCCCTCCTGGCCCCTATATATAGGTGGCCAGGTCTCGAGGATCGGGTTGGGTCCGATACAGATTATAATATCGACATACGGTAGGAACTTGTATTTGACTATCATTACAATTGGGCCTAGCTTAACGGGCCTCAGGGGTACTCAACTAACGGGCTCTATTAACTATACCCTTGTCACCCGGTGACCCTATCTACAACCCCGGGTGTCTTGCTCTCACTCGTCAGCAACGCTACGTGGTCTGGCCTGACAAGTTCAAGCCGGACATCGGCGCGCGTTACGACGGGACCACCAACCCCGTCGAATTCCTCCAGCTCTACGTCGTCGCCGTCCAGGCCGCACGTGGAGATCAGCGTGCCATGGCCAATTGGTTCCCCATGGCCCTCAAGGACGCTCCGCGAATTTGGCTCATGAATCTTCCTCACGAATCTGTGACTTCATGGAAGGATTTATGTCGTCAGTTCGTTGCCAACTTCATGCCCACGTACGAGCGCCCCGCTACTAAGAACGATCTTAAGGCGGTGCGTCAGTACAAGGGCGAGACGCTTCGTCAGTATATCCAGCACTTCAGTCAGATGAGGAACAAGATTCCCAGGATCTCCAACGAGGAGGTCATCTCCGCGTTCTCCACGGGCGTCTCCGACATCAAGATGAGGGAGAAGCTGTTCGTGAATGATGAGCTGACTTCCGTCGTCAGGCACTTCGAGATCGCTGACCGCTGCGCCCAGGCCGAGGAGGGGAGGCTCTTCATGCACAACCTAACGGAGGCGCTTCCCCCAAAGCCGAAGTCCAAGGACCCCAAGCGAAAGGAGGCCGCTTTCCTCGCGGCGGAACCAGATCATAAGCAACGCCGCGGGGATCGCTCCGAACGCGATAAAGGTCGACGTCGCCGCTTCTGCATTCTCCACAAGAAGGACACCCACAATACCGACGATTATTGGATTGTCCGAAAGTTTCATGAAGAAAATGGTGTCTCCAAGCGCCGCGGGGGTGGCCGCAGCTACGACAAGAGTGGATCCCGGGGCGATCGCCGCGACGACGACCGTGAGGAAGGTCGCCGCCGCGAGGGTCTGTCTCTAGCCGATCCCGAGCCGCTGCCGCTGCCCCCACCAGCGAATGATCGTCGGGAGGAGAACCAGGGGGCTATCAAGAGCCGCGAGACTTCGCCGCTTGCCTCCTGGGTGGAGCTCAGGCTCCTTTATCTAATCGTCACTTCAAGCAGCTGTCGCGAGAGATCACGGCGGCACAGCCCAATGTCGGCAACCGCCTAATGAAGTGGTCAACTTGCAAGATCGGCTTCGACGAGGAGGACCATCCGGCCTCCACCAGGGGCGTGGGCACAATTCCCCTCTTGTGCACGCCAACCATCAATAACGTCGCCGTCAATCGCACTCTCATCGACGGAAGGGCGGGCCTCAACATCATCTCGGTTGAGATCTTCGAGAAGATGCAGGTGCCGTACCACCGGCTCATGCCAACTCGACCATTCTTCGGGGTAACCGAAGGGTCTACAACGCCAATTGGGCAGGTACGCCTGCCCATAACCTTCAGCACCCGGGACAACTACAGGACAGAGAGCCTCGACTTCGACGTCGCCTACATTGCGCTGCCATACAATGCCATTCTCGGCTACCCTGCCCTGGCAAGGTTTATGGCAGCAACGCACCATGGCTTCAACGTCCTCAAGATTCCGGGCGCCAACGGCACGATCACCATGCGCTGCAATGAGAAGGATGCTCTCCGATCAGTGGGGCATGTCTACCGTGAGGCCGCCACCATGTTCCCCACCGATGAAGATTTACTGGAACACTTCGGCGACCTCGCGAGGAAGAAGCAGCTCGTATCCCAAGAGCGGGCTGCTGCGAAGAAGGCCTCTCTCGAGCCCCACCTGCCGGGCTCGACAGAGAAGAAGTTCGCCGCCTCTGCATTGCCTACTCCAAGCGAGGACCTGGTCCATCCAATGCTACACATGAGCATTGGGGAAGCTGCGGTACCCTCAGGGAGGAGGCCCCAGTTCACCCAAGAGCGCTCTGCAACCAAGAAGGTCCCGCTCCAGGCTGGGGGCTGCAAAAACTTCGTCACCATCGGGGCAGGGCTTTCCCCCAAATAGGAAAGCGCGCTCGTCACCTTCCTGCGAGCAAACTCTGACATGTTCGCTTGGACTCCGTCAGATATGCCCGGCGTTCCCAGGGAGGTGATTGAGCACCACTTAGCCGTGTGCCCTCAGGCACACCCCGTGAAGCAGAAGACTAGGAAACAAGCGCAAGAGAAGCAGGACTTGATCGTCAAAGAAATAGAGAAGCTGAAGAAGGCCAAGCTGATACGCGAGGTAGCCCACCCCACCTGGATTGCTAATTCGGTGGTCGTCCCAAAGTCAAATGGCAGTGGGCGCCTCTGCGTGGACTTCACAAGTCTCAACAAGGCATGTCCCAAGGATCCTTATCCGCTCCCAAGGATAGATCAAATCGTCGACTCCACCGCCGGCTGCGACCTCCTTTGCTTCTTGGATGCTTTCTCCGGCTATCACCAGATCAAGATGGCAAAGGAGGACGAAGAAAAGACCGCCTTCATCACGCCCTGTGGTGTGTACTGCTACGTATGCATGCCCTTCGGCCTGAAGAACGCGGGAGCCACCTTCCAAAGGCTCATGCGTAAGGCCCTGGGGGCTCAGATGGGAAGAAACGCGGAAGCCTACGTCGACGACATCGTCGTCAAGACTCGCGAGAGTCACACCTTCATCGAGGATCTAGAGGAAACGTTCGCCAACCTAAGAAGGGTGAACATCAAGCTCAACCCCGCCAAGTGCGCCTTCGGCGTGCCGTCGGGAAAACTGTTGGGGTTCCTCATGTCCCATCGCGGGATAGAGGCGAACCCTGACAAAGTCAAGGCCATCGAAGAAATGCGTCCACCGCGCAATCTCAAGGAGATGCAACGCCTCGCGGAATGCATGGCAGCCCTGGGGCGCTTCATCGCGAGGAGTGGGGAGAAAGCTTTGCCTTTCTTCAAGCTCATGAAGCGCACTGGGAAGTTCGAGTGGACTCCGGAAGCCGACAAGGCCTTCGCTGAGTTGAAAAGGTACCTCACGAGCCCACCAATCATGGTTGCCCCAACATTCCGCGAGCCCTTGCTGCTCTACATCGTGGCAACTCCAAGGACTGCAAGTGCCGTTCTCGTCGCGGAGCGAGACGCCAAGGTAATCATCAAAGAGGAGGTTGATCCTCCCAGTCCGGGGGCTCCTCGCGAGGAAGATGCCGCTATACCTCTCGTCCCTCAAGAGGAGCCACCCGCTGCATCTTCGCCGACCGAGCCGCTCTCTCAGAGTAACGCTCCAAAGCCTCCCGAGGAGGAAGCTCCTGAGGTCATCGCCAAGGTGCAAAAGCCCGTGTACTTCGTCAGCACAGTACTGCGCGACGCGTGGGAGCGCTACACCATGCAGCAAAAGCTGCTCTACACCTTGCTCATCGCTTCAAGGAAACTACGTTACTACTTCCAGGGTCACCCGGTTAAGGTGGTCACTGATCGTCCCCTGGAAACCATTCTACACAATCCCAATGTCACCGGGCGGGTGGCTGAGTGGGCCGTGGAGCTCCAGCCCTTCGAGATCTCCTTCGAAACCACCAAGGTAATCAAGAGCAAAGCTTTGGCTAAATTCATCGCCGAATGGACTGATCCGTTCCCCGATGAGCCTCCAGAGGTGGAGTCAACGCTCCCGGGAGAGGAGGCCCCAGGCCTCTAGGTCATGCACTTCGACGGCGCCTTCAACCTCCCCGGCGCGGGGGCTGGCGCTATCCTCACCTCTCCATCTGGGGATAAGCTCTTCTACGCCGTCCAGCTCTGCTTTAAGCCTGAGCACAAGGTCTCCAACAACATCGCGGAATCTGAAGGACTACTCGCCGGCTTAAGGGCAGCGAACGCTTTGGGCATCAAGCGCCTCATCGTCAAGGGAGATTCACAGCTGGTTGTGAACTTCTCGAACAAGAGCTACACTCCAAAGAATGAGCACATGGCGGCTTATCTCGAGGAGCATCGAAAGATGGAAAAACGCTTCCAAGGCTTGGAGCTGAAGCACATCCCGAGAGGAGAAAATGTGGAAGCCGACAAGATCGCCAAGCGCGCCTCTCATCGCCTGGCACAACCTGCCGGCGTCTTTGAGGAGCGTCTCTTTAGACCGTCTGCTTCTCCATCGTCATCTGGATCAGACCCTCCACCTGCCCTGCCACCGCCGCCGGAGCAGGGGGCTCCAGACTACGGGCCTCCTTCGGGTGACCGCGTCCTTCTGGCATTGGCATGGCAGGAGGGAGTGGATTGGATCCTCGAGCTCAAGGCCTTCCTCACCAGCAGCAGGCTTCCCGAGGATGAAGAGGAGGCCGAAAGGATTGTGCGTCAAGCTTCGGGCTACTGCGTCAAGGATGGTGACTTGTACCGGCGTCACCCAAACGGCGTCGCTCTGAAGTGCATATCTACTCACCAAGGCCAAGAGCTTCTCAGGGACATCCACGCCGGCGAATGCGGGCATCATGCTTCTGCTGCAACTCTAGCCGCGAAGGCATATCAAAGCGGCTTCTACTGGCCTTCAGCGCTCGGGGATGCGGCGGCGATGGTCAAGAGGTGCGAGGCGTGCCAATTCCATGCCAAGCAGATTCACCAGCCGGCGCAGGAGCTGCAAACCATCCCACTCACTTGGCCCTTTGCAGTTTGGGGGCTGGACATCCTCGGTCCATTCCCCAGAGCGCAAGGGGGCTACCGATACCTCTACGTCGCCATCGACAAATTTACCAAGTGGGTGGAGGTGGAACCGGTGTGCACAATCCCGGCCAGGTCCGCAGTCAAGTTCATCCATGGGCTGGTCTGTCGCTTTGGTGTGCCTAACCGCATCATCACCGACAACGGCAGCCAGTTCACCAGCGGACTGTTCCGGGAGTACTGCGCATCGGCCGGCATCAAGATCTATTTCGCCTCCGTCGCCTACCCCAGGAGCAATGGCCAAGCCGAGCGTGCTAACGCCGAGGTCCTCAAGGGACTCAAGACGAAAAGCTTCAACGCAAAGCTCGAAGCCTGCGGCAAAAAATGCTTAGACAACCCCCAATCCATCTTGTGGTCCATCAGGACTACCGCTGCCAAACCCACTGGAGAGACCCCTTTCTTCTTGGTCTATGGGGCGGAGGCTGTTCTTCCCACTGACGTCAAATTCGGGTCGCCAAGAGTGCTCGCCTTTGACGAAATTCGCCAAGAGGACCTCATCAAGGACCGCCTCCTCCTGCTCGAAGAAGCTCGGTGCCAAGCCGCGCTCCGCGCCGCGAGGTACTAGCAAGGACTACGCCGCTACAATAGCCGCCATGTTCGAGCAAGGACCCTGGAGGTCGGCGACCTGGTGCTGAGGAGAATACTCTCTCACGAGGGCCTGCACAAGCTGTCTCCAATGTGGGAAGGACCCTTCAAGGTGACGCACATCGCCAGGCCAGGCTCGGCACGGCTGGAAACCGCAGAAGGCGTGCCGGTGGGGAACCCGTGGAACATAGCTCATGTGCGAAATTTCTACCCTTAGGTTCCTCACGAGGAGATAAAGACCGTTTTCACGGCACTTGTATCAGCTCAAACTGCTCTTAAGCACTGATATTAAGTTATTGCGCAATATAGCGCCTCTGCTTCGGCATGACATTAAAGTGGCATGAAATCCATTTATTTTCTATTGTACTCCACACGGAAGGGGGCTAGGCACGGTGTCTATGCTGGGGCCTTTGCCCGGAAAATAGCAAGCCCGAAAAACCTGAAGGGAGTGAGCTCTGGTCGGGGGCGACGGCCCTGTTATCGATCACCTCCAAATACCCATGGTGCTTAGTTCCTCGCGAAGTACACCGGAAAATAAAAAATCTTCGAGAAAAGTCCAAGGTGTGCCCAAGGCACCCGCTAAGGACCAGCACCTCGTGAGCAACCCTCACGAGGAAGCAAGGACGCGTCGATGCACAAAGCATCCGCAGGAAGATTCCCTCTATCGAGGAAGGCCTAACGTGGCAGGATTATTGAAGACCAAGGCCGCTCTGATCATCTTGCGAAGGAGACGCAGATCCGGAGGTCCGCGCCAGGCCCTTCACCTCATGAGCAATCCTTGCGAGGTGTCGATGGTCTCTGGGCTCTCTTAAGCGTCGACGTTTTCACGTCCGTGAGGGTCCAGCTTCCCTCAACGATGAGGAAGGCCCCATGAATCGCCACGCGCGGGAATTTGCTCTTAGCTGCTGGCACAGATAGTGCCGCGCTCCTCCACGACGGAGAAGGTCCCTGTGCCGGTCACAGGGGCATCTTATTCGCCTTCTTTTTTCGTTTGTTTTATTGACTTGTTTTTCCGTTTTCGGGGATTTGGGGTTTTTTCTTTTCCAACTCTTTCTTCAACTTCTTGTCTCAGGAATCGTCCAATGTGTCGCCGGCGCCGACCCTGTCTCGAGCTCTGAGGCGCAGGGAGGCCTCCCGTCGGCGCTAACAGCTCACTAGGGCTCTCGAGCGTGCGGATGACCAGGACAATGAAGAGCAATGAGAAGCAAAAAGCAAGATAGCTAATAAGCAGATTTCATTAAAGCGTTCCCAACGAGGGGAAGAGCAAAGGCACGGCGGGGCATACCCCGTCGGCGAGGACTACACAGCAAAAGAGGGGAGGAGAGTAGTTCTCCTCCCCAGAATACTACCACGCCAGGATCTCCCCTTCACTGCGCCGCGGGCTGGGGGTAGGTGCGGCGGACGGCACCGGCGGTGAAGATCCGCACCGAGGCCTCCAGCGCCCCCAGCTTGAAGCGGAAGACGAGGTGGTCGCCGACGCGGAGGCGATGGCCGAGGGCGAAGGCCCTCCAGCGGCCGGAGAGGACGGCGTTGCCGCCCACTCCGAGGAGGATGTCCACAGGCCAGAAGAGATCTGGCCTGCTCTGCTCCCCCAGAGCAATCTCCCCGGAGGCCGCGCCGGGGGCGTAAACCACCCTCCGAACTACGTCGGGCAGCCGAAGGGAGTTGAAGCTCCAGGCGTCGACGACGACGAGGAGCTCCAGGAAGCGGGACGCTGGGGCAATGAGGGGCCCCAGCATCGCCACCGCCAAGGGCCGGGGAGTGGCCACCACCCTGGCCACTAGCGGGGCCGCCTCCTGTGGCCCTGGCCCATCTGCAGCAGGGGGAGGGGGGCCCAGGGCGGCCTCCACCTCCTGGAGAATGCGATCAATGCTCCCCGAGGAGCGGGGAGCCGGCGCCGCCGCCAGTGGCGACGGCGAGTTCAGAGCAGGACCCCGAAGGGTCAGAGCGCCGGAGGTCCCTGGGGCGGCGCGGCTTGCCTCGTCCTGCCTCGGCGCGCCAATGCACAGGGGGCCGCCGGCGCCGGGCGTCCACTGGGCAGGAACCTTCTCTTTGTTCCTGCTGCCCGGCGGGCATCCACGGCGCTTCGTTCCCGAGCTTGGTCCGGCGGCGGAGGAGTTGGAGGGATCCATGAGCTTGGGGGCGAGGGAGAAGAAGTGGCACAGGAGGAAGAAGGTGAGGTGCCAGAGGTTTCGAGGAGGCTGTATTTAAGGGGGGCGTCCGGCATCGATGCGTCAAATCTCAGCGCGGGAATCGAAGCGTTGGCGCAGTGCTCCGCAGTGAAGCGACGCGCCATCATGATGGTTTGATGCCTCGGGGACTGTAGCGTCGCCCGCCGTTTTGTCTCACCAGCTGCGGCCGCGCCACGTGTCCGCAGCCTCTGCATCTTCACACGGTCCTCTGACCGAATGGTTGACGCGTGCCGTTGGAGGGTCCAGCAGCTTCTGGGGCCCCCGGCCCTTCGCTCCCTCAAGAGGGCGCGTTCGCGGGCCGGGCTCCCGGGGGCTACTGTCGGTGTTCTGGATACCGGGGTATCCCGGTGCACCTGCTCCTGGGCCCCGTCATCGGCCCATCTTCAGCCCAGGGGAGAACCGACGATCGAAGCTATTCGAGAAGACCCTCATGAGGAGGCACCTCATGAGGAGAACGACGACCAAAACTGCTAAGGACCAGAAGACCTCCTCACGAGCTCCCGCTGGCGAGGAGAGGGACCACGTCCGCGTCAGCTCAGCACGTTTGCATGCAGAGCAAGAAGATAAAGGGCAAAAGACCGCATACCACCCACGCTACCCCCGACAGGGAGGAGACCAACTTTCGCCGTGCCTGCATAAAGTGGCACAGTGGTTGTTGGCCACCCCCCTAAAAATAGCGTGGACGGTGCAGGGCGCCAGAGGAAGATGTCAGCTTCCTCCACCCACTCCGGTGGACCAGCGCCACTACTCTACGAAGACTACGTCCACGGAAGAATAAAGTCTACAGCTGTCCTCCCTCCTTGGCCGTGTGTGGCAACCCCTTCCCCAAGAAGATAAGGGGAAGGAGGACCTTGGCACTATAAAAGGAGGGGAGGCCACCCCTTAGAGGGGATCAAATCTTCATCTCCTTCAGGCTGCTAGCTGGGCACGCAGGTTCTTCAACCTCTGGCCAGCTAGAGCTTTGTAACCAAGACCTTGTACTCCTCGCGAGGTGTCGCATCGTAATACAAGAAGGCAGGTGATACGTCTCCAACGTATCTATAATTTTTGATGCTCCATGCTTGTTTTTACACCATTTTCCTACTGTTTCGTTACACTTCGTGGCGTTTTTATGCGATTTCCTGAACTAACCTATTGACAAGATGCCACAGTGCCAGTTCCCTGTTTTCTGTTGTTTTTGTGTTTCAGAAAAGCTACACAGGAAATATTCTCGGAATTGGACGAAACAAAAGCCAGAAGTCTTATTTTTCCCGGAAGCTTCCCGAAGACTGAAAGAGAGCTGGAGGGGGGCCAGAGGCCGCCCTCACACATAGGTGGCGCGGCCTAGGCCTTGGCCGCGCCACCCTGGTGTGAGGAGCCCCTGGCTGCCCCCTGACGACGCCCCTTCGCCTATAAGAAGCCTCGGGACGGAAAACCCTAAGGGAGTCGGCAATTTTCCAGAAGCAGTTCCGCAGCTCCGCCGCCGCCGTCGACGAATTTCGGGGGACAGAAGTCTCTGTTCCGGCACCCTGCCGGGACGGGGAAGTGCCCCCGGAGCCATCTCCATCGGTCTCCATCGCCGTCTCCGCCGTCTCCATCGACCTCACCGCCATCTCCATCAACCTTGCTATCTCCTATGATGAGGAGGGAGTAGTTCATCCCCGGGGCTGAGGGCTCTACCGGTAGCTATGTGGTTCACCTCTCTCTCCCATGATGTGATATTTATGTGATCGTGAGTTTTGTATCATGTTGAACAAGTAGATGTTATTATTCAGATATTATGTGTACTCTAGTGGTATTATTAAAGTAATCTATTCCTCCTGCCATGGTGTAACAGTGACAGTGCGTGCATCATGGTGTTACTTGGTCTAGGCTATGATTGTGATCTTTTATGGATTATGAGAATAATTATCGCTATGATAGTATTGAAGTGATTTATTCCTCCTTTCATGGTGTAATGTTGACAGTGTGTGCACCGTGTTAGTACTTGGTCTATGTTGCAATAATAGCTATCTTGAGTTGTGCTTTGATTTGGATATCTCTATGAGTGGTGTTTGTCAAGTACTTGATGAACTTTAAGGGGTGCTTCTGTAGCCACTACGCAATAATTAGTGTTATTCAATAGGAGAGTAATTCAGAGTACCATAGTGAAGAGAAGTTGTTTACTTGTTCAATTATGTTATATTGTTGGGAGTGTGTCCACTAGTGAAAGTATGATCCCTAGGCCTTGTTTCCAAGCATTGCACACCGTTTACTTGCTGTTTTGTTACATGTTTGCTCGCAGCGATATTTACTTCAAGTCACATTTGCTACTTATAATCATCTATACCACTTGTATTTCACTATCTCTTCGCCGAACTAGTGCACCTATACATCTGACAAGTGTATTGGGTGTGTTGGGGACACAAGAGACTTTCTGTATCGTAATTGCAGGGTTGTTTGAGAGGGATAGCTTTGACCTCTTCCTCCCTGAGTTCGATAAACCTTGGGTGATCCACTTAAGGGAAACTTGCTGCTGCTCTACAAACCTCTGCACTTGGAGGCCCAACACTGTCTACAAGAACAGACGCGTGCGTAGACATGAAGCTCTTTTCTGGCGCCGTTGCCGGGGAGGTAAGGTAAAAGGTACTCGCATCCTCCTGTGTGAGTGCTCGAAGTTATTTCCTTTAGATTCTGCAATTACATCTTTTTGTTTCTTGTTTTTATTTTCACTAGTTAGGCTTAATGGAAAACAAAGAGTTCTGTAGTCTTTTTCCTGAGTTTAGATATGAAGTGTTTGAAGAGAAAAATGAAAAACCTTTGGAGCTTAATTTGCATGCTAATAGTGTTGTTAGTATGAATGCTTTGAACACCGTTGTTGCTATAGAAAAGTCTAAGCTTGGGGAAGTTGGTTTTGTTAAGCATGATATTTTTAGTTCCCTAGCTTTAGTGGAGAAAGTTTGTTCTAATAATATTTTATCTCCCATATGTGATGTTCCTTCTCATGATGATATGTTTGAAGAATATGCTTTGCAACATAGTAGTTCTCTAGCTTGTGATGATACCAAACCTCTAGTTTATGATAGTTATGATGATGAGTATAATATTTTCAGTTCACCTACTATTGAGGATAAAATTAGTTATGATTACAATATGCCTCCTATTTATGATGATTATGGTGATGAGAATAATTATTCTATTGAATTTGCTCCTACTACTATTGTTCCTGTGGTGAGTATTAATTCTTTTATGCATGTGGCTCATGATAGGGATGCTTTATGTGATAGTTATATTGTTAGTTCTATTCATGATGCTACTTAAAGTTATTATGAGAGAGGGAAACATGGTTTGATGGATCTCAACAATATTAAGTTTCCCCTCTTTATGTTGCAAATCTTGAAGTGGCACTTGTTTTATCTATCCATGCTTGCTACTATGTGCCTCGTTGATTTATTTTCTTACAAGATTCCTATGCATAGGAAGTGGTTCAGATATAAATGTCTTTCACATTTGCTTTTTGATTCTCTCTATCGCTTTAAGTTCCTATATGGCGCCTTTGCCTCAAGCTCTTATATGGCGCCCATATGAGCATCTTTGCAAATTACTGCGCCTAACTCAAAGGCGTTAAAGAAAAGCACTCATGGGAGATAACCCAATGTTTATTTTCAGTACCTTTTTCTTTTATTTGAGTCTTGGAAGTTATTAATACTGTAATAACCGCTCCTTATGCTTTTTATTTCGTTTTTGTGCCAAGAGAAGCCTCTAATTTGAGTGAGGTAAGATTTGGGGATGTTGCTGTCCTGAAACTGTTTTCGGTGCTGCACCGTAAAAATTCGTGAAAATTCTCTGTATATCTTTTGGACCTGCGATTTCTTGTGCATATGACCCAGGTTATATCCAAACTTTCATTAGTTGAACACTTTTTGATTTCAGCATCATAAAACCCCTCAAAAATTCTACCTCTGTCAGTTGTTCTGTTTTGACAGATTTCTGCCAATATTTGTGTTTGCCGCTTTATCGCTTTCTTTTGAGTTCTTTTGATCACGGAACTTTTGGGGAAGTTGCTACAGTAGTTTATACTTTATATGTGGTGGTTTTAGGTTGAAACCTGAAGAAAAAAGGGTTGATTCTATGTTATGCTACACTAATGTTGCTAATATATTTGTGTTTAGTTTTGTATGAAGGAAGTTTTCAAGTGTAGGGATTGGAGAATGATGAGATGAGTTGAAGAATGGACAAAAGCTCAAGCTTGGGGATGCCCATGCACCACCCCAAGAAATATCCAAGAAGTACAAGCGTCAAAGCTTGGGGATGCCCCCGAGGCACCCCTTCTTCATTGGCAAAAACCAGGTCACCTTTCAAGACACTATATTTTTATTGCTTCATTCACTATGTGTTATCTTGGAGCGTCAGTTGTTTTAGTTTTCTTAGTTAGTTTAGTTTTGTTTGCTGCAATAAATGGTTAGATCACATCATGTTTCTTTTGGAGAAGTTGCCTTGCTTTTCATTTGCCAAGAACACTCCGTTTTTCATTCTTACAATTTCACCGGGTGTTCTTCTTTTTCTGCTACTGCTTTTGGTTTTCGTTTTCGCCTTGATTTGCATTCAGATCTTCTTATATTTATTTATCAAGGTGTATTTTTGCCTATGGACCATGTTGGTTTTCCTCAAAAGAGTTGGATTAAAAAAGGTTTGAATGGTGTTGGAAAAGAGAAAAAGCTTTATGCAAAAAAGTGGTACAAGAAGGAGCTTGTGTAGACTGCGGCTTAGGCTTTTTCATGTCATGCTTGATGTATTTTTGATAGTATGCTTAGTGGTTTTGCTGTAGCATGACTTATCTCAAATAACTGAGATTGCTTAATGAGCCTTTGAAAAAATCATGCGTTGTTTATATTATTTGGAAGCATTAATTTGGTTTTCTCCTTTGATGCTTTATTTGGGTTGACTTGGCGCATGCTTACACCATGTTGACTACAAAAATAAGTCGCCTATAGCCTCTATGATCATTTAGTTTTTGAATTTTGATGCCATCTTATGCTTCTTTTAATGTCGCTTTGTCGCTTTGCATGATTATGGCCATTATTGCTCTCTTAGTTGGTCGCTCCCAGTCTTTTGCTAGCCCTCGCCTTGTACTGAGTATGAGCTCTACTCGTGCATCCAACTCCTAGAAACCAAGTTTGCCATTGTGTCCACTATAAATTCCTATGCATGGTATTTGTAAGCCATTCCAAGTAAATTTTCATGTGCTACCTTTGAAAAAAACCTTCAAAACACTTCTCGTTTTGTGACACTGTTTTCAGCTCATGGGGACGTAGTGGTCGGATTTGCTATCTTCCATATTGCTTATTCCAAAAAGAAAAAATAGAAAAAAGAAAGAAAAAAGGCACTCCTCCATGGAATGTGAATGTTGGTGGGCACCCGATGGAATCGGTTAGCCATGGTTTGTGAAAGGAAAAAAGGTGGGGAGGAGTGCCAAGCTTTATAAAAGAGCACAAAGGTGCCAATCTCTCTCTCAAAAACTTGCTTCATTTTTGTATGGAAGATAGTAAGAACCCCATTGCCAGTCGTTGACAAAAGCAACCACCTCTCAAAACCCAAGTTTTATCTCTCTGTTTTACAAATGAAAAGCTCTAGCACATGTTTAATCACTGCTTCCCTCCGCGAAGGGCCTTTCTTTTAATTTTATGTTGAGTCACCACCTGCTATCTTTATGCACCATTAAGAGAGCATAGTTGTCATTCTGAGTATAATGTGCATTGTCCCAAAGTTTTCATTGATTGATTCATGACTATGGTTTCACTTGTTCTTAAATTACTTGTATCTAGTCGCCCTCTTAAACTTGAAGGTGTCCTATGCATTTATGTTTTGCTCTCCATGAAGGACAAGCTGAAAACCATTTGTATGTTTTTCCTTATGATTTGAACACACGTTTGACTTTCATTGTTTCATTTTCATGATCTTTTGTTTGTGTTCATTTGCATGTTTACAACATGGTTGCTAAGTTCTTATTGTCAAGATTATATCTTCATGCCCATGTTTTAAGTTCTTATGATCCCAGCTCACAAATGCTTACATAGATGATCAAGATTGTGTAGGTGCATGTCACCTCAAAAATTATTCTTTTGTTATCACTTACCTACTCGAGGACGAGCAGGAGTTAAGCTTGGGGATGCTGATACGTCTCCAACGTATCTATAATTTTTGATGCTCCATGCTTGTTTTTACACCATTTGCCTACTGTTTCGTTACACTTCGTGGCGTTTTTATGCGATTTCCTGAACTAACCTATTGACAAGATGCCACAGTGCCAGTTCCCTGTTTTCTGCTGTTTTTGTGTTTCAGAAAAGCTACACATGAAATATTCTCGGAATTGGACGAAACAAAAGCCAGAAGTCTTATTTTCCCCGGAAGCTTCCCGAAGACCGAAAGAGAGCCGGAGGGGGGCCAGAGGCCGCCCTCACACATAGGTGGCGCGGCCCAGGCCCTGGCCACGCCACCCTGGTGTGAGGAGCCCCTGGCTGCCCCCTGACGACGCCCCTTCGCCTATAAGAAGCCTCGGGACGGAAAACCCTAAGGGAGTCGGCAATTTTCCAGAAGCAGTTCCGCAGCTCTGCCGCCGCCGTCGATGAATTTCAGGGGATAGAAGTCTCTGTTCCGGCACCCTGCTGGGACGGGGAAGTGCCCCCGGAGTCATCTCCATCGGTCTCCATCGCCGTCTCCGCCGTCTCCATCGACCTCACCGCCATCTCCATCAACCTTGCTGTCTCCTATGATGAGGAGGGAGTAGTTCATCCCCGGGGCTGAGGGCTCTACCGGTAGCTATGTGGTTCACCTCTTACTCCCATGATGTGATCTTTATGTGATCGTGAGCTTTGTATCATGTTGAACAAGTAGATGTTATTATTCAGATATTATGTGTACTCTAGTGGTATTATTAAAGTAATCTATTCCTCCTGCCATGGTGTAACGGTGACAGTGCGTGCATCATGGTGGTACTTGGTCTAGGTTATGATTGTGATCTTTTATGGATTATGAGAATAATTATCGCTATGATAGTATTGAAGTGATTTATTCCTCCTTTCATGGTGTAATGTTGACAGTGTGTGCACCGTGTTAGTACTTGGTCTATGTTGCAATAATATCTATCTTGAGTTGTGCTTTGATTTGGATATCTCTATGAGTGATGTTTGTCAAGTACTTGATGAACTTTAAGGGGTGCTTCTGTAGCCACTACGCAATGATTAGTGTTATTCAATAGGAGAGTAATTCAGAGTACCATAGTGAAGAGAAGTTGTTTACTTGTTCAATTATGTTATATTGTTGGGAGTGTGTCCACTAGTGAAAGTATGATCCCTAGGCCTTGTTTCCAAGCATTGCACACCGTTTACTTGCTGTTTTGTTACATGTTTGCTCGCAGCGATATTTACTTCAAGTCACATTTGCTACTTATAATCATCTATACCACTTGTATTTCACTATCTCTTCGCCGAACTAGTGCACCTATACATCTGACAAGTGTATTGGGTGTGTTGGGGACACACGAGACTTTCTGTATCGTAATTGCAGGGTTGTTTGAGAGGGATAGCTTTGACCTCTTCCTCCCTGAGTTCGATAAACCTTGGGTGATCCACTTAAGGGAAACTTGCTGCTGCTCTACAAACCTCTGCACTTGGAGGCCCAACACTGTCTACAAGAACAGACGCGTGCGTAGACATCAGCAGGAATTAGGGGTTTTACCTCACCACGAGGGCCCTGGACCTGGGTAAAGCTCGGCGTCTCTCTCTGCAGTGTGTTGTGCGTTCGATGACTCGAGGCTTCCGTCACTGTATTTCGTTGCGATCCTAGATCTCACACGTTTAGCCCCCTGCGTTCGAATCTTTGGGTCCGTCGCGTGGTACCCCATGTTCTTGCGACACGAAATCCATCGACAGCCATCAGGTTCATGAGAGCTTTACTGACTAATTTTCGCATAACACCAAAAGAGTTTAATTCGAAGGATAAATAAAAGCAAGTCAAATGTACTTTGGAATAGCAAATTGCTAATAGGTATGTATTGTGAACACATTGGAATAACTTGTTTTTTGGGAGTTGGATGCACGAGTAGAGCTCATACTCAGTACAAAATGAGGGCTAGCAAAAGACCGTGAGCGACCAACTAAGAGAGCAATAACGACCATAATCATGCATAGCGACAAAACATCATTAAGAGAGGCATAAAATGGCATCACAAGTCAAAAACCAAATTATCATAAAGGCTTACGGCGACTTTGTATGAGTCAAACATGTTGTAAGCATGCGCCAAGTCAACACAAATAAAGCTTCAAGGAGAAAACCAAATTAAAGCTTCCATAAAATAAAAAACAACGCATGATTTTTTCGAAGGCTCATTAAGCAATCTCAGTCATTTGAGACAAGTCATGCTACAGAAAAAATCACTAAGCATACTATCAAAACGACATCAAGCATGGCATGAAAAAGTCTAAGCCGTAGTCTAAACAAGCTCCTTTTTTTACCACTTTTTTGCATGAAACTTTTTCTCTTTTCCAACACCATTCAAACCTTTTTGAGACAACTCTTTTGATGAAAACCAACATAGAATAGAGGTCCAAATACACCTTGATACAAATATATAACAAGATCTGAACAAAAATCAAGGCGAAAAACGAAAGCCAAACGCAGTTCTAGAAAAAGAGAACACTCGTTGAACGATAAGAGTGAAAAATAGAGTGTTCTTGGCAAATGAAAAACAAGTAAATCTTTTCCAAAAGAAATTTGTTGGGGTCCAACCATTTATTGCAAACTAAACAAAAGAAAACTGAAAGCAAAAATAAAGACGCTCCAAGAAAAATGCATAGTGCATAAAGCAATAAAAATATAGTGTGTTGAAAGGTGACCTGATTTTTGCCGATGAAGAAGGGGTGCCTCGGGGGCATCCCAAGCTTTGACGCTTGTACCTCTTGGATATTTCTTGGGGTGACATGGGCATCCCCAATCTTGAGATTTCGTCCATTCTTCACCTCATCTCATCATTCTCCAATCCCTACACTTGAAAACTTCCTTCATACAAAACTTCACACAATTCTATTAGCAACGTTAGCATAAACATAATAGTAAACCAACCCTTTTTGGTTCAGGTTTCAACTAAAAAACACCACATATAAAGTATGTACTACTGTAGCAACTTCCCCAAAAGTTCCGTGATCAAAAGACTCAAAAAGAAAGTGATGGAGAGGCAAACACAAATAGTGGCAAAAATCTGTCAAAACAGAACATCTGACAAAGATCGATTTTTTTGAGGACTTCTGTTGCTCAAATCGAAAAGTGCAAAAATAATGAAAGTTTGGATATAACCTGGGGCATATGAACTAGAAATCGCAGGTCAAAAAGATATTCTGAGAATTTTCACGAATTTTTATGGTGCAGCACCGAAATCTGTTTCAGGACAGCAACTTCCCCAAATCTTACCTCCCTCAAATTAGAGGTTCTTCTTGGCACAACAATGAAATAAAAAGGATAAGGAGCGGTTATTATAGTAGTAATAACTTACAAGACTCAAATAAAAGAAAAAGTACTGAAAAGAAAATAATGGGTTATCTCCCAAGAGTGCTTTTCTTTAATGCCTTTGAGCTAGACGCAGAAAGTAGAAATCAAGTAATATCAAGTGATGAAGCATCAAGTTCATAATTTGCTCTAAGAATAGAGTCAAAAAGTAATTTCTTCCTCCTCCTAGGGAAGTTTTCCATACCTTTCTTGAGTGGGAATTGATATTTGATGGTGCTTTCCTTCATATCAATGATGGCACCTATAGTTCGAAGAAAAGGTCTTCCCAAAATAATAGGACATGAAGCATTGCATTCAACATCCATAACAAGAAAATCAATGGGAACAAGGTTATTGTTAACCATAATAAGAACATCATTAATCCTTCCCAAAGGTTTCTTCTTAGCAACATCAGCAAGAGGAACATCAAAATAACACTTTTCAAGCGGTGGTAAACCAAGCATGTCATAAATCTTTCTAGGCATAACAGAAATACTAGCACCTAGATCACATAAAGCATGGCAATCAAAACCATTAACATGCATATCAATGATGGGCTCCCAACCATCTTCTAACTTCTTGGGAATAGAAGCTTTTTGCTTCAACTTTTCCTCCCTAATTTTCATGAGAGCATTTGTAATATGATTTGTAAAAGCAATATTAATAGAACTAGCATTGGGACTCAAAGAAAGCTTTTGTAAAAACAAAATAACTTCAGATATATTGCAGCCATCAACATCAAAATCATTAAAAGAAATAGAGCTATCATCTTCCATACTCCGAAAAATTTCAGCACTTTTTGTAGAAAAAGTTTTTGCAGTTTTGGGCTTTTTAGCACAAGGAGTAGGAGTTTTCTCTACACCAATCAAAGTAAGAGGATTGCTAGCATTTGGAACAACATCATTAGAGGTAGTAATAGTACATACCTTCATATTTCTAGCCATCTCATCTTCTCTTTCCCACCCAGCATGCAATTCTGCTAACATCCTAACATTTTCATCAATTCTAACTTAAATGGCATTAGTAGCAGAAAAAGTATTATTTTCCTTCACATCATTAGGCAACACTTTTAGTTTCAGAAGTTCAACATCAAGAGCAAGGCTATCAACTTTAGAAGTAAGAGTATCAATTTTACCCAACTTTTCCTCAACGGACTTATTAAAAGCAGTTTGCTTACCGATGAAGTCTTTGAGCATGACTTCAAGCTCAGAGGTCGTGCCCCTAGTGTTGTTGGAGGAATTACCATAAGAGTTACCATAACCATTACCATTGGTAGAAGGATACGGCCTATAATTGTTGCTAGCAAAATTGTTTCTATAAGCACTGTTGTTGAAATTATTATTTCTAATAAAGTTTATATCAACATGCTCTTCTTGATCAACCAAAGAGGCCAAAGGAACATTATTAGGATCAACATGAGCTCTATCATTGGAAAGCATAAGCATAATAGCATCAATCTTATCACTTAAGGAAGAGGTTTCCTCAACAGAATTTACCTTCTTACCTTGTGGAGCTCTCTCGGTGTGCCATTCAGAATAATTTACCATCATGTTGTCAAGAAGCTTTGTTGCGGCGCCTAAGGTAAGGGACATAAAAGTGCCACCAGCAGCTGAATCCAATAGATTTCTTGAAGAAAAATTCAGTCCCGCATAAAAAGTTTGGACAATCATCCAAGTAGTCAGTCCATGAGTAGGGCAATTCTTTATCATAGATTTCATTCTTTCCCAAGCTTGAGCAACATGTTCATTATCAAACTGTCTAAACTTCATGATATCACTATGCAAAGATATAATCTTAGCAGGAGGATAGTATTTTCCAATAAAAGCATCCTTACACTTATCCCAAGAATCAATACTATTTCTAGGCAAAGATAGCAACCAATCCTTAGCTCTTCCTCTTAAAGAGAAAGGAAACAACTTAAGCTTAATAATATTACCATCTACATCCTTATACTTTTGCATCTCACATAGCTCAACGAAATTGTTAAGATGAGCTGCAGCATCATCAGAACTGGCACCAGAAAATTGCTCTTTCATAACAAGGTTCAACAAAGCAGGTTTGATCTCATAAAATTTTGCCTAAGGAGCAGGTGGTGCAATAGGAGTGCAGATAAAATCATTGCTTTTGGAGCTAGTAAAGTCACACAACTTGGTGTTTTTAGGAGTACCCATTCTAGCAAAACTAAAAGCAAGTAAATAAAAGCAACTATAAAGGAAACTAATTTTTTTGTATTTTTTATAAAATGATGCAAGCAAAAGTAAAATAAAGAAAAACAAAAACAAAGTAAAAGATTGTGAGTGCGAGACTCCCCTTGCAGAAGTCTTCTTTCTCCCCGGCAATGGCGCCAGAAAACTGCTTGATGGCATGTAGTAACAGCCCGTTGGGAACCTCAAGAGGAAGGTATGATGAGCACATTAGCAAGTCTTCCCTCAGTTGTGAAACCAAGGTTGAATCGAACCAGTAGGAGAAAGCCAAACTTCAGAAGGTGATGCTTGCTAGCTTCGCGACACTCCAGACAAGGGCGCCAGATAAACTGCTTGTCGGCGTGTCTTCCCCCAGCAGCAATGTGAAACCTGCACACAACACAACCAAGAACTTTGCTCCCAACTTACGATGAGGTTGTCAATCTCACCGGTTTGCTGTAAACAAAGGATTGAGCGTATCGAGTGGTAAAAGGGTAATAGTAATGCAAGTAAAGTAAACAGAGCGAGTAATAGTAAAACGGTAAAGCTATGTAAGGGAAATTGGACCGGGGTCCACAGTTTACTAGTGGCGTCTCTCCATAAGATAAATAAAAGCATGCTGGGTAAACAAATTATAGTTGGGTAATTGATAGAGTAAAGATAACGTACATACATCACGAGGATCACTATGAGGCTTACTCTGGGCATTACGACAAAATACATAGACCGCCATCCAACTGCATCTATGACTAAAAATCCACTCGCGGGGAATCGTCCGAGGACCCCTTGAGTATTAAGTTGCAAACAACAGATAATTGCATTAAGTAAAGTTCGTAATGTAAACAAAGCAAATGTCCTTGGACACAAGAATGTTGTTTTATCCCTAGCGGCAACAACACATCTTCGACCTTAGAGGTTTCTGTCACTCCCCCAGATTAAATAGAGGCATGAACCCAACTATCGAGCATAAATACTCCCTCTTGGAGTCACTAGCATCTACTAGGCCAAGATAGCTACTAGCAACGGAAAGCATGCAAGATCATAAACAACATAGAGATAACATAAAATATATAATTCAACACATCAACTTAACATAGTACCAATACTCATCGGATCCCAACAAACACAACATGTATGATTACATAAAGATGATCTTGATCATGTAGGGCAGCTCACAAGATCTAAACATGAAGCACATGGTGGAGAAGACAACCATCTAGCTACTGCTATGGACCCGTAGTCCAAGGTAGACTACTCACACATCACTTCGGAGGCGACCATGGTGGTGGAGAAGGACTCCGGCAGGGATTCCCCTCTCCGGCAAGGTGCCGAGAAGAGCTCCTGGATCCTCCCAATCTCGTTTCGATGACGGTGGCGGCTTGCAGTATGTTTCGAGGAAAAGCGATCCGTCCCTTAGGTTTTTCCCATCGAGGGGACTTTATAGGCAAAGGGGCATCGTCAGGAGGTGGACCAGGTGGTCTCACCACAGGTGGGCGCGGCCAGGGGCTGGGCCGCGCCCCCTGGTGGTGAGGCTGGCCCCTGGCTTCGGTAAAAATAGGAGGTTCGGCTTTTGTTTCGTCCAATTCTGAGAATATTTTCTGTGTAACTTTTCTGAAACACAAAATAGCAGAAAACAAGGAACTGGCACTATGACATCTTGTTAATAGGTTAGTTCCGGAAAGTGCATAAAAACACCACGAAGTGTAACAAAACTCAAAGAAAATGGTGTAAGAACAAGTATGGAGCATCAAAAATTATAGATACGTTTGAGACGTATCAACTAGAAGGAGGAGAAAAGAGGCCACTCAAAAAACCTGATGGACAGTTGACCGATTAGAAAACTCATCGCGACCCAAGCACGGCAATCACAAGATAGAGCCCCCAGGATACACCAGAGAGACAACCTAGCTTGAAACCTCACCGGAGTAATCGGACAACTCGGGATGCATTGTGCCAGCGCTTGGCTAATGTCCAATTAACAGACCGGAAATATGAATTATATTGGAATCTTCTTGAGAATGGTAAATTCTCAGTTGCTTCTTTGTACAATGCTTTGATCTTATCTGACTTACCAGTCCTAGATAATAAGAAAATCTAGAAAATGAAAATACCGCTTAAAAACATTTTTTTTTGCTTGGTATCTCCGTCGGGGGTTATTCTTACTAAGGACAATCTTATGAAGCACAATTTGCATGGGATTAAGATGTGTGTCTTTTGTACTCATGATAAGACGATAAAACACTTGTTTTTCTAATGCAACTTTGCACATTCTATATGGTCAGTTATCTAAGCAGCTTCAGGCTTGTATCCGCCAACTAATATTGCCAATGTCTTTGGAAATTGGGTACATGGTATTGATTACAAGTAAACTCTTCTTAGGGTGGGACCGATGGCACTCATTTGGTCGCTTTGGCTATGTAGGAATGACAAATTTTTTGATAATAAAATTTTTACTCTCTTGTAGGTCATTTACAGATGCACGGGCACTCTACGCCTATGGTCGCAGCTTCACCGCATGGAGGACCACGACCTATTTTCGAGGTATGCATGCACCTGGAGGATACGGCGAGATACCTATTTTCGTGGCATGGATGGTAGCATGATCTATGGATGGGCCCTTCATCATCTTAGGCGTCTCACAATTTCTTATTCTGATATGTAATTCACATACTTTTTTAATTTACTTAGACTTTATGACTCTCGGGTGGTGACGAGGGTTAACTCGACAAATGTCCAATATGAAGGACTTAGGATCAGGGGAGTAGGGCATCGGATGAACTCGAAGGTAAAATCAGTCAAACAAGGTGTGTATCGAAAGTAAACGTAGAGTAAACTTGGCTTGATTTCAATCTGTCCTTACCGTCCTCTCCTGGCCCATATATATAGGTGGCCAGGTCTCAAGGATCGGGAGGGGTCCGACACAGATTACAATATCGACATACGACATGAACTCGTATTTCGACTAGCATTACAATTGGGCCTAGCTTAATGGGCCTCAGGGGTACTTTAACTGACGGGCTCTATTATCTATACCCTTGTCAGTAGCCCCCGAGATTCTACCAGAATTGCAGATTCGGGTTGAATCTCAAATCTTTACTTCTTCGACTTGATTAATCTTTTGACTTCTTCTTCCTATATTAAAAAATAAACACTTTTCATTATATCATTTCGCAAGGGGTTTTGATGAACAAGCCTGACAACTCTGACGGATCAAGAGACCAGTTAACTGCCGGGACAGATACTTGCCACCTACTTCAAATTCAATCCCCTTGGATTTTAATTTGGGAAACCGGTCAAACCCATTCTTTTGCTGCATTTAGGAATTACAAAAAATGAGTCCCAGTGGTTCTCAGGGTACCCAGTGCGTCCACCAGGATTTTCTTTGCGTCGTTGACACGGATAAGTACTAGCAGAGCGCATTCATGTGCGTATAACAGGCCACATAGGACGGATCCTGGGGTCTTACCTTCACAATATATTTCAATCATGGCATTCGAATTTTGTCGCGATGATGCAACTCGAGAATCATATGTCGCAACCTTGTTTGACTGTTAGAATGTGCAAAATATTTGAGTTTATTTTTTTATTTTTTAAGACCCTCGTAGATAACTCCCGATGGGAGTAATCGATCTTTATTTTGTTGACAATGAAGTCAAAGTTTGTTGTCAATGAAAGGTAGTCGATTGCGCCTGTACCAGTCGACAACCAGCTGGCCCTTTATTATTGAGTGCACCACCAGTGCTCTTGATGTAAGACCTCCCGAAGCTATGGGGGTTTATATGTAGTCGATCATAGGCTTCAATCTCTTCATCTTCTTTCTGTCGACTTCTTTTTATCGGGTGCGCAACCAGCGCTCCCGATGGGAGTAGCCCCCGAGGCTATAGCCGAAATTTTTCGGATATAGGCTGAAAAATATAGACATGTCTATCTAATATATTGTCTTCTTGTGATATTTTTTTGGCACGATCTTGTGCTTAATTATTCATATCTTCTTTGCTCAGTGATGTGAGCCCCCGAGTCCATGACGAGGTGCATTATGCTCCTTGATATATACTTTTTCACCTTATACACGTATCTTTGCTTGTGATACACTGTCGCTTCCTTATCATTTGCTTTGTGCAGAATATATTAAAGCCCATGGGTGTACTTGGACCTTGCCTCTACGGAGGCCCATTAAAGTGTACTTATAAATAAAGCATGCTTGGCGAGGGTAAAAAACTCTAAATCTTTCATTACTATCTTCCTCCGCCGCATCATCTTCTTCTTCCTCACCTCATCTAGGGTTTTTCCTCCCAACACTTGTCTCCATGGCCGATGCAGGTGGATCGCAGCTGAACATCAGTGCGCCGGTAGAAAAGCGGGGTCGTGGCCGCCCTCGCGGCAGTAAAAATAAATCCAAAGACCCTGCTGTGGTAGCCTCGTCATCTGCATCTGTTAAGCGGCGCCCTGGCCGCCCTCTGGGAAGCAAGAACAAGATCAAGATTTCTAGTGCTTCAGGTCCGAGTGCTCCACCACGTAATGATTATCCTCCTCCTTCTCCCAGGATATATTCCTTCTTCTACATCGCTGGCGCTCAATGCCGCGAGATTCAGCGGGTGCCGCTGAAGTTTACCAAGTTCATGGATGGGCGAGAGCTGCGAGAAGCAGTTCTTCGTGAACACTCTGGGGGAGGAACTCCCTATGAAGTGGAGGTCTAGTATGACGGGGATGGCGAGATGTACTTCAAGGGCGGCTGGCCTCAGTTTGCAGAAGACCATGACCTCCATCAAGGTTTCTTCATGATCTTCGACTACCACGTCGGTACGTCCAAGTTTGACGTGAAGATCTACGATGGTACTCAATGCTAGAAGGAGTATGAAGCTGAAGTGCATTTTCATTAGTCATCTCCTTATGTCATCTCGTGTTCTGGTTATCCTTTGGGTTGTTATCTATAATAAGTAATGAACTTTATCTTGTGCCTTCTTTATTAATAGACCATGGGAACAAATCGTCGTTCCGAGGTGTGCTTTTGATATATTATCGGGTTACCTAGAATCGTGCTTATTTTGTCGAATATCGGGTTGCGAACAACCTAGTAATGTGTCTCAAATAATCGCGGATACCAAATCTCAATAACTTGTTTTTGCTTTATTTCATACGACTCGAGGATCTGAGCCCCCGAGTGGAAAGAGAAAATACTCATACATATTGTCGTGATGACCCAAATAACCCGACCTGTGGCCTCATGTTCTGGGTTCAGAGGGTCATAACTCGAAAGTTTCGTTTCGCCATATTCCTTCTATGCATAGAACCACCGTAGTTGCTCTGCGTTCCACGGGTTACTCTCGTCTTTCCCCGTTTTCTTATCTTGTAGTCGATAAGCTCCTCCTGGTATTACCTCTGCACGATGTAAGGTCCCACCCATGGGGACTCTAATTTGCCATGACCGTCTTGCTTTAATCGCAAGACTAAATCTCCCACCACGAAAGATCATGGATGAACTCGACTACTATGGTAGTTTCGTAGATTTTGCTGATACTGCGTAGCTCTGGCGAGTGCTACGTCTCTTGCTTCGTCAAGTGCATCGACATCATCTTGGAGTGCTTCTGTGCAGGTTGTCTTGTCGTAAGCCATGATTCTTGGGGCTTCATGGGTGATCTCGACTGGAAGCACGACTTCTGCGCCGCGGACCAAGAAGAAGGGGGTTTCTTGAGTAGCCACGTTGGGTGTAGTTTTGAGACTCCACAGCACGGAGGGTAGTTCGTCTACCCAAGCGTGTTTGGCTTTCTCGAGAGGTGCTAAGAGCCTCTTTTTTATCCCATTGTATATTAAGCCATTAGCTTTTTTGACTTGTCCATTTGTCTTTGGATGTGCTACGGATGCGAATTTCAATTTAATTCCCATACTTTCATAGTAGCTCTTGAATTCCTTTGATGTGAAGTTTGTCCCATTGTCTGTGATGATGTTGTGTGGTACTCCGAAGCAAAAAACTATAGACTTGATGAAGTTAATTGCGGCTGTAGAATCTTGAGTTGTCACGAGTGCTGCCTCTACCCATTTGGTAAATTTGTCGACTGCCACCAACATGTAGACATGTCCTCCTGGCCAAGATTTGTGCAATTTCCCTACCATATCGAGACCCCATTGCGCGAAGGGCTAGGATAGTGGTATCGGTTGCAATTCTACTACTGGTGCATGTGGTCGAGATGCAAAACGTTGACAAGCGTCGCATTTCCTCACTATATCTTTCGCGTCGTCAATGGCTGTTAACCAGTAGAACCCTGCTCGAAAAGCTTTAGCTGCAATGGCTCTGCTGCTAGCGTGATGTTCGCATACTCCTGCGAGGATGTTTTTAAATATTTTTTGTCCTTCTTGAAGAGTGATGCATCGTTGCAGGACGCCTGTTATACTTTTTTTGTATAGTTTCCCTTGTAATACGACAAAGGCCTTGGATCGTCGTATTATCCTTCTTGCTTCTACTGTGTCTTCGGGTAGTGCCTTATTTATCATGTATGCTAGATATGGCTGCATCTAGGTTTCTTCGATCATCATAACTTCTTCTGGCTCTGCCGTGCTTCCTTGGCCCTGCTTGCCAGCCCCCGAGTCTTTTGCTTAGTGCTGGGCTTGTTCTTCTGTAGTCGAAGTTTTGTTGTTCTTTATTGATCTCTCTATGATTTCTTCCCAAAAGACTCCTTGCGGTATGGGTAAGCATTGGGACCCAATATTCGCTAGATTGTCGGCTTCCTCTTTGCTGGATCTGCTGACGTGCGAGACTTCGCATCCATCGAACGTTCCCTCTAGATAATAGTATAAGTTTCTGTATGCTGTCATATTGTCACTGATGGCGTCACACCTGTTCATCACTTGTTGGACGACAAGGTTCGAGTCCCCGAATATTTTTAGTCGAGTCGCTCCGCATGCTTTGGCCATTTTCATTCCGTGGAGCAGAGCCTCATATTTGGCTTCATTATTAGAAGCTTGGGGAAAACTCATCCTTAAACCATATTTCAATTTGTCGCCTTGTGGTGATATCAGGACTACTCCTGCTCCTGCGCCTTGGATTCTTTTTGATCCATCGAAGTACATTGTCCATACACTTGATAGGTCCGGTGGTCCTGTGTTTTGTAACTCTAGCCACTCTGCCGTGAAATTCGGCAGAACTTGTGATTTGATCGCCTTTCGCTTTTCATACGTGATGTCCAGGGGTGATAATTCAATTCCCCATAAGGAGACATGTCCTGTCGCTGAAGGATTTTTCAATATGTTGGATATTGGTGCTTCGTTAACCACTATAATTGGGTGCACCACGAAGTATTGCCGTAGCTTTTGTGCTGTTGTGAATACACTATATGCAAGTTTTTGGTAGTGCGGGTACCTCTGTTTTGTTGGGGATAGTACCTCACTGACGAAATATACTGGCCTCTGAACTCCATGAGCTTTTCCCTCTTCGCTTCTTTCGACTACTAATAATGTGCTCACCACTTGATGTGTTGCTGCGATATATAGTAGTAGCGGCTCCTTTTCATTTTGTGCGACCAACACCGGCGGTGTGGAAAGCACTTTTTTCAATTGTGCGAAGGCTGTATCCGCTTCTTCTGTCCACTCGAATTTGTCATCTGATTTTTTCATTAGTGCATAGAAAGGAAGTTCTTTTTCTCCTAACCGTGCAACGAAATGACTTAGTGCCGCGACGCGTCGTGCGAGCTTCTGTACATCGTGCAGCTTTGTTGGTTTCCCCATCGTTAGTATCGCTTGGATCTTCTCTGGGTTTTCTTCTATTCCCCTTGCTGATACCAGGAATCCCAGAAGTTGTCCTGCAGATACCCCAAAAGAGCATTTTGTCGGGTTAAGCTTGAGCTTATACCTGTTTAAGTTGTCGAAGGTTTCTGCCAGATCGCCGATTAGTGACTCTTCTTTTCTTGTGGTGATGACCACGTCGTCGATGTAGACTTGAATGTTGCGTCCTATTTGACTTCCGAGGCAGTTTTGCATCATCCGCTGGTAGGTTGCTCCTGCGTTTTTTAGCCCGAAAGGCATGACTTGGTAGCAGAACACGCCGTATGGTGTGATAAAAGCTGTTTTTTCCTCATCTTCTTTCGTCAATTTGATCTAGTTGTTGCCAGAGTATGCATCCAGGAAGGAAAGCCTTGCACACCCCGCTGTTGAGTCTATTATTTGATCAATGCGAGGTAGGGGAAAGGGATCCTTCGGACAGTGCTTGTTGAGAGACGTGTAGTCGACACATACTCTTTGTATGTTTGTGTTTTTCCTGGGGACGATAACTGGATTAGATACCCAAGTCGACATTTTGATTTCTCGGATGAATCCTGCGTTTTCTAGCCTGTGTAGCTCGGACGCTATTGCTTTCCTTTTGGGTTCGTCAAATCGTCGTAGTGGTTGCTTGACTGGCTTTGCTTTAGGATCCACATTTAGTGCGTGCTCGACGAGTTCCCTGGGAACCCCTGGCATGTCTGAAGGACACCAGGCGAAGATTTCCCAGCGCTCACGGAGGAACTCGATGAGCACACTTTCCTATGCGGGACCCAAGTTTACCGCTATAGAGGTCGTTTACCGCTATAGTTTCCTATGTGCCTGTGTGCATCTAGTTATGCAGAGGCCAGATATAATGCTACTTAAGACATTTTAAGTAATAAAGGCCCATTTTCGAAGAAAAAACAATCTGCAGCTAAGACATTTAGCCGGCCATTCTTCGAGATGCATTCTACCAAGAATAACACATCTGGATTATAACGTTTCTGAATATTCACTAGCACTGTAATAGCCCTAGACTTCTGGAGGCCACGATTGTCTAGACTCGATATTTTTAAAGATACATCAGTGATAGACGTATCGGTTTCAAAGAAGAAGGGCCAAGAGGCCGAATTACAATGCGGTCGACACAGACGTCGAGGACGCAACTCCATGCTGCCTAGCCTAGGGCAGCAACAAAACACACACAACTACTCGCCAACCCTCCACCTATCCACTGTGGCTAGGTTAGCCTTAAAGAGTCCGACAATCCTCCACACCTCAGCCTCAGCGAGAATCTTGCGAATAACAGACCCAGAAGAGGGGTTTGCACCCTCTAAGACAATGTCATTGCGGTGTCTCCACAAGCACCAGCATACGAGAGCAATGCCTGTCCAGAAGTCTCGCAGACCGTCCTTCCTCTCGTGCCAGGCGCGCAGCCAATCCACAAACTCGGCCATCTGTGTCGGAAGGCGATCCTCTCTGTCCCACCACCGTAGGCAAGTGGCCCACACTGACCTCGCCAGCACACAGCCAAGAAGAAGGTGTGTGATGGTCTCCTGGCCCTAGTCACAGAACGGGCAGGCTAGGCGCTGCGGCAATCCTGCGACGCTCCAGTCTATCCACAGTCTAGCACCTATCGCGCAACACAAGCCAAAGAAAGAACCGACACTTGGCCGGAGCACAGGACTTCCAAACCTGGAGCGCTCCCGCCATGGCCACGCTTCCACGAAACATGCCAAGATAATAGGACTTCGAGGAATAGGTCCCATTGGCCTCCTAGTCCCACCTGAACTCATAAGCCACACCCTCGGTGACAGTAAGTCCCTCCACGCGGTCGGATGGTGTGGTGTTGATGATGTAAATAACCGACCAGTTGGGAACCCCAAGAGAAGGTATGATGAGCACAGCAGCAAGTTTTCCCTCAGTTATGAAACCAAGGTAATCAATCCAGTAGGAGAGAGCCAAACTTAAGAAGGTGATGCTTGCTAGCTTTGTGACACTCCGGACAATGGCGCCAGACAACTTGTTGGTGTGTCTTCACCTAGCAGCAATGTGAAACCTGCACACAACACAAACAAATACTTTGCTCCCAACAATCTCACCGGTTTGCTGTAAACAAAGGAATGAGCGTATCGAGTGGTAAAAGGATAGTAGTATTGCAAGTAGAGTAAACAGCGTGAGTAAAGTAAACGGTAAAGCTATGTAAAAGAAATTGGACCGGGGTCCACAGTTCACTAGTGGTGTCTCTCCATAAGATAAATAAAGCATGCTGGGTAAACAAATTACAGTTGGGCAATTGATAGAGTAAAGATAACGAGGATCACTATGAGGCTTACTCTGGGCATTACGACAAAATACATAGACCGTAATCCAACTGCATCTATGACTAAAAATCCACTCACGGGGATATCGTCCGAACACCCCTTGAGTATTAAGTTGCGAACAACAGATAATCGCATTAAGCAAAGTGCGTAATGTAAATAAAACAAATGTCCTTAGACACAAGAATATTGTTTTCTCCCTAGTGGCAACAACACATCTACAACCTTAGAGGTATCTGTCACTCCCCCAGATTAAATAGAGGCATGAACCCAACTATCGAGCATATATACTCCCTCTTGGAGTTACTAGCATCTACTCGGCCAAGATAGCTACTAGCAATGGAAAGCGATGATAAACAACATAGAGATAACAAAAGATATAATTCAGCACATCAACTTGACATAGTACCAATACTCATCGGATCCCAATAAACACAACATGTATGATTACATAAAGATGATCTTGATCATGTAGGGCAGCTCACAAGATCTAAACATGAAGCACATGGTGGAGAAGACAACCATCTAGCTACTGCTATGGACCCATAGTCCAAGGTAGACTACTCACACATCACTCCGGAGGCGACCATGGTGGTGGAGAAGGCCTCCGGCAGGGATTCCCCTCTCCGGTAGGGTGCCGGGAAGAGCTCCTGGATCCTCCCGATCTTGATTCGACGATGGCGGCGGCTTGCAGTATGTTTCTGGGAAAAGCGATCCGTCCCTTAGGTTTTTCCCATTGAGGGGTCTTTATAGGCGAAGGGGCGTTGTTAGAAGGTGGGCCAGGCGGCCTCACCATGGGTGGGCGCGGCTAGGGGCTGGGCCGCATCCCCCTGTGGTGTGGCTGGCCTCTGCCCCCCCCTCCGTCTCATCTTCGGTCTTCGCGAAGCTTTGGTAAAAATAGGAGGTTCGGCTTTTGTTTCATCCAATTCCGAGAATATTTCATGTGTAACTTTTCTGAAACACAAAAACAGCAGAAAACAGGAAACTGGCACGGTGGCATCTTGTTAATAGGTTAGTTCTGGAAAATGCATAAAAACGCCATGAAGTGTAACAAAACACTAAGTAAATGGTGTAAGAACAAGCATGGAGCATCAAAAATTATAGATATGTTTGCAACGTATCAACATCCCCAAGCTTAACTCCTGCTCGTCCTCGAGTAGGTAAGTGATAACAAAAGAATAATTTTTGAGGTGGCACGCACCATCACAATCTTGATCATCTATGTAAGCATTGAGTGCTGGGATCAAAAGAACTTAAAACATGGGCATAGAAGACATAATCTTGATAATTAGAACTTAGCAACCATGTTATAACATGAAAAGAAACACAAACAAAAGATCATGAAAAATGAAACAATGAATGTCAAACATGTGTTCAAATCATATGGAAAAACATAGCAAATGGATTTCGGCTTGTCCTTCATGGAATAGCAAAACATAAATGCATAGGACACCTTCAAGTTTAAGAGGGCGACTAGATACAAATAATTTAAGAACAAGTGAAACCATAGTCATGAATTAATCAATGATAACTTTGGGACAATGCACATTAAACTCAGAGTGGCAACTATGCTCTCTTAGACGGTGCATAAAGATAGAAGGTGGTGACTCAACATAAAAAGTAAAAGAAAGGCCCTTTGCAGAGGGAAGCAGTGTTTGCAAGTTTTATAAACCTTAAAAAATTATGGTACCTACTAGCTTTGAGCTCTAATTGCCCCCATCATAGGCATCTTGAATGATTAAAGTAAATGCAAGAACTTTATGTGCATATGCTTGACAAATTATAAGTTGAAAACCTTGTGTCCCATGAAGTACGAATACCTAAACCTCATGCTACTCGACTTAGAGTCCCAAGCAAGCTCTTGTCATTGTAAGTATACACGTATCATCGAGAACCGCCAATGGGGTACCTCCTGGCCCGATGACATGGAACAAGCCCACATCAAAATGACAGGACAAACAGACAATGAACACCTCGGCATCTCTTTTATTTACCATTGGTATAGCTTTTTATTTTGAGATGCATCATCGAATGTCCACTATGGGCATTCTGTAAATTTCCACCATGAATGATGCATGGCTTAGATTAGCGGCCCAGGCATTTCTCTAACACGTATACAAACTCCATGATCCCACAAGATTCCTAACTTATTTCATATCGCGAGTATCCATAAACAAAAGATCACGATATCAACTCAAATAAGAGAAGTGCAATTGTCGTGGTTTCATCAACAGATCTGCCATAGAGGTAGGGGTATGGCGGTTTGTGGAAGGGGGTGAACACGGAGGAGCGATCCAGGACGGTGGTAGCACGAGTTTACCTAGCTTCAGATCCCGTGACGGTGGCGAGATCCTACGTGCTGCTATAATTCACTATAAGGCAACAAGTGCTCGGTTACAATGATGAGGTTGGCTGTTTCGCTATGCGATTGGCCGTAAGATTGGTCTGATGCCTCAAGGGCTGCTCCACGCCGGGCTTATAAAGGCGCCTGGCGTGGGCTACACGTTGGTACCAGAGCGGATACAACTTGGAGTCCTAGACTAAGTCCTACACGTGCGCTACAAGGTCATCCGCCATGGGCCGTCTTCCGGATCCGCCATAGGCTCGCCGCTAGTAGCCCGCCATGGACTTGTCTCCGGATCCGCCATAAGCGCCTGCGTCCAGTACCGCCATGCCAACTTCAGCAACTGGGCCGCCCGGTATGGCGAATCCACCATACCACCCCTGATGGGCCACCCTGGCTTGCTGATTTAGAACTACGTCGCTGGTATACCTATTTGGTATATCCCCAACAGTAGCCCCCAGGGAACTTCAAGATTGCCATCTACATCCGCCATGCTTATTCTTGATAAGTCATTTCCGCCATAGCTCTTCTTTGTTGGGATGGCAGTTATCTTGATGTTCCTTCTTTCATCTATCAATCCGCCGTAAATAACGGATCAAGCGACATAGTTATCTTAGCGAGATTTTTGGGATCCATTGGATCATACCGTTGAAATCCGCCGTAAATTTCGGCACACAGTTCCTTCTAGGGCAAGATTCACCAAGTTACTCTCTTACCCTTGGACACGTGTCACCAGATTAGGGTTTCTACGATCAGGATGAGCGGTGGTGATGGCGGGCACGAATCTCGAGGCCCGGGGTCTATATATACCCCAGCCTCTCACCCCCAGCCGGTTACCCCTTCATTCACCCCCGTCGCATTCTCTCTCCTCAGCGCCACCATGAGAGCTTCGTGATCTCCGACGAACCGCCGCGGAAAACCTCGCCGCCGGTAGCATTCTTCCGCCGAACCATTTCATTCAAGTTCTGCCCGACACCATGAACTCCGGATCACCAGCCCGCCACCATTCTGACGCTGAGGAGGAAGATTCCCCTCTACAACAATCAGTCCAGGGAGAGCATCCAGAGATGGCGGATTTGGACCCAGAGGACAACCTGTCTGAAGCCGAAGAGGAGATGGCGGGTACAAACCCGGACGATCCTGCGGATAAGGAAGCGGATGGCGATGCTGAGGAGGAAGATGCTGAGGACGAGGAGGAACAAATTCCTCAAAACCTTCATGGGTATTGGCAGAAATCTTATGTTAAAGATTCTGACGTCAAGGCCATGGAAAGCGAGGGCACCGTGGCTCCTCAAGCTGAATCCGGATGGCGGACTGACTTCGAGGCCCCAGTGCCTCTTCCTAACCCCTCCGAAATCGTGATGCTCAAATTCCACGTGGAGAGGGGTCTCAGCATGCCTCCATCTCTTTTCTTCACGAATCTTCTGAAGTACTATGGACTGCAGCTCCACCACATATCACCAAACAGCTTGGTGTCCGTGGCGGGTTACGCAGCTCTGTGCGAGGGATACCTTGGGATCCGCCCCAGGGTGGACCTCTTCCAACTTTTCTTCTCTGTGCGGCCCAACTATGAAGATGACGGATCTCTTCGAACCTGTGGGACAATTTGCTTTCTTCCGCGAAGGTCAAAAGAATACCCCTTCATCATGCCACTGGATTCCGCTATAGGATGGAGAGGGTCCTGGTTCTACATGGCGGACAAGCCTGCGCCATCTCAAGCCCGCGGCCTTCCTTCATTCAAGAACGTCGCTGCTGAGTCCCGCGACACCTGGACCGCTGTCAACGACGAATCCGCCACCCCCTATGTCAAGCTCCTAGCTCGGCGGATTGCCAAGCTATCTGTGGATGGCTTGAAGGGAATCGACACTATCAATTGCTGGATATCCCGGCGGATTCAGCCGCTGCAACACCGCGATCGCCTGATGCACGAGTATACTGGTGCAAATGATGGCATGCGTTGCTCGGACCAGGAGCTAGACCCTAAAGTGGTCGAGAAGCGCATCCGTTCTTTGATGAAGTCTCCTAGGAAGAAACCTTTGAAGTTCGGCATGGATATGTTTGAGAATGGCACCTGTCCTTCGGTAAGTTCCCTTTCCGCCATCATATCTTTTGATACTTTGACATTTCATAATATTTTTCTTCTTATCAGCTCAAATCGCTTGGTCCTGCTCACTTTGCCCATCCCCTTCGCCGTTCCAACCTCAAATCTGCCGCTAAGGAAGAAGTAGTTCATTCTAGCGGAAACAAAGAGGAGATGGCGGGGAATGTTGATGACACAGCCCATACGACCCCGGAGAAGGTGGTTCCCAAGAAACGGGCTGGTAGCGGAAAAACTCGTGGTGGTGGCGGGAAATCTGCTGATTCCCGTCGTTTCGAAGCTCAACGTAGGGCGGAGCTAGAAACGCCATCCGAGAGTACCGCTACCATCAATTTGCCTAAGTCAAGGTAATCTTTGGACACCCTTTTTCATTGTTTTACTGCTTTCCATTTCTAATCCTTTTTCTCTTAGAAGAAAGAAGCCTACTGTCAAGGAGCCGTCCTCCAAGCGAGCCAAGCCCTCCCCTGCGACTATCCCGCTCACCCCTGATGCACCAACTCCTTCCGTTCATATCGATATTGATATGGAGGATGCTGGTGGTCAGTTTGACCCAATGCCAGAAATCAACCCAACGACTGAAGCTGCGGCTAATGATGTCGTCCAAAGCGAAAAGACTTCTGGCTCTCAGGGTCAAGTGGCGGATACTCCGTCTGGGGGCAGCCTATACTGGAAGCAAAAGCAACTTGAGGTCGTCAATCTTATTTCTAGCCAGGAAGACGCCAACAACCAGCTGTCCAGCGGCATTGCCGCTTTTGTTGAGAAAACATCGACTATGAAGAAGGTATGCACTCCCAGTAGCCCCCGAGCGCCATGGCGGATTCGCAAATTTAATCCGCTATGGGGTTCCAAGGTTGACTTCTGTAAGTTTTTGAATAACTTAGCCCTCGAGCGCTGGTAGTTCACACAGTGCCCTATAGAGAACTTAATTTTCATACTGAGTAGCCCCCGAGCGTTATGGCGGATAATTATCCAGCATAAAGCTCTTAGAAGACAAAAGATCAGCATAAGTAGCCCCCGAGCATCATGGCGGATAATCCTTCATCATGATGCTCTGAATGACTAAAAAAGAATCAGTGAGTAGCCCCCGAGCGTTATGGCGGATTCGCATCCGGCATAAAGCTCTAAGAGTGACTAACACTTCAGTTTTGCCAGAACTACAAGAAGGTGGTGGAGGACCTGGTCCAGGTCGTGAGCTCGCAGGAGAAGGAGCTGGCGGAGAAAGGCGCTCTTGTGGCGGATTTGCGGCAGCAGCTTGAGAATAGCGGTAATCTACCTTAAGTTTCCTTTATGCTTATTCAATCAGTGCTGCTGACAAAATTCTGCCATGCAGATGCTGCCAAGCTTAAGTCCACACTTGAGGGGGTGGAAAAGGGCCATGCCATTGCGATGGACGGGCTGAATCAACAGCTCCGAAAATCACTGGCCGAAAACGCCACCCTCGAGAGGCAGCTGAAGGACCAAGAGAACCAGGGCAAGAAGAAGGACAAGGAGATAGCGGACCTCCGCAAAGCCGCCGCTGATTTTGAGCAGTGGCGTGAAGGCTTTAATTAGCTCCTCCATCACTTCCAGGACATCTTGCTAGGTACCACTTCTTATAACGTAAGGTTTTTCAATTTTTGCTATGCAATTCGTGACGCAACTTATTCTTTCCGCCATGCAGCTTCCTTGGGGCAAAGCGAGGTGGACACCGCTGAGGGCTTGCACATGGCCACTGACACAGCGAGGAAGGAGCTTGATGGCCTTCTCAGCGCTGGTCGCCAAGCGTGCGGGAGTCTGCAGATAGCGGGTTCTTCCAATCTTTCCGCCATCGCGCTCACGCAGAAGCTGCTGCTGGTGCCAGGGCTAGTGGCGGACTGGAAGCTGTCCTCTGCTCGGGGTGGTGCCAAAACAGCGCTGACCTTGGCGAAGGCCCACTATCCTGAGATGGACCTGGACCAGCTCACCTCCGGCATCCCTGAGAGCGGCGAGGACGGCGCGCCGGTGGACGAGGCCGCCATCCGACAGAGCGTGCTTGGATATGATCAACTGTGCGCCCTTGGCACGCAGTTGAACGTATACTATGAAGCATACGAGCTGCCAGGGTCGCCAAGCCAAGCTTCGGCATCAGCCTCCGTGGCTACAGTAGGTGGTGATGGCGGTGATGAGGTGTCTTCCAAGGTTCCGCCATCCTCTTGAGATGTGTCCTGCAATATGGCAGGAAAAAAATACTTTGCATCAATTCGGCCCCTGAGTGGGTCTGTAATCTTAAACTTAAACTGCGTGTGATGTGTCTGCACTGTGACTGATCTGCTTGTGGCGGATCAGTGGAATGCTTGTGAACTTTTGCAGTTTGTTTTTTATGAAGTGGTTTAATTGCGCGAAGAAACTGCCAGGCCTAGTTTTATGCAACTTGCAGTTTTTGCCATGCCCAAAAAACAACACTTAGAAAAAATTTCATGCGTAGGATTATGCGATCCGCCATCCGGCTCTCTGTGCTTGACTTTTCGTGAGATGGCGAAATCTTCGCACGAACAATCTGCTAGGGCGACGATACTTAATAGCAACCGTCCAGAACCCTAAGCAGATGGCGGCTTAGATCGTCAAAAAGTCACTACTCTGGAATCCACACAGAAAACATCGAATGAGGATCAAAACATAAAAAAGCTACGTGGACCGCTTATGGCGGATTTAAAGATACGCAAGTGCTAAGCACAATTGCGCAAAAGGTTCTATACGATCTAAATGAACAATAAAGGAGGTAAAAGACTCAGAAAAAATCAAGAGTGAACCAAATGCTTTATTTCATTGATCATATAGAGGTGCCTGTTACATAGCTAGAGAAATGCTAAGTGTAGAAAGGACGTAGCTGTGCGATGTTCCATGGACGATCTGTCTCGTTGTAGATATCGTCAGGGTCTCTTCGTTTGCGCTTCTTACTTGGTCGCTTATCTAGCTCGCGAATATCAACGAGGTAGTAGGAACCATTCAGTAGAGCTTTGCTGATGACGAAGGGTCCTTCCCAAGGCGGGGATAGCTTGTGGGACTTCTGCTGTTTCAGACGTAGCACCAGGTCACCTTCTTTGAACGAGCGTTGGCGAACTCGCCTGCTGTGATAGCGGCGGAGATTCTGCTGGTAGATGGCGGACCTCTGGGCTACTAGGTCACGCTCTTCTTCCAGCAGGTCCACAGATAGTTGTCTGGATGCTTCTGCATCTTCTTCCTTGTAGGCCTCGACTCTTGGAGAATCATACTGAACATCACTTGGCAAGATTGCCTCTGCTCCGTAAACTAAGAAGAAAGGGGTAAGGCCGGTTGATCTGTTTGGCGTGGTCCGTAGACTCCACAGTACAGATGGCAACTCCTCTGCCCAGGCTCCAGCTGCTCTTTGTAGCAGTGCTTCTAGGCGTGGCTTGATCCCTGACATGATTAGTCCGTTGGTCCGCTCAACTTGTCCATTAGACTGTGGATGTGCCACAGATGCTAGGTCAAGGCGAATTCCGTTGTGATGGCAGTATTCTTCAACTTCTCCCTGAGACAAGTTTGTGCCATTATCGGTGATGATGCTATGTAGGATGCCGAATCTGACCACAATGTCCTTGACAAACTTTAGGGCGGTTTTGCCATCAAGTTTTCCGATGGGCTTAGCTTCCACCCACTTCGTGAATTTGTCTACCGCTACCAAAAGGTGTGTAAATCCCGAAGGTGCTGTTTTTAGCGGACCCACCATGTCCAGCCCCCAGACTGCGAAGGGCCAAGTTATAGGGATCGTATGCAGTGCTGTGGCGGGCATATGGGTTTGCTTGGAGTACATCTGGCAACCATGGCAGAGCTCCACAATGCGGTCTGCATCTGCCTTGGCTGTTGGCCAGTAGAACCCATGGCGGAATGCTTTAGCTACTAGGGATCTAGCGGCGGCATGATGCCCACATTCGCCTTCGTGGATCTCTCTTAGTATTTCTATTCCATCCACTTGGGATATTCACTCATGAAAACTCCCGAGGTGCTTCGTTTGTAGAGTTGGCCATCTATGATGGTGTACGCTTTGACTCTATGCTCGATTTGTCTTTTTTGGACTTCGTCTTCGGGAAGCTTCTTGGTCGTCAGAAATTCCAGGTAGGGCTCTGCCCATGGCGGATTGCTTGGCAAAACCGCCATAACAGGGGAGCTCGCTATCTCCGGATTGTCTGGATCCACCATCTTAACTGATGGTACGCGCAGATGCTCGAGGAATACGCCTGGCGGAACTGCCTTACGGCTGGATCCCAGTTTGGACAAGGTATCGGCCGCCATGTTATCTTCTCGCCGTACGTGCTTTATGTCGTAGCCGAGGAAACTTTTGGCCATCTCGTCCACTTCGTCTCTGTATGCCGCCATTACTTCGTTCCGAGCTTTGTATGTGCCAGCCACCTGCTGAGCCACAAGGTCAGAGTCCCCACAGCACATGATGTGTTGTACGCCGATCTCCTTTGCGACACGCAGCCCGTGTAGTAGCGCTTCATACTCCGCGATGTTGTTGGTGGTGGGAAAGTGAATCTGGAGAACGTAGCTTAGCTCATCTCCCTTGGGAGATTTGAGTGTCACTCCAGCCCCCGAGCCGTGTAGCAACTTTGAGCCATCAAAGTGCATCACCCAATGCTCTGGTTCTGGGACGGGCGTAGTCTCCTGCGCTTCTTTCCAATCCGCCATAAACTCCGCCAAAGCCTGAGACTTGATGGCGGTGCGAGGCTTGTAGTCGATGTCGAAAGAGGCCAATTCAATGCCCCACTTCGCAACTCGCCCTGTTGCGTCGCTGTTGTTGATGATGTCCTTCAGTGGGGCTTTGCTCACCACTGTGATCTTATGGTCATAGAAGTAATGCCTTAGCTTGCGGGAAGCTAGGAAAACTCCGTATGCCAATTTTTGGTAGTGAGGGTAGCGCTGCTTGGATTCCGTCAGGACCTCGCTGACATAGTAGACTGGTCGCTGTACGCCATACTCCTGCGCTTCTTCCTTACGCTCTACCACCATGACGATGCTGACCACCCTATTGGTTGCCGCCATGTATAGTAACATGGGTTCCTGGTCTTCGAGTGCCGCTAGGACTGGTGCAGTGGATAACACTCTCTTCAGATCCTTAAGTGCAGCGTCTGCCTCGTCGGTCCAGACGAATTCGTCTGACTTCTTCATCAGCTTGTAGAGTGGCAAAGCCTTCTCGCCAAGACGACTGATGAATCTGCTCACTGCTGCCACGCAGCCTGTGAGTCTCTGCACGTCTTTTAGGTCGATGGGCCGGGAGATGTCGAGGATTGCCTTGATCTTCTCCGGGTTAACCTCAATTCCGTGGTGGGAGACGATGAATCCTAGGAGTTGTCCAGCTGGGACCCCGAAGACGCACTTCGTTGGGTTAAGCATCATGTTGTACTTCCTGAGATTGTCAAATGTCTCTCGCAAATCCGCTATAAGGCCATCTTGCTTCTTAGACATAACTGCGATGTCGTCCACGTATGCGTGGATATTTTGTCCGATTTGATCCGCCAGGCACTTTTGCATGGTGCGCTGATACGTTGCTCCTGCGTTTTTCAGACCGAATGGCATTGTGACATAGCAATATGTGCCATAAGGTGTTACGAACGACGTAGCGAGCTGATCGGACTTTTTCATCTTGATCTGGTGGTATCCGGAGTAGGCATCCAAGAAACACAGTAGCTCCGATCCCGCCGTCGAGTCAATGACTTGGTCAATGCGAGGCAAGGGAAAAGGGTCTTTTGGACATGCTTTGTTCAGGCCAGTGTAATCTACACACATGCGCAGAACTTTTTTGTTTTTCTTAGGAACTAGCACCGGATTCGCCACCCACTTAGTATGTATCACTTCCTTGATGAAGCCTGCTTTCAACAGCTTGGAAATCTCCTTTGCTATGGTGCGGCGCTTTTCATCGCCGAAGCGTCTCATGGCTTGTCTTACTGGCTTTGAGCCAGGAATTATCTGCAGAGCGTGCTCGGCGAGTTCCCTGGGTACACCCGTCATGTCAGATGGCTGCCATGCGAAGATGTCCCGGTTCTCATGGAGGAACTCGACGAGCGCGCTTTCCTATGCGGGGGACAAATTCGTCCCAATGGCGGTGGTCTTGGCGGCATCGCCAGCGACAAGTTCCACCTGTTTTGTATCGACTGTAGGCTTGAAGGTGGGTGGGGAGGCGGAAACCTCCTGCTTGGATGCCGGCATCTCCGCGGGATCCGTAGCGGCGTGGATTTCTTTGAACTCCTCGCCGAAGAACACTGCTTCCGCGAAGGCGGCTTCTCCTTCCTCGCACTCCTTTGCCTTTCTGAAGCCGCCATAAACGGTGATTATGCCATCCGGTCCTGGCATCTTCAGTTGATTGTAGATGTAGCATGGCCTTGCATGGAAGCTGTGGAAGGCGGGGCGCCCGAAGATCACGTGGTAAGTGCTTTTGAACGGGACCACCTCAAAGGTTATGGGCTCTTCTCTGTAGTTTTCCTCACTACCAAAGGCAACCTTGAGTGTGATGGACCCGAGGGACTTAGCTTGGCGACCAGGAACCACCCCGTAAAAGGTGACCGCGCTATGGCGGAGTTGGGTCTTGGTAAGGCCTAGCTTTGTCAGCGTTTCCACTTACATGATGTTCAGGCTGCTGCCGCCATCCATTAAGCATTTGGAGAACTCATAGCCATGAATTACAGGGCATACCACCATGGCGTAATAGCCATCTGGGATGTGCTCTGGATGATCATCGCGGCTCCAGTACACCGGTACTTCGGACCATCTGACGTACTGGTGGATTTTTGGCACGGTGGCATTAAGTGAGCGCATAGCAGCTCTCTGTGCCTTAGCCGTGGGGGGTCCAAGGAATGTGTGAAAGGCACCTTTTTTGTCCTTGATTGGGTTACCCTTGCCAGCACCACCCTCTGCCTTTTCGGCGGGTTTAGGCGCAGGGTCTTCGTCCATATCACTGCCATCCCTGGACTCCTTATCTTTGTCCGCTTTTCCTTTGCCACGAGGCCGTTGTCGCCGGCTGCGCTTGAAGCCAGCTTCTTGATCCGCCTTGAGGTCGTTGACAAACTTGCAGTTCCGGTTGGTGTGGTTGCACTTTCCTGAAGCGTCGCGGTGGGCAAAACATGGCATATCGCGGTATTCGTCATAGGACACGGGGGCGGATGGCGCCAAAGCGGGAGTTGCGGAACTCCGCGGCTGGCCACCGCCACATCCGCGTCCCCGGCCGCGCTGGCTGCTTTGGCCTTTGTCAGCAAAGGTTGTGGCCACCATGTCCGGAGCCTGCGGCTCTTCTGGCGGATTCTTTCGCTTGTTACTGCTATTCCGCTTTCCAGTATTCTGGATGGCGGAAGCCTTCAGAGATTCGTGGGCGTCGTCGTCGGCGGCCGCGTAGTTGCTTGCGATGGTGATCATGGAATTTAGGGTCAATTTCCCTTCGTTCCTTTCCCGCAACAGGCGATGGCGGAGCAGTTGGCCTCTCTCCAAACTGTCAATAAACGCGAGGATGGCGGATTCGTCAGTAACCCCTTCACAGGAGTTCTTCATATCCAGCCATCGCGCGAGGAAAGTTTGGGAGGTCTCGTCGTCGGCTCGTCGGCACCGTTGGAGGTCACCAATGTTGTGGGGTCTCTTGTAAGTTCCCTCGAAATTTTCGGTGAACGCAGTTTGCATATCGAACCAGGTTTGGATGGAATTTTCTGCCAAGTCGTTGATCCATTGCCTCGCAGTGCCGGATAGCATCAGGGGCAAATAGCGGACAGCAACATTGGGAGATCCCCCGGCGAATTGTACTGCGTTGAAGTAATCTTGTAGCCAAGTCAAAGGCCTATCGACTCCATTGTACTGGCGGATATTTTTCTCGATTTTGAACGCATACGGGATGGGCTCATCACGAATCCGTGGTCCAAAGCACTTTGGGCCAAGGAAGAAGGCCGTTTGAGACTTGGCAATCTCGTTTAGATGGGTACGGGCGTCGTAAGGCTTCTGGTCTGGCGGATCCTTGCGAGAGTTGCGCGACCTTGCTGGCCCGCCGCCACCACCGCCGCCGCCATGGGGGCTCCCTGGTGGGGATGGCGAAGGGTCGCATCTGCGCTTACTCTCGCCGTCCTGCGACTGCTCTTTGTAGCTACGATGACTTCCTTCCGTTCTTCGTGGAGATGGATCATCGTTATGACGGCGGGAGCCTTGCCCTTTGTCATCGTGGCGGCGAGTGGAGCGATGCTTGTCTTTGTCACCGTCACGGTGCGCGCCGTCGTCATGGCGAGATCGGTCCCTTCTCTTGGATCCGCCATCTCTGCTATTTTCCCGTCGTGGCGGATCGTCTCTGCGTCCAGCGTCACGGCTTCGTCCTCGTTTGCCATCATTGTCGCGCATGACAATTCCCTCCTTGGGGACTTCGAACGTCTTATGCTTTGGTGGCGGCATGTTGGTCTTATGGCGAGGAGCAGCAGTGGCTTGCTGGTATCCGTAAGCTGGGTAATTCTTGCGGGGTGGTGATGGATTTCTCTGTGGGCCTTTGCCATGTGGTTTGTCATCGGAGGATATTGGGATGGCGTGTCTCCGATTGCGAGCTTCTCTTCTTCGGATCTCCGAGGATCCGGTATGAGATTCGTTGTCAGGACGTCCACCATTGTTGCCAGCCCCCTGAGCTTTAGAGGCAGTACTGGACCTGCATAGCGCAGGATCAGATTCGAGCCGCCGTGACGACGTAGCCTTCTCCTGCTGCACTAATGCTTTGGTCATCAGTTTAACCGCCGTCTCTAGGGCTGCTGGGCTTTTATTATGCTCCAATAGCTCCTTTGCAGCCACGATGTTCTCGATGGGCGTAGCCCTAACTTCATCGTGGTTTTTGTCCACGTATGGCGGATTCTTGATGTACATCTTGGCCAGAGTTTCCGCTATTGGTACGGTGAACTCAAGGTTTCGTACCAACTGCGGGTCGCCTCCCTCGTTGATCTGGTTCTGGACGAGAGTAACATACTTCTCCTCCATGTTCCTTGCGCGCTTCAGCGTGTCTTGAGCTTTAGCAATGTCGTCATCAACCTGCTTGCCCATCTTCTCGACTCGCTTTGCTTCCTTGAGGAGGGCTCGCCTCTTCTTCTCGAGATCGTTCACATCTCTGATATAGTCAGGGGTGATTGGATCTACTAGAGTTCCATAGACGACCTTGTCCAGCGGGGTCGTGAAGTCTTCCTGGTGCTGGTCCACGGGGATGGCGGGTTGCAGAGGCCTGGGTCCGCCTTGGATCTCAGGAAGTTGTTCCGCGGCGGGATCGGCGGCTGGTGGCGGGTTACCCTGCTCATTGCCAGCATCTCCGTCGTGGACTGCCTGAGATGGCGGATCACCGGTTGTCTGTCCAGCATCATCTCCTTTGTTGGTGACAAACACCTGATTGGCCGCTGCGTGTTGCTCTTCAAGTGCCTGCTGCGCCAATTCCGCCTCGAGTTTCCTCATGGCGGCATCGTAATGGTCGGAATCATAGCCTTTGCTGTCCCAGTCATCCGATTCACCACTTTCATTAAGTGCCTCTAGGATGGATTCACCTGGGCTATCTTCTCCATTGGAGGTAGATCCCGAAGTGATACCTGCGAACGCAACAAGGCAGTACCGCGGTGTCTCTAACACCAGATTACTCATGGCGGATTCACCGTGGTCTTCCACCACTTCCTCTACCTCTAGGGCGGGCTGGGTGGGATTACTTTTCAGATCCGATCTGGATAACTTGGAAAGTTCCAGATCAGATGAGTCCTCCTCCGTATCCAGCTCGAAAGCGGTCCGTTTGGGGATTTTAGCCATACCAATCCGCCGGAAATTGGTTTCCGTAGCGGGGGTAGGGTTTGTCTCTCCAATGAAGATATGGATATCTCCAATCGGGATGACGGTGAATCGAGCAGGGTCTTCTCTAACCGGCACCCAGAGGTTATCCGCTGGGATGATGGGGAAGCCGGAATCATAGAGGACGCGCCCGATGGCGACGGTGTCGCCGATGCCTGCAAAGGCGGATCCCGCCTGGATCCGCGCTCCAGACGCGCTATGCCCCACGGTGGGCGCCAACTGTCGTGGTTTCGTCAACAGATCTGCCATAGAGGTAGGGGTATGGCGGTTTGTGGAAGGGGGTGAACACGGAGGAGCGATCCAGGACGGTGGTAGCACGAGTTTACCCAGCTTCAGATCCCGCGACGGTGGCGAGATCCTACGTGCTGCTATAATTCACTATAAGGCAACAAGTGCTCGGTTACAATGATGAGGTTGGCTGTTTCGCTATGCGATTGGCCGTAAGATTGGTCTGATGCCTCAAGGGCTGCTCCACGCCGGGCTTATAAAGGCGCCTGGCGTGGGCTACACGTTGGTACCGGAGCGGATACAACTTGGAGTCCAAGACTAAGTCCTACACGTGCGCTACAAGGTCATCCGCCATGGGCCGTCTTCCGGATCCGCCATAGGCTCGCCTCTAGTAGCCCGCCATGGACTTGTCTCCGGATCCGCCATAAGCGCCTGTGTCCAGTACCGCCATGCCAACTTCAGCAACTGGTCCGCCCGGTATGGCGAATCCGCCATACCACCCCTGATGGGCCACCCTGGCTTGCTGATTTAGAACTACGTCGCTGGTATACCTATTTGGTATATCCCCAACAGCAATGTTGAAAGCTTACCCCATGACGACATGGTTTGGCTAATTTCCAACTTACAACTAGCAAGCATAACGTTAACATAAAAGAGCCACAATGTCAAAATTATTAAAAGCGAGAAAAGTAAAGTGTGCCATCAGGTTCGTGAGAGCTTTACTGACTAATTTGCACATAACACCAAAAGAGTTTAATTTGAAGGATAGATAAAAGCAAGTCAAATGTACTTTGGAATAGCAAATTGCTAATAGGTATGTATGGTGGACACATTAGAATAACTTGGTTTTTGGGAGTTGGATGCACGAGTAGAGCTCATACTCAGTATAAAATGAGGGCTAGCAAAAGACTAGGAGCAACCAACTAAGAGAGCAATAACGGCCATAATCATGCATAGCGACAAAACATCATTAAGAGAAGCATAAAATGGCATCAAAAGTCAAAAACTAAATGATCATAGAGGCTTATGGCGACTTTGCATGAGTCTAACATGTTGTAAGCATGCGCCAAGTCAACCCAAATAAAGCCTCAAGGAGAAAACCAAATTAATGCTTCTAAATAATAAAAACAACGCATGATTTTTCGAAGGCTCATTAAGCAATCTCAGTCATTTGAGACAAGTCATGCTACAGAAAAAAATCACTAAGTATACTATCAAAATGACATCAAGCATGGCAAGAAAAAGTCTAAGCCGCAGTCTAAACAAGCTCCTTTTTGTACCACTTTTCTGCATGAAATTTTTTCTCTTTTCCAACACCATTCAAACCTTTTTGAAACAACTCTTTTGATGAATACCAATATAGACCAGAGGTCCAAATACACCTTGATGCAAAGATAAATCAAGATCTGAACAAAAATCAAGGCAAAAAATGAAAGCTAAACGCAGTTCTAGAAAAAGAGAACACTCGTTGAACGATAAGAGTGAAAAACGGAGTGTTCTTGGCAAATGAAAAGCGAGTAAATCTCCTCCAAAAGAAATTTGTTGGGGTCCAACCATTTATTGCAGCAAACAAAACAAAAGAAAACTAAAAGCAAAAGTAAAGACGCTCCAAGAAAAACGCATAGTGCATGAAGCAATAAAAATAGGGATTTCTATTTTCGTGCCCTCAGGTCCTTAGTTGTACTCAGTTTTCCCCCGCTCCTTAGTTTTTCCTCAGTTCTCTCCAAGCCCTTGTCTGAAACCCTCAGAAGGAGCTCGGACGGGAGGACTCCAGTTTAGTTGACCATTCCGTGCTGATGTGTAGGGCCGCGTCATGTGGGGCCGCGTCGCGTAGGGCTGGTAGAAAAGGACCGTGTGGGACAGGACGAGACCGCGTTTGGTTGTACGTGTGAGCTCGGTTCTATCTCTCTCGGCCCAAATTCGTATTTTTCAGAGCGTCTTTTTCCCCTCTCTCTTTGTAACAGTTCTCTCCCTTTTCACTAAATTAGTATCAAATCTAGAGAAGCTTCTATTTCTGTCTTTCTTCAATGATTGTTGCCTTTTGGCCCTCGTTTTTTGCCCAATATGATAACAAATCTAGTAGCAAATCTAGAAGCTAGTATAGGATAAATTCACAACAGCATAATAAATCCAGAAAACTAAGTATAATACATAAACTGCATACAGCAGCCAAAAGCAGCCAATACCAATGTTAATGTTCACGACAAACTAAGCTGAAAATAATACAAGATGCAATATATGGCCAACATGAAGATTAGGATACCCCAGGATGAATGAATCTGTTCTTCATTCAGCATATATTTCTTCGTCGCTCCATTCTCTGATCTGAAGGAAATATTCATTGAACTCCTTCAATCTGCAGTGTGCAGCCAATACATCCTCCAAACGGTATGACCTTTGTTCATTTTTTAGACCGTAGTTTCCTAATCTATCCACACGTAGTGGCCACTCATCACAGGCCTTTATATCATCAAAGTACTCTCTAATATAACCCAAATCCATGTAGTAGATGCAGCCAGGTTGAAGTGCCGGGTGCATTCTGGTGTCGACGGAGATACACCGGATATAATGGACGAAGAAGGCACGACTGCCAATGTTACTGACGGCATGGAGCGAGTGGCTCTCAGTGTCCACACGGTACACCAATGGTTGACCTTCCTCCAAATGCCTGTTGTCACTGCTGCCGCCCAACAACACAAGCAGCAGATCACCATCCGACTTCACAAGGTAGAACTTGTTATTTCCAAGTTCTAGAAATGAAAATAGTTTCTCCATGTTGACAGTGCTCGCGTGCTGCTCCAACTGGACATTGTTGGTGCACACTAATTTTCCAAACTCAAAATTATTCACAGCTATTGCATACAATTCACCATTGAACGGGGTAATGCAACGCAGAGAATGGTGCTCGATCGAAAGTCTTCCTTCTCCCCAATCTTCATCTATACCCTTAGTTGGAGTGCTCTTATCGACCCAAGCAATTTCCGCTGGGTAATCTGTGGAAACGAAGACCATAGTTGGGGACTTCATTATAGCGACTGACTCCAGAATAACAGATGGCATCTGCGCCTCAAACATAGTATTCAATGTCTTTGTGAGTGGGTTCAGAAGCCGTATCTTATACGGCTGGTTCTTCTGGGCAAGCACGATGACGCCACGGCAAAAGCCGACGAAGTAGTATCTAAAATATATTGATGAAGATAACATTCAGCACTAAGATATTTACGATTGAAAATAAAAATAGATTAACTCTATAGATATGGAGGAATTTGAACCTTGTATGAACTTCCGTTAGATAGATGGTGACGTAGCGGGATGTGCAGAGGTGGAGGAAGGTGAACTCAGCGGCGCGTGGAAGGGCGTGTTCTACCATGATCCATTCGTGCAGGTGCACGTCGGGCTCAGGTAAATCTGAGCGCCAATTTCTACAAACTTGCCTCAAAGCAGAGTAGGTGTCCACGTACTCCTCGTTCGCCAGTAAGCAGTCGCCGATCTTGTGAAGTGGTCCGTCAACCATGAGAGAGGCCCAGTTCACGGAGGCGCCGTCCTTGGATGCGCCACCCTCGGAGGCGACGGGCTCGGCGGCGACGGCCTCGGATGCGACGAGCTCGAATGCAACGGGCTTGGAGGCGATGGGCTCGGAGGCGACGGGCTCGGGGGCGACGGCCGCCGGCGCATTCTTCTTGTCCATCACTGGCAGGGGAGCGCGCGTAGGGCGGTTGGGGTTTTTCCTTCGATTTGGAGAAGTTGATGGGACGTGAGAGGCGTGGTTGCGTGCGTGAGTGAGAATGAGACTGTGTGCAGAGGGAGGGAGAGAGGGGCTCTGTACAGGCAAAGTGACGGTTGATCTCGGCAGTTTCTCAAAAAAACTAGACGTTTGGTCTCAACACACGCACTGCCTAACCGCTGCGCACCACGATACGCGTCCGTGGTACTGTACGTCTGCACCGTTACGTGTACTCAGTTCTACCCTCGAGTCTTACACTGGAAAAATATTTGTACTCAGTTTTCCCCTCGAGTAGTAATACTGGCTAGTGCAATATACTCAGTTTTACCCTCAAGTGGCTGGTCAACAGAGAGTCAACAAATAGGATTAAGCTATCTAATTGAGTCATTTCATGCGCAAAAAAATTCAAAAAAATAAAATCATAGTGCCTCCTACTCATGGAGTCTTGTTACGCGACCTGCCACGTAGGAAATCATAACAATCATATATAAATCAAGTTTTACCACAAATGGCCACTTCTCAAATCACTAGTAGCTATGAAGGTTCATGGCTTTCTACTCAAACCCCTTCTCAAAACATCTATACCCAAAACATAGTTTGTCTGAATGAGGCCATAATTTTCACACTCATGTATATTTGAATTGCTAATACTTTGAGGTAGGCCAACCTGGGTTTCATTGTACAAAACATGTGTTTTTATTTTTCTAAATCTCTTATTTGAATTCCTTAGCCTGTTTACTATTTACTTGCCCTTGGATCCTTGATACTACTCAGTTTTACCCTCTCCCTTCTCACAGAAGCCCAAACTTGGCCTGATTGGTCGAGCTGTTGTCACGCGGATCGTGCCCACCTACCGTCGATCCTATGATCTAACGGGCAGGATAACCCCTCTTTCTCTCTCATCATGGCCACCCTCTCTCTATCTGTCGGTGGGAAACTACTACCCCTCTATGTATGCTAAATAACGAGTTTGCCACCGGATTCAACAAATTTGGTAATCACGAATTTCTTGTAGACATTACTTTTCACGGTAAAATGATAAACTATCACGAATTTCCATTTCTTTTAGGCATTACTTTTCACGGTAAAATGATAAACTATCACGAATTTCCATTTCTTGTAGGCATTACTTTTCACGGTAAAATAATAAACTATCACGAATTTCCATTTCTTTTAGGCATTACTTTTCACGGTAAAATGATAAACTATCACGAATTTCCATTTCTGTCAAAATAGCTACTAGTAACGGAAAGCTTGCAAGATCATAAACAACATAGAGATAACATAAGATATAATTCAGCACATCAACTTGACATAGTACCAATACTCATCGGATCCCAACAAACACAACATATATGATTACATAAAGATGATCTTGATCATGTAGGGCAGCTCATAAGATCTAAACATGAAGCACATGGTGGAGAAGACAACCATCTAGCTACTGCTATGGACCCGTAGTCCAAGGTAGACTACTCACACATCACTCCGGAGGTGACCATGGTGATGGAGAAGGCCTTCGATAGGGATTCCCCTCTCCGGCAGGGTGTCGGGAAGAGCTCCTGGATCCTCCCGATCTCGATTTGATGACGGCGGTGGCTTGCAGTATGTTTCTGGGAAAAGCGATCCGTCCCTTAGGTTTTTCCCATCGAGGGGTCTTTATAGGCGAAGGGGCGTCATCAGGAGGTGGGCCAGGCGGCCTCACCATGGGTGGGCGTGGCCAGGGGCTGGGCCGCGCCCCCCTATGGTGTGGCTGGCCTCTGGCCCCCCCTTCGTCTCATCTTCGGTCTTCGTGAAGTTTCGGTAAAAATAGGAGGTTTGGCTTTTGTTTCGTCCAATTCCGAGAATATTTCTTGTGTAACTTTTCTGAAACACAAAAATAGCAGAAAACTGGGAACTGGCACTGTGGCATCTTGTTAATAGGTTAGTTCCAGAAAATGCATAAAAACGCCACGAAGTGTAACAAAACACTAAGCAAATGGTGTAAGAACAAGCATGGAGCATTAAAAATTATAGATACGTTTGCAACGTATCACGGTCTGCAACCGCTAGCAGCTCCTGAACCGCAAGCGCATCAAGGTCAAGGGGAATGTCATCGAGCCACCCACCAGCAATGGCATCCCTAACCAGTCTCACTCTAGAGGGCCTCTTCGGAATCAGCGCAAACAGATGCGGCGCCAAGTCCTTTAGCCGCCCATCCGGTAGCCAGTTGTCCAGCCAGAAGAAAGTGTTGGCCCCATCACCCACTATTGAGGAGGTTGCGGCTTCGAAGATCTCCGACACCCTTTGGGGGACTTGAATATCAAACTCTCTCCACGGCCGAGAAACCTCCACACGACTCAGCGAGAGCCACCGAGCCCGGAGTTCTAGGTTCGACTTCCGAAGGTTTGGGATACCTAAACCCCCAAACTCCGTCGGCATACAAACTCTGTCCCACGCCACAAGACAGTGGCCACCATGCTTATCCTTATGGCCTTTCCACAGGAAGCCGCAGAGGATCTTCTCGATCGCGAGCAGAGTCTCGATCTGAACATCGAGAGACATCATGGCAAAGATGGACATTGCTGCTAGTATCGATCTGACTAGCTCGAGCCGGCCAGCGCGGTTAAGCATGGAGGCCCGCCAACTAGGTAGCATGTCTGCAACCGCATCCACCAAGTACTGGAGCTGAGCCGCCATTGGCTTCCTGAGGCCGAGGGGCAGGCCAAGGTATCTGAGCGGGAAAGGTAGCACCAGGCACCCCAGCTCCTGGATCCACCTGGGCCGCCACATCCACCGAGCATCTGATCAGATGTGCTGATCCAACTAGGTATCTAGACTCAATATTTCATTGCTCCTGGTCAATCTCTAAATCAGAGATCGTCGATATTAAAGGTTTTGAACCATCTTCCTTCCATGAGCATTTTGGGGCTTGAAATTTTCTGGCTGTACAATCACCCGTCTTCTCCCCTAGCCCCAGGTTCCATGTTCCAACAGCTGCACCTTCTCCGCTACCATGCCCAAGTACTAGTTCCTTCTTTATTAGCCACTGAATTATCGCCAAAAGTCAGTCTTTATCACCCTCATCCTCCTTCTCCGGGTTTGTTCAATCCCAGTGGTCCTCGGAAAATTCCTGCTTGTTCCCTAGAAATCACGCCCTCTCCCACGTCCCATTGGATGAACGCCGCCACCTCCAGGGCCTCGGCCTGCACCCCCTCTGCCCCGTCCTCTTCCTCCATCTGCTAAACTAAAATCTCCCAATTCAAGCTTCAACTCATCACGATCGCCAGCACCGTACTCTTGGTGCCAAATGCCCTAGGATATGACACACGCAACAAAACACTAGGAGCTTCTCGTACTTCAGTTGATACCATTCTTTCTTCTTATCTTCGATTTTTTTTTGAATGGGGTAAGGCCCAGAAGGGCCTATTGCTGCATTAAAATATGGAAAATGATACGTCTCCGCTGGGGATTCACAGCGTTGGCATCCTCCGCCTCCTATGTTTGCCGCGTGTCCATGTTGGGGGCCCCACCACAACACCTTCTCTCTTCAGACATACGTCTCCTCCACACATTCTACCAGGAAATCGATCCCCTTTCTTCCTCCCTGCTCTCCTTCTGACACCACCAAGCCGCCATGGCCCAGCTAGGCGCAGCACATACCGCCAGCGCCACCGTGTGCGAGGTCCGGGCGGCGGACCTCCGAGCAGTGGGGCAGCGGAGATCTGAGCAGTGGGGCAGCGGAGCTTCCCGTAGTGGGGTGGCAGAGATCTAAGCAGCCCGCTGCCGTGCGACCTGCAATCCAACGCCGGCGTGCTTCCCGTTGCTGAATGGCGGTTAACCTGTGCTGCGATGGGGTGCTGCTTTGGGAGGCGGCGGTGCGACCGGTGCGGCGGTGCTTCTCAGCAGGCCGGCTACAATAGACCGCCGGGCATTTGCTACCATGGCACAGCGGCAGTGCTGCCAGGCACGGCGGCGGTGCTGCCAGGGACGGCGGCGTTGCTTCCAGCGAGGGGGCGTGGTGCTTCCATGGCGTGATGGTGGTGCTACATGGCGCGACGGCGGTGCTACCACGGCACGACGGTAGTGCTTCCATGGCGCGATGGCGGTGCTACCTAGCACGACGGCGGTGCTACGACGTAGCGATAGTGCTGCTGCGGAGCTGCTTCTATCGCGGAGGTGCTGTGCTTCCATGGCGCGAAGGAGGTGCTTCCACGGCATGACGGCGCCAAGGCACGGCGGTGCTACTGCTATCGCGTACGCGCGGTGCTACCAGTGCATAGTGGCTCAGCTACCATCGCAGAGGTTCGTGATGCCGCGTGCCGGTGAGGTCTCTCGCCAGAGCTCTGTGCAACAGCGGTCGTGGCGGCGGTAATAGCTGCAGGTGCGTCGGTGTACGCGTCTAGCGAGGAGGACTCCGCGGAGGTGACGCTCGTATTCGTGCGGGGACTATTCCTATGGGCGATGAGCGTGAGTGGTCTCTTGGACACGTGCCAGAAGCTAAAGGCATAGGATCGGGGGATAAAATCCCCCGGATGACTCTCAACACGACCCTTAAAATATTGCTAGTGTTATAGATTTGCATACACGAATCTAAAGGATAAATAAAATACAAATCAGTCCTAGCATTTAGCACACAGGACTCTAGGACAAAGATGAAAAACCAATCAGGCCCTTCATCGTCCTCCTCACCACTGTCGCATGAAGGAGTCCATTGACGGTCACCCTTCCTCTCATGGGGGACATAACCATTTGGGAGAGGAGGAGGAAAAAGCACCGTAAGACCTGGGGATAGCCTCCATCTGGGAGGTTGGGATGATGCCTCCATTGGCACCAGGAGAGGCTGCCGAACCAGCCATGAATCACGGCGGCAAACAAAGGCCACTAAGTGTTGATCTTCCATCTGCAGCAATACATCCCATGGATGCAGAGTCCATGACACCTTCCTCCATCTCCCACCTCCGCGACAAGGAGATCGAGGGGAGACGCCAAAGAACCGAGATCCACAACAGCAGCCGCATGGAAGAGAGCTCTTCGAGCTTATTGATGAAGCCATCAAACTCGTCCCTCCATAGGTCAAGCTTCAACCACAATAGCTCATCAAGGAGGAAGAAGCTCTGCACCCAGAGGTATGCCTGAGACTGCTGGCTTATTGTCAGAGATCCCCGCTCCCAACTCGTCCACACATAGCAACTCCAGCCAGAGCACCACGACATAACAAGATGGACTCAGGCTGCCCAAGATCGATCCGGTGAGAGCCAAAGCGCTACTCCCAAACTCCACGAAGGGACACAACACAATCCTAGTATGTAAAACAAGAACTATGGAGCCTCGCCTCAGCCTTCTCCAGGCGGCATCGCCGCTAGAGATGGCCTCCTTCTGACCAGAACACACACGGAGACCCTCAAGCTACTATAGATAGGAGAGAGAGGGAGAGCATAATAACGAGAGCCCATGAAATGAGACAAAATGAAAGAGGTTTTTGTTGACATCAATATTAATCCTGATTGTAGAAAACTCCCACGAAACTAGTTGGTAGCTTCACCTGAACCTCCATTACCTCCCCACAGATCTGCACATGCCTCTATCCCATGCTCTTTCATGTAATTATCTAGCAGATGCATCACTTGAGCCCAAACTGCCTGCTTATCCAAGAAAATTGATCTAGGGTTTTGAAAACCTTCATATTCCTCCAACAAAAGAGCATAATTATTCCTTAATAACCAAGGACCCATGAACATTGCCTTCTTCCAATCTTGAGGTAGCCAAAATTGATTGTAAAAAATTTATCGTAGATCTTCCGCCGTGCCACATCCTTCGCCGAACTCCATGCCAACCGCATAATTACATACAAGGCACTAGGACTAAACTCTCGAGTAGTATGCACCTTTGCAATTGCAAGCCACTTAGGTTTCTCCTATGGATCTGGCACTTCCACCTCCTAGACAAACTCCTCTCCTTCCTCCTCATGTATATTCAATCTACTCGGCAGATCTTCCACCCCTTCCTTTCTTTCACCACTGCTAGATGCTCCCAGATCACAAATGTTGCCACAGAAAATATCGAAGAGTTAGAATTGACTCTCAGCGGTTGAGCGCCGTCGGAGGACAAAAACCCTTGTCGAGAGCGCTAGGGGACAAAAACCCTTGCTTTGCATGAAACCCTTTTCCCACCAGCATATATAGAGTCTACTAGTATATTGGTTGTGCAGCCAAAGGCTTGAATGCAATAATAATAACCAGTAGGTTAAAGCGCTAAGAAAATTTGCGTATATCGCCCATCCTTGCTGTATTGCGTACCCATTGAAAAATAATATCTATGAGCTAGTATGAAGCTTGTTAACTTAAAAAGGAAGTAACCTTTAGGAATTGGTCTAGTATGTATGGACCAAGGTTCAATACAAAATAGTCCATTAGCTGGTTGGTAGGTGATGGTGCGGTGTTGATGATGTAAATAATCGACCAGTTGGGAAACCCAAGAGAAGGTATGCTGAGCACAGCAGCAAGTCTTCCCTCAGTTGTGAAACCAAGGTAATCAATCCAGTAGGAGAAAGCCAAACTTAAGAATGTGATGCTTGCTAGCTTAGTGATACCCCAACGGCGCCAGACAACTTGTTGGTGTATCTTCACCTAGCAGCAACACGAAACTTGCACACAACACAAACAAATACTTTGCTCCCAACTTACGATGAGGTTGTCAATCTCACCGGTTTGCTGTAAACAAAGGTATGAGCGTATCAAGTGGTAAAAGGATAATAGTTTGCAAGTAAAGTAAATAGTGCGAGTAAAGTAAAACGGTAAAGCTATGTAAAGGAAATTGGACCAGGGTCCGCAGTTCACTAGTGGTGTCTCTCCATAAGATAAATAAAGCATGCTGGGTAAACAAATTACAGTTGGGCAATTGATAGAGTAAAGATAACGTACATACATCACGAGGATCACTATGAGGCTTACTCTGGGCATTACGACAAAATACATAGACCGTAATCCAACTGCATCTATGACTAAAAATCTACTCGCGGGGATATCGTCCGAACACCCTTTGAGTATTAAGTTGCAAACAACAGATAATCACATTAAGCAAAGTGCGTAATGTAAATAAAGCAAATGTCCTTAGACACAAGAATGTTGTTTTTTCCCTAGTGGCAACAGCACATCTACAACCTTAGAGGCAATTGTCACTCCCCCAGATTAAATAGAGGCATGAACCCAACTATCGAGCATAAATACTCCCTCTTGGAGTTACTAGCATCTACTCGGCCAAGATAGCTACTAGCAACGGAAAGCATGCAAGATCATAAACAACATAGAGATAACATAAGATAATATTCAGCACATCAACATAACATAGTACCAATACTCATCGGATCCCAACAAACACAACATGTATGATTACATAAAGATGATCTTGATCATGTAGGGCAGCTCACAAGATCTAAATATGAAGCACATGGTGGAGAAGACAACCATCTAGCTACTGCTATGGACCCGTAGTCCAAGGTAGACTACTCACACATCACTCTGGAGGCGACCATGATGGTGGAGAAGGCCTCCGACAGGGATTCCCCTCTCCGGCAGGATGCCGAGAAGAGCTCCTGGATCCTCCCGATCTCGATTCGACGACGGCGGCGGCTTGCAGTATGTTTCTAGGAAAAGCGATCCGTCCCTTAGGTTTTTCTCGTCGAGGGGTCTTTATAGGCGAAGGGGCATCATCAGGAGTGGGCCAGGGCGGCCTCACCATGGGTGGGCGCGGCCAGGGGCTGGGCCGCGCCCCACTGTGGTGTGGCCATCCTCTAGCCCCCCGTCTCATCTTCGGTCTTCGCGAAGCTTCGGTAAAAATAGGAGGTTCGGCTTTTATTTAGTCCAATTCTGAGAATATTTCTTGTGTAACTTTTCTGAAACACAAAAACAGCAGAAAACAGGGAACTGGCACTGTGGCATCTTGTTAATAGGTTAGTTCTGGAAAATGCATAAAAACGCCACGAAGTGTAACAAAACACTAAGCAAATGGTGTATAAACAGGCATGGAGCATCAAAAATTATAGATACGTTTGAGACGTATCAAGCATCCCCAAGATTAACTCCTACTCGTCCTCTAGTAGGTAAGTGATAACAAAGAATAATTTTTGAGGTGACACGCACCACCACAATCTTGATCATCTAAGTAAGCATTGAGTGTTGGGATCAAAAGAACTTAAAACATGGGTATGAAAGACATAATCTTGATAGAAGAAACTTAGCAACCATGTTATAACATGAAAAAGAACACAAACGAAAGATCATGAAAAATGAAACAATGAAAGTCAAACATGTATTCAAATCATATGGAAAAACTTAGCAAATGGTTTTCATCTTGTCCTTCATGGAATAGCAAAACATAAATGCATAGTACACCTTCAAGTTTAAAAGGGCGACTAGATACAAATAATTTAAGAACAAGTGAAACCATAATTATGAATCAATCAATGATAAACTTTGGGACTATGCACATTAAACTCAGAATGGCAACTATGCTCTCTTAGACGGTGCATAAAGGTAGAAGGTGGTGACTCAACATAAAAGTAAAAGAAAGACCCTTCGCAGAGGGAAGCCGTGATTGCAAGTTTTATAAACCTTCAAAAGATTACGGTACTTACTAGCTTTGAGCTCTCATTTCCCCCATCATAGGCATCTTGAATGGTTAAAGTAAATGCAAGAACGTTTATGAGCATATGCTTGACAAATTATAAGTTGAAAACCTCGTGTCTCGTGAAGTACGAATACCCAAACCTCATGCTACTCGACTTAGAGTCCCAAGCAAGCTCTTGTCATTGTAAGTATACACGTATCATCGAGAACCGCCAACGGGGTACCTCCGTGCCCGATGACATGGAACAAGCCCACATCAAAATGACAGGACAAACAGACAATGAACACCTCAACATCTCTTTTATTTACCATTGGTATCTTTTTATTTTGAGATGCGTCATCGAATGTCCACTATGGGCATGCTGTAAATTTCCACCATGAATGATGCATGGCTTAGATTAGTGGCCCAGGCATTTCTCTAACACGTATACAAACTCCATGATCCCACAAGATTCCCAACTTATTTCACATCGCGAGTATCCATAAACAAAAGATCACGATATCAACTCAAATGAGAAGTGCAATGTTGAAAGCTTACCCCATGACGGCATGGTTTGACTAATTTCCAACTTACAACTTGCAAGCATAACGTCAACATAAAAGAGCCACAATGTCAAAATTATTAAAAACGAGAAAAGTAAAGTGTGCCATCAGGTTCGTGAGAGCTTTACTGACTAATTTTCACATAACACCAAAGAGTTTAATTTGAAGGATAGATAAAAGCAAGTCAAATGTACTTTGGAATAGCAAAATGCTAATAGGTATGTATGGTGGACACATTGGAATAACTTGGTTTTTGGGAGTTGGATGCACGAGTAGAGCTCATACTCAGTACAAAATGAGGGCTAGCAAAAGACTGAGAGCGACCAACTAAGAGAGCAATAACGGCCATAATCATGCATAGCGACAAAACATCATTAAGAGAAGCATAAAATGGCATCAAAAATCAAAAACTAAATGATCATAGAGGCTTATGGTGACTTTGTATGAGTCAAACATGTTGTAAGCATGCGCCAAGTCAACCCAAATAAAGCATCAAGGAGAAAACCAAATTAATGCTTCCAAATAATAAAAACAACGCATAATTTTTTCAAAGGCTCATTAAGCAATCTCAGTCATTTGAGAAAAGTCATGCTACAGCAAAACCACTAAGCATACTATCAAAATGACATCAAGCCCGGCATGAAAAAGTCTAAGCCGCAGTCTAAACAAGCTCCTTTTTGTACCACTTTTTTGCATGAAACTTTTTCTCTTTTCCAACACCATTTAAACCTTTTTGAAACAAGTCTTTTGATGAATACCAATATAGACCAGAGGTCCAAATACACCTTGATGCAAAGATAAAACAAGATCTGAACAAAAATCAAGGCGCAAAATGAAAGCTAAACGCAATTCTAGAAAAAGAGAACACTCGTCGAACGATAAGAGTAAAATACGGAGTGTTCTTGGAAAATGAAAAGCGAGTAAATCTCCTCCAAAAGAAATTTGTTGGGGTCCAAACATTTATTGCGGCAAACAAAACAAAAGAAAACTGAAATAAAAAGTAAAGACGCTCCAAGTAAAATGCATAGTGCATGAAGCAATAAAAATATAGTGTTTTGAAAGGTGACCTGATTTTTGCTGATGAAGAAGGGGTGCCTCGGGGGCATCCCCAAGCTTTGACGCTTGTACCTCTTGGATATTTCTTGGGGTGCATGGGCATCCCCAAGCTTGAGCTTTTGTCCATTCTTCATCTCATCTCATCATTCTCCAAACCCTACACTTGAAAACTTCCTTCATACAAAACTCAACACAATTCTATTAACAACGTTAGTGTAAGCATAATAATGAATCAACCCTTTTTTGGTTCAGGTTTCAACCCAAAACCACCACATATAAAGCATATACTACTGTAACCACTTCCCCAAAAGTTCCGTGATCAAAAGAACTCAAAAAGAAAGCGATCGAGAGGCAAACACAAATAGTGGCAGAAATCTGTCAAAACAGAACAGCTGACAAAGGTCGATTTTTTTGAGGGTTTTCTGTTGCTCAAATCAAAAAGTGTAAAACTAATGAAAGTTTGGATATAACCTGGGGCATATGCACTAGAAATCGCAGGTCAAAAAGATATTCTAGGAATTTTCATGAATTTTTATGGTGCAGCACCGAAATCTGTTTCAGGACAGCAACTTCCCCAAATCTTACCTCCCTCAAATTAGAGGTTCTTCTTGGCACAACAACAAAATAAAAAGGATAAGGAGAGGTTATTACAGTAGTAATAACTTCCAAGACTCAAATAAAAGAAAAAGAACTGAAAAGAAAACAATAGGTTATCTCCCAAGAGTGCTTTTCTTTAACGCCTTTGAGCTAGGCACAGAAAGTGCGAATCAAGTAATATCGAGCGATGAAGCATCAAGTTCATAATTTGCTCTAAGAATAGAGTCAAAAAGTAATTTCTTCCTCTTCCTAGGGAAGTGTTCCATACCTTTCTTGAGTGGGAATTGATATTTGATAGTGCCTTCCTTCATATCAATGATGGCACCTACAGTTCGAAGAAAAGGTCTTCCCAAAATAATAGGACATGAAGCATTGCATTCAACATCCATAACAAGAAAATCAACAGGAACAAGGTTATTGTTAACCATAATAAGAACATCATTAATCCTCCCCAAAGGTTTCTTCTTAGCAACATTAGCAATAGGAACATCATAATAACACTTTTCAAGCGGTGGTAAATCAAGCATATCATAAATTTTTCTAGGCATAATAGAAATACTAGCACCTAGATCACATAAAGCACAGCAATCAAAACCATTAACATGCATATCAATGATGGGTTCCCAACCATCTTCTAACTTCTTGGGAATAGAAGCTTTTTGCTTCAACTTTTCATCCCTAATTTTCATGAGAGCATTTGTAATATGCTTTGTAAAAGCAACATTTATAGAACTAGCATTGGGACTCAAAGAAAGATTTTGCAAGAACAAAATAACTTCAGATATATTGCAGCCATCAACATCAAAATCATTAAAAGAAACAGAGCTATCATCTCCTACACTCCGAAAAATTTCAGCACTCTTTTGAGAAAAAGTTTTTGCAGTTTTGGGCTTTTTAACACAAGGAGTAGGAGTTTTCTCTACACCAATCAAAGTAAGAGGATTGCTAGCATTTGGAACAACATCATTAGAGGTAGTAATGGTAAATACCTTCATCTTCCTAGCCATCTCATCTTCTCTTTCCCACCTGGCATGCAATTCTGCTAACATCCTAAAATTTTCATCAATTTTAACTTGGATAGCATTAGTAGCGGCAAAAGGATTGTTCTTCTTCACATCATTAGGCAACACTTTTAGTTTCAGAAGTTCAACATCAAGAGCAAGGCTATCAACTTTAGAAGCAAGAATATCAATTTTACCTAACTTTTCCTCAACATACTTGTTAAAAGCAGTTTGCTTACCGATAAAGTCCTTGAGCATGACTTCAAGCTTAGAGGGCGCGCCCCTAGTGTTGTTGGAGGAATTACCATAAGAATTACCATAACCATTACCATTGGTAGAAGGATACGGCCTATAATTGTTGCTAGCAAAATTGTTCCTATAAGCATTGTTGTTGAAATTATTGTTTCTAATGAAGTTTACATCAACATGCTCTTATTGAGAAACCAAAGAGGTCAAAGGAACATTATTAGGATCAACATGAGCTCTATCATTAGAAATCATAAGCATAATAGCATCAATCTTATCACTCAAGGAAGAGGTTTCCTCAACAGAATTTACCTTCTTACCTTGTGGAGCTCTCTCGGTGTGCCACTCAAAATAATTTACCATTATGTTGTCAAGAAGCTTTGTTGCGGCGTCCAAGGTAAGGGACATAAAAGTGCCTCCAGCAGCTGAATCCAAAAGATTTCTCGAAGAAAAATTCAGTCCTTCATAAAAAGTTTGGACAATCATCCAAGTAGTCAGTCCATGAGTAGGGCAATTCTTTATCATAGATTTCATTCTTTCCCAAGCTTGAGCAACATGTTCATTATCAAACTGTCTAAACTTCATGATATCACTACGCAAAGCTATAATCTTAGCAGGAGGATAGTATTTTCCAATAAAAGCATCCTTACACTTATCCCAAGAATCAATACTATTTCTAGGCAAAGATAGCAACCAATCCTTAGCTCTCCCTCTTAAAGAGAAAGGAAACAACTTAAGCTTAATAATATTAACATCTACATCCTTATACTTTTGCATCTCACATAGCTCAACAAAATTGTTGAGATGAGCTGCAGCACCATCAGAACTGGCACCAGAAAATTGCTCTTTCATAACAAGATTTATCAAAGCAGGTTTGATCTCATAAAAATTTGCCTCAGGAGTAGGTGGCGCAATAGGAGTGCAGATAAAAGCACTATTTTTGGTGCTAGTAAAGTCACACAACTTGGTGTTTTTAGGAGTACCCATTCTAGCAAAACTAAAAGCAAGTAAATAAAAGCAACTATAAAGGAAACTAATTTTTTTGTATTTTCGATAAAACAATGCAACCAAAAATAAAATAAAGCAAAACAATAAACAACGTAAAAGATTGTGCGTGCGAGACTCCCCTTGCAGAAGTCTTCTTTCTCCCCGGCAACGGCGCCAGAAAACTTACTTGATGGTGCGGTGTTGATGATGTAAATAACCGACCAGTTGGGAACCCCAAGAGAAGGTATGATGAGCACAGCAGCAAGTCTTCCCTCAGTTGTGAAACCAACGTAATCAATCCAGTAGGAGAAAGCCAAACTTAAGAAGGTGATGCTTGCTAGCTTAGTGATACCCCAACGGCGCCAGACAACTTGTTGGTGTATCTTCACCTAGCAGCAACGCGAAACCTGCACACAACACAAACAAATACTTTGCTCCCAACTTACGACGAGGTTGTCAATCTCACCGGTTTGCTGTAAACAAAGGTATGAGCGTATCAAGTGGTAAAAGGATAATAGTTTGCAAGTAAAGTAAACAGTGCGAGTAAAGTAAAACGGTAAAGCTATGTAAAGGAAATTTGACCGGGGTCCACAGTTCACTAGTGGTGTCTTTTTATAAGATAAATAAAGCATGCTGGGTAAACAAATTACAGTTGGGCAATTGATAGAGTAAAGATAACGTATATACATCATGAGGATCACTATGAGGCTTACTCTGGGCATTACGACAAAATACATAGACCGTAATCCAACTGCATCTATGACTAAAAATCCACTCGCGGGGATATCGTTCGAACAACCTTTGAGTATTAAGTTGCAAACAACAGATATTTGCATTAAGCAAAGTGTGTAATGTAAACAAAGCAAATGTCCTTAGACACAAGAATGTTGTTTTCTCCCTAGTGGCAACAGCACATCTACAACCTTAGAGGCAACTGACACTCCCCCAGATTAAATAGAGGCATAAACCCAACTATCGAGCATAAATACTCCCTCTTGGAGTTACTAGCATCTACTCGGCCAAGATAGCTACTAGCAATGGAAAGCATGCAAGATCATAAATAACATAGAGATAACATAAGATAATATTCAGCACATCAACATAACATAGTACCAATACTCATCGGATCCCAACAAACACAACATGTATGATTATATAAAGATGATCTTGATTATGTAGGGCAGCTCACAAGATCTAAACATGAAGCACATGGTGGAGAAGACGACCATCTAGCTACTGCTATGGACCCGTAGTCCAAGGCAGACTACTCACACATTACTCCGGAGGCGACCATGGTGGTGGAGAAGGCCTCCGGCAGGGTGCGAGGAAGAGCTCCAGGATCCTCCCGATCTCGATTCGACGAGGCAGCGGCTTGCAGTATGTTTCTGGGAAAAGTGATCCGTCCCTTAGGTTTTTCCCGTCGAGGGGTCTTTATAGGCGAAGGGGCGTTGTCAGGAGTGGGCCAGGGCGGCCTCACCATGGGTGGGCGCGGCCAGGGGCTGGGCCGCGCCCCCCTGTGGTGTGGCCAGCCTCTGGCCCCCCTCCGTCTCATCTTTGGTCTTCGCGAAGCTTTGGTAAAAATAGGAGGTTCGGCTTTTGTTTCGTCCAATTCCGAGAATATTTCCTGTATAACTTTTCTAAAACACAAAAACAGCAGAAAATAGGGAACTGGCACTGTGGCATCTTGTTAATAGGTTAGTTTCGGAAAATGCATAAAAACGCCACGAAGTGTAACAAAACACTAAGAAAATTTTGTATAAACAAGCATGGAGCATCAAAAATTATAGATACGTTTGAGACGTATAAGTAGGCCCCAAATCCGGAGTGTCTTGTTCATGAGCACTATACATTGATTGATCTATGGGTAAATCCTATACACCGATCAGGTTGGCGGCTACGCAGCGTCAACATCTCCGTGGTTCATGGGCCGACCTCCACGTGACACCTCCGCATGTCCTATAGGTAAGTGATTTTTGTTTTTTCCGCCCAGTTTTTTCTGTGGGGTTTTCTCCAAATTTTATGTTTCCTGCTTAGTTTTTTAGTTTTTCCGGAAAAATCCATTTTTTATATTTAAAAGTTGTACAATTTTTGAGAAAAAGTTCTTAAAAATTTGAATACATGTTCATAATGAAAAAGTTCTTATACTAAAATCGTTTCAATTTATAAACTTAAAAAACATGCAAAATCTTTTAAAAAATATGCAAATTAAAAAAAATCAAAATTTAAAAAACTCAAAAAGAAATAGAAAAGTAATAACAAAAAAGAAAATAAAAAGAAAAGAAAGGAGAGACAAAGTGGGTCAGCCCAACAGACCCACCTAGGGTGTGCGACATGGTGTAACTGTCGGCCTGGTCGGTCTGTAGGAGCTCCCGATCAATGTGACTAATAGTTCTAAATCATCTATATGCACTCCGGCATGGGCCAGCCCAGTACCATGGTTTCTTTTGTTTTGATGTTTCTTTTCTTTAACTATATTTTTTTCCTAAAAAAATTATGTTGTTTTCATTCTTTTATGTTTCCTTTTTCTATTTCCTTTTTCCATTGTTGACTTCTTCCTTTCTTGGTGTCTTTAACTGCATTTTTTTCCTAAAAAAAACTATGTCGTTTTCATTCTTTTATGTTTCCTATTTCTATTTCATTTTCTCCATTGTTGACTTCTTCCTTTTTTGGTTTGTTTTCACATTTCATATTTAATATCACATCAGTTAAAAATCTTGTTTTCTTAGGAAGGCCGGTTTTTAGTCTCTCCTTATGCTACAAGTGACGGCTATCAAGAGTTCTCTCACCTAGGAGTGCATAACAACATGCCACTTGTCACTTTCTGCGTACTACCTTGGTGGGAGGGCACTGAGGATGGATCTGGTGGGGTTTTCTTTTTATGAGGATTCGAGCATAAAAATGAAATTTTGAACCGAGCGTCTAAATCACAATCAGTTTTCACGGCTGAGTTAGTCGTGTTGAGCTATTCAATATTAGATCCCATGTTTATAACTTTCAATCAATTTTCTCTAGACCTTTAGATTATTGTTTGTATTGTCATCAGGGTCTGCACTGCATTATATTTCTCCCCTCCATTGGTGGGTCTGGGTGGATTTTCCCTTTTGTATATTCTAATAGAAATGAAATATTTAACCAAGTGTCCAAATCATGATCTATTTTCACGGTTGTGTTAAATTACTTTAAACAATTCAAAAATAGATCCAATGGTGACTTCAACATTTCTTTTCCTCTAGCTTGAGTTCATGGTTTGTGATGTCTTCCTGCTACACTGCTTTGTAATATTCTGCTATGAGTTTAAGTGTTTCCGTCGTCTTGTCATGTGTAAGTGTTATGTGTTCGATTGAATGCAAGCTATGTGTTGCTTTCCGATTCATTTGTTTTGATGTGCTGTCACGAATGTATTTTATGTGTCGCCCTGGGTGCACGTCTTATATTGCCTTCTGTTGTGCTAACCTGAGTGTGTGTTATGTTCCACTGTGATTGCATGTTATGTGCTATCTTCCTTTTTGCTGCAATGAGTGCATGTAATGTTTACTATCGTGTGTTGCATTCCGTTTTGATGGCATGCCTTCTATCTCCCCCTTTTGATATAGATTGCTTGTACATCTTGTATTATATTTGTTGTGCACTTTTATTATGTCATAATTTAGCTATATTGCATTTTTAGTGCACGTGCAGCCTCATAAAAAAAAATAGCACACCGAAAAGAAGAGAAAACTGAAGGTAGAGCCCAGCGTATGATATGTGGCGCACAAGACGAGCCTCATATGCATCCGTACGAGAGTCCGCGAGCCCTGCCGCATAGAGTATCCTCACATGTCTCACGTCCTTTAGTAATTTGCTACAATACAAATATAATGTAAACATATTACTAAAAAATGTTGTGCACTACCAAATGTTTCTAATACACAAAAGAGCACATATGCTGAGCAAATATATTGTTACCGTAGTGTGTTTTGGACACAATTTAATGACTTTTTTCCCTCACCATGGGTCTTCCACCAGTGTAACAGAGTCATGTCAACATTATGGTACGTATGGTATTTATTTTATTGCAAAAGGAACTCAGACGCAACCTATGAAATCATATATATGGTTTTTTTAAAGAATTACAAACCTTCATGTATTTGCATACGCAGATGTAGAATAATAGAGACCATTTTGTAACAAAATGCATGATCATATAGTACAAAACATAATAAAGAACGTTACACTTAAAGTCGATGATTCAAAAAAGAACTGTTCCATGCACATCGATGTTGCAAAGTCTTGTTTTTACTTAAGAGGTCAAACATGGGGTTATGCCCCTAAATCAAAGCGTCGGTACAATACATTGACAAGGATAGAACATATGTATTTCAACACTACTTGAAAGGCTAAACAATGAGTTTTTACCTAGAGAACATCCTCTAAGTGCTCTAAGCTCCTTAGAATTCAGCTTCTTAGAAGGAGTAGCATGTCACTATCATGGGGTCCACATGTAAGGGAAGTTGGATTAGCCTGTTGACAATTTGATTTAAACTTCCTAGAACCAATGAAATTATAGTATAGAATATCGCTACTAGCACAACTGTTTTTAAAATGACAAAAAATGTGATTTAAAATGTTTTAAAAATTAAAATAATGTATGCACCTACATGTTACATTGATACCTACTCGTGCAAATTTTTAAGAAAAATATTGCTGTTTGTAAACTACGCAAAATAAACAAAATGAAACTTTGGTATACTGTCAATAGTATACTACACTCCTTATATTGTGAACAATATGATTTGTCTTTTTTGCCTAGGTTACAAACATTTTAATTTTAGGTTCAAATTTGATATGCATGTACATGTATATATTCTCTACACACGTGATTTATCTCATATTTTAAATTTTAGTTCAATTGTTTCTTTTGTTTTGTAAAAAGAGGGCGCACTCGAGAGCCGAGTGGCAGGTCACTATTTGAGTCAAAAAATTGCATACAAATTTATGATAATAATTCTTCAATTCTTATCATGAGCACAGATGCTACACCAGGAATGTTTGATCTACGAATTCACTTCACATTGAAAATAATATAACTTCTGGAAATATGGTATTTGGCCCTTGACTGATTTTTATGATAAAATATTTTTACTCAGGAGTGGGCAAGAAATTTGGGCGAATTTAAATAAGAGAAGAATACATTTTTTATTTTATCATTAAAGCTTTGATCCACTCATAAATGTAAATTATAGTGTTACTGGATGACGTTACAACTGATGAGTTGCAGTTTTTCACCAGAGAATGAATGTAGTCATCGACGAATATATGCTTATCTAAATAAATTGTCGTATCACATATTTAAAGGGTTGAAAAGTGTGTGAGCAATGCATCGGTAGCTAATTTTATGGAACATCAAGGTTTCGGAACCTTAACCGTAAGCAATACTATTGTAGCTATTTTTCAAAACCTTTTGTACTGCTTTACTTAGTTAGATTTTACCATCAAGGTTTTGGAACCTTGACCCTAACTGGTAGCTATTGTTGTTGTTATGTTTGGGGAAGTCAAAAGTTGATTGTTTTTGTTCTTTGTGGTTTTTCCTTTTTTATGTAACATGTTGGTGAAGTTGCGATACGGCGAACATGTCAACTACCTACATCAATCAGAAAAGGAAACACTTTTAGCAGCATCCAACAAAGAAACCATATGAAGCCAATGACATACAAAATACCCAAAAAAATATAACAATAGTAACAAAGGACGGCGTGGCAAAGCAAGCTAGGTCCATCTAGTATACATTAATTGGGGATGCCAACACTTTTTTTTAGCGTATCTCTAGTAGCTTGTGTATATTTGGGGTGTCTATATGCCCATATAAACGACCCCTAAAAATATTGCCTTTTAGACACGCCTAGTTTTTCACTTTTCCAGCAGCTTTTCTGTATGCACGACATTTGTATTATGTCTCTTATATTTTAATAGTATCTTATAACTATTAATGCAACTACCATTTCGTGGATTTTCCCTTTCATGAATTTGGATTTCATATTGATCTCCTTTTATCTCTCTATTAATAAAACAGGGATCGGACGTGATGGTCGTGGTATCCTGGTACATAATAAAACTGATGCCGCCTCTCCATCCTCCCTCCGGCGCCAGGGCCGCAATCGCAGGCTTTCCTAGCTCTGTCCGACCACCTCCCGCCGGCCCTCGAGCCGCCGCCCACACTCGGATCCCTCTGTCCTCGTCACCGCGACTCTACCAAGCCACCGCCGCACCTCGCAAGCATCTCCGTTGTCGCCTCCCGCTGCAGTGCGCCAGGATCCATCTCCGCCTCTCCCTGACACTTATATGTGCCGCTGCAGTCTGCATGTCGTACTGCTGCGCCTCCAGTTCACAGAGGGGACGGGTCGGATGTGAGGGGGGAATGGGAGGGCACTCACAGTGGCCATACCCGTGGAAGAGAGTAGAGCGGCCAGCAGCTAATAAGGGGACGTGATCTCGCCCCACGCACGGTAGATCAAGGCCGCGCGCGTCGCCGTCAAGCGCCAGCAAGGAGGAAGAAAAGGGAGTTCAGGTCCAGCTCGATTGGAGGGATGGAGGACGAGCAGCACAGCAAAGAATGTAGCTGGAGAGGATTGAGGAGGTAGGGAGCCGATGGTGAGGAGCGAGAGAGGGGGCTGAAAGGGAGAAGATCTGGCGGATACCATGGCATGATCTATGCGGCGTGTGCGCTGTGTGTGAGAGAAATTGAGAGGAGAGATGAGACAAAGAGACAGACGTGGCTTGTGTGTTTGGCTGTCAAACGCTAGTTGTGTCCGTGTGTGTTTTTTCAGAACAAGCGAGCATTTTCCTGCTTTGTTGTGTGTACTTCGCTGCTGCTAGAGGAGTGTTACCAGTTGTTCTGTTGGTATTGCTTGCTACTCTAATTTCTGTTATGAACTGTATGGTTATGTATTCCCTCCGTCCATTAAAAGATGTTGGAAGATGTCAGAGGTCATGTACAAACGCAATTTACAAGACCCCCCTTACAGTCTCGATTCTTCTTCCATCGGGTCCTTTAAATCTAAAATCAAATTCTCTCTCTTCCGCCGTCCTGCCCGGCCATCCCCAACCGCCTCCGGCTATTCCCGGACGTCCGCCGCCGTCTGGGCGCAGCAGCATCACCTGGACGCACGCTGGAGAGCAAGAGCTGGACGCAGGCTGGAGCGCATGGAGCTGGACGCAGGTTGGAGCCGCAAGGAGCTGGACGCGCGGGGTCGGGCTCCTAACCCGTGAGGTTCGTGCCAGCGAGGACGAGCCGGGTCAGCGAGCCGCCCGGCTGGGGCGCCGAGCAGGTCAACAAACTTCAGGCTCAGCTCCAAGGCCTACGCGCAAGGACCTATACGCGCGCCTCCACGCAAGGACCTGAACTTGCGTCGTCTCGTTGTCTTGCCGTATCACCGTCTCGCTGTGCTTGTCGACGCGGACACAACAGAGAAGACCAAGTACCACCTGAATAACTATGTGATCAAGCTCCCAGATCACACGAGTACCAACTGAAGACCAAGTAACATCTGAAGAACATGAGCTGCAATTTGGCATCCATGTGAGATCAATTATGGATCAAGTACCACGTGAAGAAGGTACTGAAAATTACTCACACAAAATGCACTGAAAATAAATACCCAAATGCAATCAGGTTGAGGAAAGAAAACTCCCAGCAACCGTGGAGTAGTTAAAATGCATAATTGTATTCTCAGCTACAAAACTACAGCAAACTGGAGTTGCAAAATAATGGGAAATCACCTTGAGGTCGTGCATCGCCGTGGCATCTACTGAAGTTTCTTGGATCTTGGAACAGAGGATAACATCTCTTTACTGGATGATCAGATGATGAAAGAATTGTTTCCATCGGAAAAGCAACTAGAAAAGCAATAGGTCACCAGCATCATCTGAATCTGTTCTTTATTCAGTTTACAATGCCATCTATGCTAAAATTGAATGTGCTCTTGATCAGTTTACAACGGCATCTATGCTGAACCCTAACAAAGATTTCTGCTGAACACCAATGCTAAACTCTGAAAAAGGAGAAATTCTTGATTCAGGTTGTGGTGAAGCAAGTACTGTCTGAATCTGAATACTGCAATACACTAGCAATTCCATAAGAAGTGGACAGAAAATGCAACTAACATTCAAACTGATCAGGATTGCTAATCATGCATGCTAAGAATTATATTGGAGCGTACTAAACTAAAGTTTGCATAAGAACATGTTTTCAAAACAAGACACAAGATAATCCACATACTATAACTCCTTGAAGGTGTTAAAACTGGAGTCAGGGAACGCAGACATCAAAGAAGGGAGCACCGGAAAAGATTTCCTGGATCAGCGCCAGGTACAGCTAGTAGAGACCATAAACTAGCACTACTCGCAGAAGAAAGGGATGTACCCATGTTTTGTTGTCCCTTAGAGTGTACTGAAGGCTTTGAACGAGACAATTAGGTTAGGTTAATTATTAGATTTCCTCCTGCTAATCAACTTCAGCTGGACCTGAGGTACTATTCAGTACCAAATAACTCAAAACAGAACGAAAAGGAGTACCTAAAGGGAATTAACCCACAACGGGTGGTTAGTGCTTACTGCTTGGTCCATTGGGATTGCAAGTTAAGACTGCATCACTCACTAGTAGATACACCTCACAAGAATGATATTCATGTGCTAGCAACTCTTGCCAGCACTCCATAAACTAAATAATCATGCATCACTCACTAGCATTTGCGTTTTTGCCTGATCTAAAGGAAAGTGATTACCATCACTTAATCCGAAACCCAGCTCACAAAATGGACTGCAGCTACAACTGAAAAACCGCTGAACCTGTGCTTCTGAAGTTCTCAAACTATACTCAGACTGGTCTAATTGAAGAGAACACAAGCCCAACGCGAGATCAAATAAACGATCCAACAACAAAGCTGGGCTTACATTGGGATGGGAGCGCGGACTTTGGGAGCGCGACGAAGGGGTTGCGGAAGGTCTCCAGGTAGAAGCCACCATCGGGTTGGCGGTGTCGATCCCATATTAATCATGGCATGATGTGTTACTTTCTCTGAATATCTGCATCAGTACTAAATTCATGATCATTTCTATTCTACATTGTCATGACATTATTATCTGGAGTCCCATATTGTTTCACATTTCACACAGGAATAATATGCAAGTCACTGCAGACATACTGTTTCTAATTGCGAAAAATTCAAGTGTGAACTGTCAACACAGGAGTATAAAAATGACATTTTACCTGTGCTATTTGCTCTGAGCTACCGATCATTTTAGACATGCCCATTAGTTCAATCCTGCCAGTTGGCCTTGTAGCAATACCTAGTGGACAGTAATCTGCATATCGTTTTATAACGTTCACATGAACAGATATCTTTCGATCAGCAGGATCCAGCTCTTGGGGACACTGGGACATCTTGATGCTCTGAAAACACATGACGAGTAAAAATTAGTGTACAATTCCTTCAAAAGTGCAAACAATTCAGTGCTCACTTCTTCATGTCTACATTTTCCATTGAAGAACCAGAAGTTTGCCTTGTTCATGTCCAAGTAATGCAACTGACTATGGCCTATGAAGTGGAAAACAACAAAATTCATGTACTCCCATGAAAATGAGTGCATCAAAATATACAGAATGGGGTGGGAGTGTTTCAGTTGGCACTGGCAACTGAGCTTCAGTTTTGATGTGTAGCTAGAAAGAAGGCTGAACTATTTTCCTGAAGCAGACAAGGGGATAGCTGAAAACAGTTGGTCAGTAGTACCTTAGTGATAGACTGATGGTTGACCTTTTTCTGGTAAATGATTTTCTTGCAACAGTTTCGCCTCCATCTTCAAAAGGGTAAAACCAATGAAAGCCCGAATTAATAACCAGCAAGTACACAGAATTCACGGAACGAACTTTGTTATTCTAAGGTGCTGAATCAGTGTTCAAGAATCAAGAATGCACTTGTTTAGTGGTTCCAAAATAGAACTTATTTAGCTCTGGAGCATAACCTGCGATATGCAGATAAGATGCTCGGGCACTCATCTACGACACTGCTACTGCAACCATACTGCAATCATCTACAAATAGATTTACACCAGGTGAGTAGCAGCTTAAGCATGCACTAGGCAAGGGAAGTATGTGCAATTCACCTTGCCGTTGAACTTCTTCTCGAGCTCCCTGACGAGCCTGACATGGACCTTCTTGAAGATGAGAGCATGCACTCCCGCTTGACTAGAATTGCAAAGATGAGAGCTGCCTCATCAACCTGAATATAGAACACGAGACAGTAAAATCAGGGGAGGGGGACTAGAATTATGGTGACTGGGAGCTCGGGGAGCTTCATGCATAAGGTGCTCTCCCCGTCATCGTCATCCTCCCCGTCGCCATCCCCAACCACCGCCTTGTGCGCGGCGCCGAGCAGCTCCTGGCGAGAGAGCGCCTTGTCCAGGTCAGAGAGCGTGGCTTCGGCCTCGATCCTGCAGATAGCAGCGAGGGATTCATGGGCGCGAGAGGTAGGGGTGCGAGGGGACGGCTGCGGAGACGCCGACGGCTTCTTCTCCTTGCCATTCGAAGAAGGCGTCGAAGTAGTGCTGGAAGATCGTGGCAGGGGGCGTCGACGTGGATGATGGCATCTGGACCATCCGGCCGAGCAAGATGCGGTGGCGGCGGCCAAATCAAGAGCTTTGCATGAAAAGGGGATCCTTTTCCTCTTGATCTCCACGGCGGCGGCGGTCGGCGAGGATGAAGGTGACGAGGAAGGGTGGATCAGGCGGCGCCCGCGATGGATCAGCAGCGGGGAGCGTGACGGAGCAGCAGCAGTGCGGGCGACGGAGCAGGCGGCGCCGGCGATGGAGGAGAGATGACAGTCGGGCGGAAATGACGAGAGGGCAGAGGTGGGAGGATGTTTTTCTTCGGGTGAAATTATCCGACATCTTTTTATGGATGGAGGGAGTATCAAATATTTGTATTTGGGCTCGAGAGAGATGTTTAAAGTTATTGAAAACAATATTAACATATGAGTAGGCTATAGAGAGGGAGAAAAGGAGAGATATGGTAGATTAAGTTATATAGAAGTGCATTAGTTTTTTTAAACAGTCTAAATATTATATAAAATAAAACACAATTTATATTGAGTATAAACAATAATTAGAATTAAAGATTGAGACAAATATTAAATTAAAATATTAAATTATGGATGATTTTATGTCTTTGCCCGTTAAATGAATTAGTATTATTCTGTATGTGGAAAGTTGTGTTATATCGGTTTGAGAGGTACATGAAATTAATAAAATATACTCCCTCCGTTCGGAAATATAAGATGTTTTAGTTTTGTGAAGTGAATGTATCTAGACGTCTTTTAGTGTATAGGTTCGTTTGAATCTATACACTAAAAGATGTCTAGATACATTAGCTTCACAAAACTAAAACATCTTATATTTCTAAACGGAGGGAGTACATCTATGAAATATATGGAGTGACATTTGGAGAGTGCAAACGGCTACACGAGAGTACGAGACCACGTGATGACTAAATTTCCAATTGTCAAACATGCATATATAAAAATATACTTTCTGCCTTGAAGGTAGCACATTGCTAAGACGGTACATGCCTCCCTATTTTTTATAGAGAAAATAATAATTCCAACATTAAAAAATCTTCATAGTCAATCAAATATTTAATAAAGATTAATTTGTAGCAACGCACGAGCATATGTGCTAGTATAAGATAAAGAAACGAGAGAGCCTATGCACGAAGATTCCTGATGATATCGCACGGTTGAAAAAGTATCTGTTCACGAATTGCAGAATAGATAGCTTTTTTTTAACCATACAGAAGAACTGCATGTCATATATTAGAAGGACAAAAAGCGCGAGACCGGTCAGAAATACAAAATCCATACAACAATGATCCAATCAAGCGACCAAGAGATAAAAAAAAACTAGAATTAAAACTAAAACTGAGACTGAATCAGAAGGGCACTGAACTGCTGATGGCCATCTAGCGCCTAGGTAGAATCAGTCCTATATCAAATTAACTCAAAAGGAAACGATCCCCGCTTGGAGAAGCCCGGATCCTTGCTTCATTTTTTATGTGGTTGACGATGTGCTAGATAGCGTTGTACTAATTATTTTCAAGGCCATGCAAGAATTGAGCTCCAAATAATCCCAACGACCGCACATCCCACAAAAAGATACTTTGGATTTTCTCCTGAGAAAATGGAAAATAGGAAACGTGTTAAGTTAAATATCTTTTGAAGAAGACTTTGTTATTTCCGATGAGCAATTAATGGAAATGGGGTAAACCCGGCTGGAAAAAAATATCTTTTGAAGAAAAAAATAGCGTGCGTATCATGGCATCAGATCTCCTCTTCCATCAAGAATAATATCAATGTGCGATATCTATCCCGTTGATCACCGCGATCATACCCAACTTGTGCGTCACTCAATCAAGTACTGCTATTTCAAATCATTAAAAAAAACAAATCCACGCGAAAAATAGATCTGCGCCCAAACGTACCTGCATAGTTCATTGATCAGACATTGTGGGTTACGAAATCCGAGGAGATTATTCATTCACTCAAATGATTACAGATTCCGGTAGCCCCGTTACGTATCAAAGGTTCACATCCTCGGCGGCAAACTAGCTACAGCATTCTCGTTACAAAAGCAGCGACGGAGCACTCCTTGGCGAACTCGTTGCCCTCGGCGGCCAGCGGTGACTTGACGCCTACTAATACCTCGCTAAACCCTTCATCGCAGCTCTCGGGTACATCCTGCGCGCCGAGGAGGTATGTCACCGCGTCCTGCAACTTGCCCGCCGCGATGTCCATGGCCGCCAGGTCGATGGCGGTGACGGCGCCGGTGTACTTCGCGTGGCAGTCGGCGAGGGGTCCCTGGATCTTCTTGTCCGTGTCCGCGGCCTTGAGAACGGCGATGCGGTTGAGGATGCTCACGGCCGCCGCTCGGGTGATCCTCATGGCGATGACGGTGAGGCCGCGCTTGTCCGCGGTGGCGCTGTCCTTGTCGGACTGGAAGAACTTGATGCAGTAGTCATAGTTGGGGAAGGGCTTGCACGTGTCCTCTAGGACGGAAGCGTAGGAGGATGGCAAGGCGAGGAGGAGGAGGACGATGGCGTACCAGAGAGCTCGCGAAGGCCTCATGGTTTTTGTGGACTCGCTCGGGATTGTGAGATGTCTTGTATGTCGATGTTGATCTCGCAAATCATCTCTATGCGGTATATATTGTCACCTGGAAATGTAACAATTAAGTCGTAAAATCTGGGAAGATCAATCGAATAGGAAAGTAATAATGTATATATAAAAATATTGATTTTTGGAAATATATAAATGTCCTATATCGTATAACTAACTAATATAAATTTGTCATTTTTGTTAAAAATATATCATATTATGTGACATGATTATTAGAGATATTTCACATTATGTGATATAACTCCCTGATCCTCTAAATTATGGAGAGTTCTAATTATTGTGATCTCTCATTTATGATTACGATTGTAATTCTTGTATAAATACACATGCAATGGAAAGGCTTAAGTGTGGTAAACTCTCTCACAATTTTGGTGGAATTCCTTGAGATGATATATATCTCGGATCAAGAGAATCATGCCAAAAATTTACCCGCTGGTCCAAAAGAAAATAAAAATCACACACTTCATCCTAAAATCTGATGCCTACGCCGTGCTCGTCTCTTTTCACACGTTCACTCATACACAGTTTAATTTGTCTCTTGCGTCCATACAGTATGACAACGGTCATGAGTTCGATAATGCCAAACTCCACTCCATCGCTGCCGCACACGGCACACATTCGCTTCTCGTGCCCATACACCTCCAACAAAACAGTAAAGCTGGACGTGTTACATGTACAGTCAATAACATCGTGCGTCCTCTCTTATTTCACGTTAATTTACCGCCTCGTTTTTGGGTCGAAGCTCTTCATCACGCCACTCACCTCCTTAATCGCCTCCCCACCAAAATCATTAGTGCGCCCTTCCCATACTTCGCTCTTCATCACACGCACCCCGACTACTCGTCTCTTCGCGTTTTTGGTTGTCTTTGCTACCCCAATACCGCCTCCACTATGTCTCACAAACTCGCGCCCCGGTCTAGTGCTTATGTTTTTCTTGGTTATTCACCTCATCATAAGGGTTATCGCTGCATGAACCTTGCCACTCAGCGTGTCCTCATTTCTCGCCATGTTGTTTTTGACGAGTCTACTTTTCCATTTGCCTCGCCACAGCCTCCCTCTGCTGCTACTTACGAGTTTCTCGACGACATTCCTTCTATCGTCGTTCCTCCAGTTTCCCCGCACACCCCTGCGGCACCGCCCTTGGTGGCACCCTCCCTGCCGCCCTCGCCGGCACCCTCTCCGCCGCCTTCACCGGCACCCTCCCCGCCGCCTTCATCGGTGCATGCGCCCTCGCCGATTCCCTCGCCCGTGCATCGCACGCGCAGCACCTACGGCATACATGTCCCTCCCCATTCCCTCCTGCGCACGTGCGGTGCTTAAGGATCCCAACAGGCTCAAGGCTATGACCGAGGAGTATCATGCTCTCCTCGGCAACGACACTTGAGATCTTGTGCCTCCTCCTCGGAACGCCAACATCATCTCTGGCAAGTGGGTATTTTGCCACAAGCTGAAGCCCGATGGCTCTCTCGACCGCTACAAAGCACGCTGGGTGCTTCGCGATTTCTCTCAGGAGCAAGGCGTTGACTTCGACGAGACGTTCAGTCCGGTTGTCAAATCGGCCATGATCCGCGTCGTCCTCTTCATTGCGCTCTCCCTTAAATGGGAGACTCGCCAGCAAGATGTCAAGAACGCCTTCCTCCACGGCAAGCTCGCCGAGGTCGTCTACAGTCGCCAACCCACCGGCTTCATCGACTCTACTCGCCCCAAGCACGTCTGTCGGCTGAACCGTTCTCAAGCAGGCTCCTCGCGTGTGGTACCAGCGCTTCGCGACCTTCATCACCTCGATCGGCTTCACGTGCTCACGCTCTGACATGTCATTGTTCGTTCTTTAGTGCACGGATGGTACGGATTTCCTCTTGATGTACGTTGATGACATCGTCCTCACCACATCCTCGACCCGGCTTCTCAATCGGATCGCCGCCTCTCTCCGCTCCGAGTTCGCCATGACGGACATGGGTAGCCTCCACTACTTTCTCGGCATTGCGGTCACCCGCGACTCCTCTGGCATGCACCTCTCGTAGTCCAAGTACATAGGGAGATTCTAGAAAGCGTCGGCATGACTGCCTGGAAGTCCGCCACGACACCGATCGACACGTCGCCTGAGCTCTCCGCCTCTGCCGGCCCTCCCGTGGCCGACCCAACTGAGTACCGGAGTCTCGCCGGGGCTCTCCAGTACCTCACCTTCACGCGCCCTTGATGCGGGCAGGATAACCACTTATGCGTGGTGAATGACCAGCCCGTTGGGAACCCCAAGAGGAAGGTGTGATGAGTATAGCAGCTAGTTTTCCCTCAGTTAAGAAACCAAGGTTTTATCGATCAGGAGAAGAGCAGACAATTACGACTGAAAGTGATGCTTGCTAGTTTGCGACAGCTTCGGACAATTTATATATGGCGCCTCGTCCAAGCTTTGCTTGCTAGCTGCAACGCGGAACCTGCACACAACACAACCAAGTACTTTGTTCCCAACTTGCGATGAGGTTGTCAATCTCACCGGTTTTCTTGAAACAAAAGGTTATGAGCGTATCGAGTGGAAAACAGTAGAGTATGCAAGTAAAGTAAATAGTGCGAGTAAAGTAAACAGGTGATAGCAATATGATGGAAATAGGACCGGGGTCCATAGTTCACTAGTGGTGTCTCTCCATAAGATAAATAACACATGCTGGGTAAACAAATTACAGTTGGGCAATTGATAGAATAAGATAACGTGATATGTCAAGAAGATCACTATGCGATTCACTCTGGGCATTACAACAAAATACATAGACCGCCATCCAACTGCATCTATGACTAATAATCCACTTGTGGCGAATCAATCCGAGAACTCCACAAGTATTAAGTTGCGAACAACAGATAATTGCATTAAGCAAAGTGTGTAATGTAAACAAAGCATATGCCCTTGAGCATATGAATGTTGTTTTCTCCCTAGTAGCAACAGCACATCTACAACCTTAGAGGATTCTATCACTCCCCCAGATTAAATAGAGGCATGAACCCACTATCGAGCATAAATACCCCCTCTTGGAGTCACTAGCAACTACTCGGCCAAGATAGCTACTAACAACGGAGAGCATGCAAGATCATAAACAACATAGAGATAACATAAGATATATTTCAGTATAGCAACTCAATCATAACACCAATATTCATTGGATCCCAACAAACCAAACATGTAGAATTACATAACGGTGATCTCAATCATGTAGGGCAGCTCATGAGATCTAAACATGAAGCACATGGTGGAGAAGACAACCATCTAGCTACTGCTATGGACCCATAGTCCAAGGTAGACTACTCACTCATCGCTCTGGAGGCAAGCATGGCGATGAAGAAGACCTCCGGTGGTGATTCCCCTCTCCGGCAGGGTGCCGGGAAGAGCTTCTGGACCCTCCCGATCTTCGGGTCGACGGCGGCGGCGGATCGCGATGTGTTCTGGAAAATTGATCCGGGTGCTTAGGTTTTTTCCATCGGGGGGTCTTTATAGGTGAAGGGGCATCGTTAGAGGTGGACCGAGGTGGTCTCACATGTAGGGGGCGCGGCCAGGGCCTGGGCCGCGCCGCCCTGGTGTGTGGCCACCTCGTGGCCCCACTCCATCTCCTCTTTGGATCTCTGGAAGCTTCCGGGAAAAATAAGACTTCAGGAACTTGTTTCGTCCAATTTTGAGAATATTTCCGGTGTATCACTTCTGAAACACAAAAACAACAGAAAACGGGAAACTGGCACTGTGGCGACTTGTTAATAGGTTAGTTCCGGAAAATGCACAAAAGTGCCACGAAGTGTAACGAAACATTAGGCAAATGGTGTAAAAACAAGCATGGAGCATCAAAAATTATAGATACGTTGGAGACGTATCAAGCATCCCCAAGCTTAACTCCTGCTCGTCCTCGAGTAGGTAAGTGATAACAAAAGAATAATTTTTGAGGTGACATGCACCTACACAATCTTGATCATGTATGTAAGCATTGTGAGCTGGGATCATAAGAACTTAAAACATGGGCATGAAGATATAATCTTGACAATAAAAACTTAGCAACCATGTTGTAATCATGAAAATGAACACAAACAAAAGATCATGAAAATGAAACAATGAAAGTCAAACGTGTGTTCAAATCATAAGGAAAAACATACAAATGGTTTTCAGCTTGTCCTTCATAGAGAGCAAAACATAAATGCATAGGACACCTTCAAGTTTAAGAGGGCGACTAGATACAAGTAATTTGAGAACAAGTGAAACCAACAATATGAATCAATCAATGAAGACTTTGGGACAATGCACATTATACTAAGAATGACAACTATGCTCTCTTAATGGTGCATAAAGAAAGAAGGTGGTGACTCAACATAAAAGTAAAAGAAAGGCCCTTCGCAGAGGGAAGCAGTGATTGCAAGTTTTATAACCTTAAAAAATTATGGCACTTACCGGCTTTAAGCTCTCATTGCCCCCATCATAAGCATCTTGAATGGCTAAAGTTAATGCGAGAACAATTATGATGCATATGCTTGACAAATCATAAGTTGACAACCTCGTGTCCCGTGAATACGAGTACCCAAACCTCATGCTACTTTACTTAGAGTCACAAGCAAGGCTCTTGTCATTGTAAATATATGCATATCATTGAGAACCGCCAACGGGGTACCTCCGTTCCCGATGACATGGAACAAGCCCACATCAAAATGACAGGACAAGCAGACAATGAACACCTCAACATCTCTTTTATTTGCCATTTGTTTAGCTTTTTATTGTGAGATGCGTCGTCGAATGTCCACCATGGGTATGCTGCAAATTTCCACCATGAATTATGCATGGCTTAGATTGGCGGCCCAGGCGTTTCCCTAACACATATACAAACTCCATGATCCCCACAAGATTCCCAATTCATTTCACACCGCGGGCATCCATAAACAAAAGATCACGATATCAACTCAAAAGAGAAGTGCAATGTTGAAAGCTTGCCCATGACTGCATGGTTGGGCTAGTCTCCAACTTACAACTTGCAAGCATAACAACTCAACATAAGAGACCACAATGTCAAATTTTTAAGAACAGGAAAAAGTAAAGTGTGCCTTCCAGTTCGTGAGAGCTTTACTGACCAATTTTCGCATAACACTGGTAAGAGTTTAATTTGAAGAGAAAATAAAAGCAAGTCAAATTTACTTGGAATAGCAAATTGCTAGTAGGTATATATGGTGGACACTTTGGAAGACTTTGGCTTTTAGGAGTTGGATGCACGAGTAGAGCTCATACTCAGTACAAGGCGAGGGCTAGCAAAAGACTGGGAGCGACCAACTAAGAGAGCAATAATGGCCATAATCATACAAAGCGACAAAGCGACATTAAAAGAAGCATAAGATGGTATCAAAAGTCAAAAACTAAATGATCATAGAGGCTATTGGCGACTTTGGAAGAGTCTAACATGTGTGAGCATGCTCCAAGTCAACCCAAATAAAGCATCAAGGAGAAAACTAAAATAATGCTTCCAAATAATAAAAACAACGCATGATTTTTTCAAAGGCTCATTAAGCAATCTCGGTTATTTGAGACAAGTCATGCTACAGCAAAACCACTAAGCATACTATCAAAAAGACATCAAGCATGACATGAAAAAGCCTAAGCCGCAGTCTACACAAGCTCCTTCTTGTACCACTTTTTTTGCATAAAGTTTTTTCTCTTTTCCAACACCATTTGAAATTTTTAAAGACACCTCTTTTGATGAAAACCAATAAAGATCAGAGGCAAAAATACACCTTGATGAAAAGATATGACAAGATCTGAATGCAAATCAAGGCGAAAACGAAAACCAAAAGCAGTAGCAGAAAAAAGAAGAACACTCGGTGAAATTGTAAGAATAAAAACGGAGTGTTCTTGGCAAATGAAAACGAGTACATCTCCTCCAAAGGAAATTTGTTGGGGTCCAACCATTTATTGCAGCAAACAAAACTAAACTAACTAAGAAAACTAAAACAACTGACGCTCCAAGAAAAACACATAGTGCATGAAGCAATAAAAATATAGTGTCTTGAAAGGTGACCTGATTTTTGCCGATGAAGAAGGGGTGCCTCGGGGGCATCCCGAAGCTTTGACGCTTGTACTTCTTGGATATTTCTTGGGGTGATGCATGGGCATCCCCAAGCTTGAGCTTTTGTCCATTCTTTAACTCATCTCATCATTCTCCAATCCCTACACTTGAAAACTTCCTTCATACAAAACTAAACACAAATCTATTAGCAACATTAGTGTAGCATAACATATAATCAACCTCTTTTTGCTTCAGGTTTCAACCCAAAACCACCACATATATAGCACATACTACTGTAGCAACTTCCCCAAAAGTTCCGTGATCAAAAGAACTCAAAAGAAAGCGATAAAGCGGCAAACACAAATATTGGCAGAAATCTGTCAAAACAGAACAGCTGACAAAGGCCGAATTTTTAAGGGGTTTTCTGTTGCTCAAATCAAAAAGTGTTCAACTAACGAAAGTTTGGATATAACCTGGGGCATATGCACAAGAAATCGCAGGTCCAAAAGATATACAGAGAATTTATACGAATTTTTACGGTGCAGCACCGAAAACAGTTTCAGGACAGCAACATCCCCAAATCTTTACCTCACTCGAATTAGAGGCTTCTCTTGGCACAAAAACAAAATAAAAAGGATAAGGAGCGGTCATTACAGTAGTAATGACTTCCAAGACTCAAATAAAAGAAAAAGTACTGAAATAAAACATTGGGTTATCTCCCAAGAGTGCTTTTCTTTAACGCCTTTGAGCTAGGCTCAGTAATTTGAGAAGATGCTCACATAAGAAATATGAATGGAAGCCCAAAAAGAGCATCAAGGAGCAAATATAAAACACATTTGAGTCTAACCCATTTCCTATGCATAGGAATCTTGTAAGAAAATAAATCAAAGAAGCACATAGTCACAAGTATGGGTAGATAAAACAAGATCAACTTTGGAACTTTCAATATAAAGAGAGGTGTTTTAGTAACATGAGAATTCCAACAACCATATTTTCCTCTCTCATAATAATTTTCAGTAGCATCATGAACAAACTCAACAATATAAATATCACACTCACCCTCCTTTGTTAAGCATGGAGGGCGATCAAATAAGGTATTAGTTAAATAGTTACTCTTATTGGGAGGTAGACATGGGTAGCTCCAATCTTCCTCCTCTTGATCATCACTCTCCTCCTCTTTTTCATCCAATGAGCTTCCAGTTTCAGCAATTTCTTCTTCCATAGGCTCCTTCAAGGCATTAGTCTCTTTCGTTGGAGAGTATCTATTAAGATATTTAAGAATATAGCCATTTTCTTCCTTGTAATTATCAAAGCAAAATGTAAGTATATCATAAACCTCATATTTATAAGGCGCATCATCAGTATTTTCAAGAAAATAAGCAAGTTCGAATGCACCCTTCCAAGCAATAAATTCTTCAATTTGTTCCACATCATAAAAGTCATAATTTCCATTAATATAAGAAGATATGGTAACATCATCATTATACTCACATTGAAAAGGGAGGTGTTTATACCTTCTACAACAACAAGATCTATCAAAGCAATAAGTAACATTATAAGTAGAGCACACATTTCTAGCAATGATATACAATCTACTAATTTGTTCCCATAAGTGTTTCCCTTTTTGTGACAAGCGGTGTTCCTCATAATAATTTTGCTGCTCTTCCGTGAACCCACCTTGCCAAAAAGATTTAGTTTCTATGAAACCAACCATTGATAGAAAGCATGATAAAGCAAGACAAGTAAAAACAACTACCAAGGATTCTAATTTTTTTGAGTTTTTGATATAAAATGATGCAGGTAAAAATAAATAAGGTAAAGCAAAACAATAACAAAGTAAAGGATGTGCGTGCGAAAAACTCCCCTTGCAGAGGTCTTCCACTCTTCCCCGGCAACGGCGCCAGAAAATTAGCTTGATGCGTGGTGAATGACCAGCCCGTTGGGAACCCCAAGAGGAAGGTGTGATGAGTATAGCAGCTAGTTTTCCCTCAGTTAAGAAACCAAGGTTTTATCGATCAGGAGAAGAGCAGACAATTACGACTGAAGGTGATGCTTGCTAGTTTGCGACAGCTTCGGACAATTTATATATGGCGCCTCGTCCAAGCTTTGCTTGCTAGCTGCAACGCGGAACCTACACACAACACAACCAAGTACTTTGTTCCCAACTTGCGATGAGGTTGTCAATCTCACCGGTTTGCTTGAAACAAAGGTTATGAGCGTATCGAGTGAAAAACAGTAGAGTATGCGAGTAAAGTAAACAGTGCGAGTAAAATAAACAGGTGATAGCAATATGATGGAAATAGGACCGGGGTCCACAGTTCACTAGTGGTGTCTCTCCATAAGATAAATAACACATGCTGGGTAAACAAATTACAGTTGGGCAATTGATAGAATAAAGATAACGTGATATGTCAAGAAGATCACTATGCGATTCACTCTGGGCATTACAACAAAATACATAGACCGCCATCCAACTGCATCTATGACTAATAATCCACTTGTGGCGAATCAATCCGAGAACTCCACAAGTATTAAGTTGCGAACAACAGATAATTGCATTAAGCAAAGTGTGTAATGTAAACAAAGCATATGCCCTTGAGCATATGAATGTTGTTTTCTCCCTAGTAGCAATAGCACATCTACAACCTTAGAGGTTTCTGTCACTCCCCCAGATTAAATAGAGGCATGAACCCACTATCGAGCATAAATACCCCCTCTTGGAGTCACTAGCAACTACTCGGCCAAGATAGCTACTAACAACGGAGAGCATGCAAGATCATAAACAACATAGAGATAACATAAGATATATTTCAGTATAGCAACTCAATCATAACACCAATATTCATCGGATCCCAACAAACCAAATATGTAGAATTACATAACGGTGATATCAATCATGTAGGGCAGCTCATGAGATCTAAACATGAAGCACATGGTGGAGAAGACAACCATCTAGCTACTGCTATGGACCCATAGTCCAAGGTAGACTACTCACTCATCGCTCCAGAGGCAAGCATGGCAATGAAGAAGACCTCCGGTGGCAATTCCCCTCTCCGGCAGGGTGCCGGGAAGAGCTTCTGGACCCTCCCGATCTTCGGGTCGACGGCGGCGGCAGATCACGATGTGTTCTGGAAAATTGATCTGGGTGCTTAGGTTTTTTCCGTCGGGGGGTCTTTATAGGCGAAGGGGCATCGTCAGAGGTGGACCGAGGCGGTCTCACACGTAGGGGGCGCGGCCAGGGCCTGGGCCGCGCCGCCCTGGTGTGTGGCCACCTCGTGGCCCCACTCCGTCTCCTCTTTGGATCTCTGGAAGCTTCCGGGAAAAATAAGACTTCAGGAACTTGTTTCGTCCAATTCTGAGAATATTTCCTGTGTATCACTTCTGAAACACAAAAACAGCAGAAAACAGGAAACTGGCACTGTGGCGACTTGTTAATAGGTTAGTTCCGGAAAATGCACAAAAGTGCCACGAAGTGTAACGAAACATTAGGCAAATGGTGTAAAAACAAGCATGGAGCATCAAAAATTATAGATACGTTGGAGACGTATCAACCACCCAGTTGGGAACCCCAAGAGGAAGGTATGATGAGAACAGTAGCAAGTCTTTCCCTCAATAAGAAACCGAGGTTTGTCGATCCAGTAGGAAAAAGCCAAACTTGAGAAGGTGATGCTTGCTAGCTTCATGACACTCCAGCAAGGGCGCTGTTTACGATTCTTGTTGGTGCATCTTCAACTAGTAGCAACGTGGAACCTGCACATAACACAACCAAGTACTTTGCTCCCAACTTACGATGAGGTTGTCAATCTCACCGGTTTGCTATAAACAAAGGTATGAGCGTATCGAGTGGAAAACAGTAGTAGTATGCCAGAAAGTAAACAATGCGAGTAATAGTAAAATGGTGTAATAATGTAAAGGAAATTGGACCAGGGTCCACAGTTCACTAGTGGTGTCTCTCCATAAGATAAATAACAACATGCTGGGTAAACAAATTACCGTTGGGCAATTGATAGAATAAAGATAACGTGCATATGTCACGAGGATCACTATGAGATTTACTCTGGGCATTACAACAAAATACATAGACTGCCATCCAACTTCATCTATGACTAATAATCCACCCACGGGGATATCGTCCGAACACCCCACGAGTATTAAGTTGCGAACAACAGATAACTGCATTAAGCAAAGTGTGTAATGTAAACAAAATGAATGTCCTTGGACACAAGAATGTTGTTTTCTCCCTAGTGGCAACAGCACATCTACAACCTTAGAGGTTTCTGTCACTCCTCCAGATTAAATAGAGGCATGAACCCAACTATCGAGCATAAATACCCCCTCTTGGAGTCACTAGTATCTACTTAGCCAAGATAGCTACTAACATGTAAGATCATAAACAACATAGAGATAACATAAGATATATGATTCAGCACATCAACTCAACATAACACCAATATTCATCGGATTCCAACAAACACAACATGTAGAATTACACAAAGATGATCTCGATCATGTAAGGCAGCTCACGAGATCTAAACATGAAGCACATGGTGGAGAAGACAACCATCTAGCTACTGCTATGGACCCATAGTCCAAGGTAGACTACTCACTCATCGCGCCGGAGGCAAGCATGGCGATGAAGAAGACCTCCGGTGGCAATTCCGCTCTCTGGCAGGGTGCCGGGAAGAGCTTCTGGACCCTCCCGATCTCGGGTTGACGACGGCGGCGGATCGCGATGTGTTTCTAGAAAATTGATCAGGTCTTTAGGTTTTTCCCATCGGGGGGTCTTTATAGGCGAAGGGGCGGCGCTAGAGGTGGGCCAAGGGGCCCTCACCACAGGTGGGCGTGGGCCAGGGGAACTGGCACTGTGGCATCTTGTTAATAGGTTAGTTCCAGAAAATGCATAAAAATGCCACGAAGTGTAACAAAACACTAAGCAAATGGTGTAAGAACAAGCATGGAGCATCAAAAATTATAGATACGTTTGAGACGTATCATTCCTAACATCACCTACGCCGTTCAGTAGGTGTGTCTTCACATGCAGGATCCGTGTGAATAGCACTTGGCGGCCATTAAGCGTATCTTGCGCCACGTCAAGGGAACGCTCTCTCATGGACTCCAGCTCCATTCATCTTCACCGGCTTCCATGGTCACCTACACCGGCGCCGACTGGGCCGGCTGCCCCTACACTCGACGTTCCACGTCGGGTTTCTGCGTCTACCTCGGTGACAACCTCGTCTCATGGTCTTTGAAGCGGCAAAACACAGTCTCTCGTTCCAGCACTGAGGCTGAGTATCGTGTTGTGGCCAACACCGTTGCCGAGGCTACTTGGATTCGCCAACTCCTCCATGAGTTTCATCGACCATCTCCTCCAGCTACGGTTGTGTTCTGTGATAATGTTAGCGCTGTCTACATTTCAACGAACCCCGTCCAGGACTAGCGCACCAAGCACATCGAGATCGACAGTTTGCCGACATATTGATGAAGGGTCTCCCATCACCGTTGTTTCTGGATTTTCGGTCCAGTCTCAATGTCCGTACTCCTCCCGTTGTGACTGTGGGAGAGTATTAGTGGTATGTCACATTATGTGACATGATTGCCAGAGATATGTCACATTATGTGACATAACTCCCTGGTCCTCTAAATCATGGAGAATCCTAATTGTTGTGATCTCCCATTTATGATTAGGATTGTAATTCTTATATAAATACACATGCAATGGAAATGCCCAAGTGTGGTCAATTCTCTCTCAATTTTGGTGGAATTCCTTCAGATGGTATGTATCTCGGATCAAGAGAATCATGTCAAAAATTTACCCACTGGTCCAAAAGAAAATAAAAATCACACACTTCATCCTAATACCGCCTTCTTCTTAGGTGCCCTTCGCCGGCTGAACTCTTATTCACAAGTCTTATCGATCATCCAGACCCTCCTATAGGGTGGCTTGGAGGGTACCCCTATATACTTCAACCTAATCGTAAGTTTGGTTGTTGACAACACAATCCCTAACACTACCTCTGGTCGACCGGGAGCTCCCCACCCACACCTGCACCTCCCTTGGTAAGATTATTCCTCGCCTCCACTGGGTGCTGCGGCCAGCCATGTTCTCCCCACAGTAGGTGATGGATCCTTCGGTTGTCGCCACCATCTCTTCTTCTTCCTCTTCTTTTTCTCTTGTGGCCATCACCACTAATGGACCCAGCCCAAGTACCACATGCACGTGGAGGAGGGTGCGCGCTGCGTGAGCCTTCGGTGACAAGGGAATAGATAATAGAGCTCGTTAGTTGAGTACCCCTGAAGCCCGTTAAGATAGGCCCAATTGTAATACTAGTCGAAATACGAGTTCTTACCGTATGTCGATATTGTAATCTGTATCGGACCCTACCCAATCCTCGAGACTTGGCCACCTATATATAGGGCCAGGAGGGGACGTTGTAGGTCAGATTGAAAGCAAGCCAGGTTCTACACCCACGTTTACTTTCATAAGCCACCTTGTTTGACTGAGTTTACCTTCGAGTTCATCCGACGCCCTATCTCCCCGATCCTAAGTCCTTCATCTAGGACATTTGTCGAGTTAACCCCTCGTCAATTGGCGCCGACCATGGGGATCGAGCCCACGACCACGTTATGCATGGAGGGAAGAAAACTATGAGGACAACAAAAAAGAGATGGGCGCGCTATGCTTTATCCGAAGGGTTCGCAAAACGCGGGTACCCAAAGGTTTTAAGTTGCCGCATGACCAAGAGAAGTATGACGGGTCGCAAGAGCCAACATTATGGTTGTCAGATTACCTGCAAGCAGTACAGATACTAGGAGGAACAAGAGCAACAGCCATGCAAAGCTTGCAGTTACACCTCACCGGCGCAGCACGGGCCTGGTTAAATACTCTACCCAACGATTCCATTGGAAGTTGGGGAGAATTAGAGAGTCAATTCGCGAGAAACTTTTGCTCAACATATAAGTGCCCAGCATCGCTAGAAGAAATCAAGTCGTGCGTCCAGCAGAAAGGCGAAGCACTACGTTCTTATATACAACACTGGAGTGTAATCAAAAACTCAGCAGAAGACGTCTCCGATGAAAGAGCGATAGATGCTTTTTCGAGCGGCCTTCGTCATACAGACCTAGTGGAAGAGATAGGAAGAGCAAGGCCAAAAACGGTATCAGAGCTAATGGAAACAGCCAACAGATTCGCCGATGGAGAAGACGCGTACAATAACAAAAGGGGCCGATCATCGGAAGTCGACAGAACAAGCAGGCAAAGGCGAAGATACCGCAATGGTGACAACTACGGAAGAAGAAATCAGATAGCCGCAGGATATGATGAAAGGAACGAAGAAGGCTATGAAAACATTGAATTCCCTACAAAAGACAGCAGGAGAAAGGAGAACCCAAGGTACTCGGGTCCTTCGGCAGAAGATATGTTATATGGTCCTTGTCGCATCCATTATGCTTACCTAGACGGGAAGAGAGTGTCCAACCACCAGATGAAGGATTGCAGAACCTTCCTAAGGTTGCAAAACGCCATGGATTCAAGTCAAGGGGCACGGCAGGGAGGAAAAAGCATGTGTCAAGGATATCAAATGCAACGACTCGCAAAATAGCTGGAGTCAAAAGTATATATATCAGCAATGATCCAACCAGTACCAAAGTCAAAGAAAGAAAGGAAGAGCATATCAAGACAGGTCAACCTAGCAATAACATCACCACCAGCTACCACGGAGTATCTAAAGTGGTCCGATCAACCAGTTAGGTTCAGTAGAGCAGACCATCCGAGGAAAGTCCCTAGACCAGGCCACTCGCCAATGGTGCTCAAAGCCCAGATAGAAGGATATGATGTCGGAAGAGTATTCATGGACGCATGAAGCGGTATAAACCTAATATACGCCAGAACGTTGAGAGCAATGTGCATATCATTGGAAAATCTAAAGCCAACAGATTGTTCTTTCCACGGAATAGTACCAGGAGCCGCAAATTACCCTTTGGGCAAAATAGAACTCGACGTCTGTTTCGGTGACAGCAGCAATTATCGCAGAGAAAAGCTGGAGTTTGAAGTCATGGACTGGCCCTCACAATATCACGCAATCCTGGGACGCCCAGCATTTGCAAAATTCATGGCAGTACCTCATTATGCATATCTCACACTCAAGATACCAGGACCTAAAGGAACGATCACGGTACAAGGAAGTTTTGAAGTATCCAACACCTGTGACAAATAATTTAACAGGTTGGCACAAACCTTCGGCATGACAGCAGAGTACGAAAGACTAAAAGGCGAAACCGACCACAACGTGCTACCTAACGTCGTGCGATCCCTGTCAGATCAGGCTTTCGATGCAACTCAAGACTCGAAGAAAATACAGGTCCACCCGACGGATCCAAACAAGACCACTTCCATAGCGGTAAACTTGGACCCCGCATAGGAAAGCACGCTCATCGAGTTCCTCCATGAGCGCTGGGAAATCTTCGCCTGGTGTCCCTCAGATATGCTAGGTGTTCCCAGGGAACTCGTCGAGCATGCACTAAATGTGGATCCTAAAGCAAAGCCGATCAAGCAACCACTACGACGATTTGATGAACCCAAGAGGAAAGCAATAGCATCAGAGTTACATAGGCTGGAAAACGCAGGGATCATCCGAGAAATCAAAACATTGACTTGGGTATCTAATCCAGTAATAGTCCCTAAGAAAAATACAGACGTACAAAGAGTATGTGTCGACTACACATCTCTCAACAAGCACTGTCCAAAGGATCCCTTCCCCTGCCTCGCATTGACCAAATAATCGACTCAACAGCAGGATGCGAAAGGCTTTCCTTCCTGGACGCATATTCCGGCTACAACCAGATCAAGTTGAAGAAAGAAGACGAGGAAAAAACAGCTTTCATAATACCTTATGGCGTGTTCTGCTACCAAGTCATGCCTTTCGGCCTAAAAAATGCAGGAGCAACTTATCAGAGGATGATGCAAAACTGCCTTGGAAGTCAAATAGGGCGAAACATCCAAGTTTACATCGATGACGTGGTCATCACCACGAGAAAGGAAGAATCTCTTATCAGCGACCTGGCGGAAACCTTCGACAACCTGAACAAGTACAAGCTCAAGCTCAACCCGACAAAATGCTCCTTCGGCGTGTCAGCAGGGCAACTTTTGGGGTTCCTAGTATCAGCAAGAGGAATAGAGGCAAACCCAGAAAAGATACAAGCAATATTAACAATGGGAAAACCAACAAAGCTACACGACGTACAGAAGCTCGCAGGGTGCGTTGCGGCGCTAAGTCGATTTGTGGCTCGGCTAGGAGAGAAGGCACTACCTTTCTACGCGCTCATGAAAAAATCAGATGATAAATTCGAGTGGACGAAAGAAGCGGACGTGGCCTTCACGCAGTTGAAAAAAGTACTCTCCACACCTCCGGTGCTAGTTGCACCAAAGGAAAAAGAACCACTACTATTATACATTGCAGCAACACATCAAGTGGTAAGTATAGTACTAGTAGTCGAAAGAAGTGAAGAAGGAAAAGCTCACGGCGTTCAGAGGCCAGTGTATTTCATCAGTGAAGTACTCTCTCCAACAAAGCAAAGGTACCCGCACTACCAAAAGCTCGCATACAGTGTTTTCACAACAGCCCGGAAACTACGACAATACTTCGCGGTGCATCCAATCATAGTGGTCAATGAAGCACCACTCTCTAATATATTGAACAATCCTTCAGCAACAGGACGTGTCTCCTTATGGGGAATTGAATTATCACCCCTAGACATCACGTATGAAAAGCGAAAGGCAATCAAGTCACAAATTTTGCCAGATTTTACAGCAGAGTGGCTGGAGTTACAAAGTACAGGTCCTCCAGATCTATCAAGTGTGTGGACGATGTATTTCGATGGCTCCAAAAGAATCCAAGGCGCAGGAGTAGGCGTAGTCCTGATTTCACCACAAGGCGACAAACTGAAATATGTGTTACAGATGAGTTTTCCACAAGCTTCCAACAATGAAGCTGAATATGAGGCGTTGCTCCATGGAATGAAAATGGCAAAAGCTTGTGGAGCAACCCGACTTAAAATATTTGGAGACTCGAACCTCGTCGTTCAACAAGTAATGAACAGATGTGACGCCATCAGCGACAACATGACAGCATACAGAAACTTATACTACTACCTTGAAGGAACATTTGATGGATGCGAAGTTTTGCATGTCAGCAGAGCCAGCAATGAGGAAGCCGACAATTTAGCAAACATCGGGTCCCAATGTTTACCCGTTCCACAAGGAGTCTTCTGGGAGGAAATCATGGAGCGATCAATAAAGAACAGCAAAACATCGACTACGGAAGGGCAACCAACAAGCTCGGGGGCTGGAAAAACAAGTGTAGCAGAACCATAAGAAGTCATGATGATAGAAGAAACTTGGATGCAGCCATATCTGGCATACATGATAAACAAAATACTACCCGAAGACACGGTAGAAGCCAAAAGGATAATACGATGATCCAAGGCCTTCGTTGTGATATAGGGAAAATTATATAAGAAAAGAATATCAGGCGTCCTGCAATGATGCGTTACTCCTCAAGAAGGACAAGAAATCTTAAAGTATATTCATGCAGGGGTATGTGGACATCACGCGAGTAGCAGAGCTATCGCAACCAAGGCCTTTAGAGCAGGATTCTATTGGTTAATAGCCATCGAAGACGCAAAAGATATAGTTCAAAAGTGTGAAGCATGCCAAAGGTTTGCATCTCGGCCACATGCGCCAGCAGCAGAATTACAACCAATACCATTATCATGGCCCTTTGCGCAGTGGGGTCTCGACATGGTGGGAAAATTGCACAAGTCTTGGCCAGGAGGGCACGTCTATATGTTGGTGGCAGTCGACAAATTCACCAAGTGGATAGAAGCAGCCCTAGTGACAACCCAAGATTCTAAAGCCGCAATAAATTTCATCAAGTCTATAGTCTTTCGCTTTGGAGTACCACACAGCATAATCACAGACAATGGTACGAACTTCACGTCGAAAGAGTTCAAGGACTATTGCGAAGGACTGGGAATCAAATTGAAGTTTGCATCTGTAGCACATCCAAAGACAAATAGACAAGTCAAAAAAGCCAATGGCTTAATATGCAATGGGATAAAGAAGCGGCTGTTACCACCCCTCGAAAAGGCCAAGCACGCTTGGGTAGATGAGCTACCCTCCATACTCTGGAGTCTACGAACTACACCCAACGCAGCTATTCAAGAAACACCCTTTTTCTTGGTCCATGGCGCAGAAGCTGTGCTTCCAGTTGAAATAACTCATGAAGCTCCAAGGATCGCAGCATACGATGAAGCAACTTCCACAGAAGCACTGCAGGATGATGTAGACACACTCGATGAGGCAAGAGACATAGTGCTCGCTAGAGCCACTCAGTATCAGCAAAACTTGCGAAATTACCACAGCAGTCGAGTTCGTCCGCGATCTTTCGCGGTAGGAGATCTAGTTCTACGACTCAAGCAAGATAGCCATGGAAAACTCGAGTCCCCATGGGTGGGACCTTACATTGTGACAGAAGTGATACCAGGAGGAGCTTATCGACTACAAAACAAGAAAATGGGGCAACACGAAAGTAACCCGTGGAATGCAGAGCAACTGCGATGATTCTACGCATAGGCGAAATATGGAGACTAAGGAGTTTTTTCGAGTTATGACCCTCTGGATCCAGAACATGAGGCCATAGGTCGGGTTCATTGGGTCAAATCGACAATATGTGTAAATATCTTACTTTACACTCGGGGGCTAAGACCCTCGAGTCGTACGAAATAATATTATTAACAAGTTCTTGCGATTATCTATGATATACTGTACGGTTGATCACAACCCGATATTTTCGACAGCGCAATAAATGGTTCAAAGGAACCCGATAAAATATCAAATGCACACCTCGGAAACATGATTTGTTCCTATTGTAAAACACATAATTCAGATACGATGGTTCATTAAAAGTAAGCACGATAGCTGGATTACATAGCAAAGAAATCTAGTGAAACTACGCTTCGGCTTCGTACTCCTTCTGGCACTAGGTGCAGTCGAAGATTCTCACATCGAACTTCGATGTGCCAACATGATAGTCAAAAGTCATGAAGTACCCCTGATGGAGGTCATGATCCTCTGCAAATCGTGACCAGCCGCCCTTGAAGAATTGCTCACCGGCGCCGTCGTACCACACCTCCACTTCATATGGAGTTCCCCCACCAGAATGTTCGCGGAGAACTACTTTGCGCAGTTCCCGCCCATCCATGAAACTCGTGAATTTTGATGGCAGACGTTGAATCTCACGGCATTGCGGGCCGGCGATGCAGAAGAACGAGAAGAGTCTGGGCGGAGCAGGAGCCGCACTAGCAGACGGAGTGCTTGGACCAGGTGCAGAGGGCACCTTGGGTTTGTTTTTGCTCCCAGCCAGACGGCCAGGGTACCGTTTCACCAGAGCGGATGGCGAAGCCGCCAAAGCATCAATCGAAGCCTTGTTCTTGCTGCCGCGAGGGCGGCTGCGGCCTCGCTTCTCCACCGGGGCACCAAGGTTCAAGCGGGACCCGCTGGCATCAGCCATGGAGTTAGGAGTTGGGAAGAGAAACCCTAGATGAGTTTGAGAGGAGAAAGATGGAGCGGCGGAGAAGCTAAATACTGGATTAGGGTTTTTACCTATCGCCAGACGTGCTTTATTTATAAGCACGCATAATGGGCCTTAACAGGGGCCAAAATATAATCGCAGGCTTTTATATGCTGCCCAGAGCAGACGATAACAGACAGGTCAACGTATTGAGGATAAGAAGGCATAAAAAAGAGGATGAAGGAAGAGAGGAAAATAAAGAAGCAGGGAGTATGAAAAATATCTGTCAAAGAAGCACAAGTTTACCCCATCTTCGACTCGGGGGCTTATGAGATTCGAAGAAAAAGAATACATTGTGTAAGTGAAAGAAGTCGAGAATTAATACACGAAGAAGTACAAAAATATGCTTATCTATTTTTTTGAGCCTATACCCGAAAAATTTTGGCCATAGCCTCGGGGGCTACTCCCATCGGGAGCGCTGGACGCGCACCTGACGATATTTATTCATAAGTACTGGAGCAAGAAAGATGAAAGAGCAATCAGGAAGTTCTATTACTCCCATCGGGAGCAACCTTTTTTTAATTTAAGTAACTCGAATATTTTATACTCTGAAACAGTCAAACAAGGTTGCGACATATAATTCTCGAGTTACGTCATCGCGACTAAAACTCGAATGCCGTGATTTATCACGAAGGTAAGACCCCGAGATCCGTCCTGCATGGCCCGGTATACGCACATGGATGCGCTCTGCTGGTATGTATCCGTGTCTACGACGCGAAGAAAATCCTGGTGGACGCACTGGGTACTCTGAGAATCACTGGGATTCATTCTTTGTAAGTCCTCAATGCGGCAAAAGATTGGATTTGACCGGTTTCCCAAATTCAAGACCAAGGGGATTGAATTTGAAGTAGTTGACAAGTATCTGTTCCGGCAGTTAACTGGCCTCTTGATCCGTCAGAGTTGTCAGGCTTGTTCATCAAAACCCCTTGCGAGGTATTATAATGAAAATAAGTCGGAAGACCAAGTCGAAGATTTAAAAGATATGAAGAAGTCAAAGAAATGATCAAGTCGAAGATTTAAAGATTAGAGATTCAACCCGAATCTGCAATTCTGGTAGAATCTCAGGGGCTACTGACAAGGGAATAGATAATAGAGCCCGTTAGTTGAGTACCCCTGAAGCCCGTTAAGATATGCCCAATTGTAATACTAGTCGAAATACGAGTTCTTACCGTATGTTGATATTGTAATCTGTATCAGACCCTACCCGATCCTCGAGACCTGGCCACCTATATATAGGGGCCAGGAGGGGACGTTGTAGGTCAGATTGAAAGCAAGCCAGGTTCTACACCCACGTTTACTTTCATAAGCCACCTTGTTTGACTGAGTTTACCTTCGAGTTCATCCGACGCCCTATCTCCCCGATCCTAAGTCCTTCATCTAGGACATTTGTCGAGTTAACCCCTCGTCATTCGGTGTAGCAGCGAGCGGTGTATAGATTTTTCTAGGCTTAGATGGCTAGAATAACAGCTAAATATGTACATGTGTAACCAAATTCTTTCACGCATAAGGGAAAACAACGACTAGATGACACTTTGGTAAGTAAGGAGCATTTGCCCCGTGAAAGGTTACGAATGTGTTTGGTTCAAGAGCAAGGAGGGATAAGTTCAGGATATGCGCACATCCACATGGTTGAAGATTTTATTTTTCATTTGGTTGAAATAAAATTTAATTTGGTTCATCCCCATGGTTTGCAAATATACAAATAAGTTCTAATATGGGTTGCTAGGTTGAATTTAGGACCTCGACATATATTTTCTAAATGAAGGCAAAAACTTTGCTTATTTCACTGATTAACAAGAAATTAGATTACAAACTAGCCTCATGGCTCGATTACAAAGCCTACTATTGCGGCATAACAAAGCACAACTGTTTCACGCTCGCGGCTCCTCATATATCAGCATTCTATTTAATGGTAAAAATTACCATGGATGGCATAGAAGCGAAGTTTTAAAAGACTCTTGCATTTCTTTCATTCCATATTTCTCAAGAGGCGATAAAGAACAAAGAAGATGGCACTTTATGCTACCGATGATGAACCTTGGTGGCACCAATCTTCAACCATGGCGAAATTATTTCAAAGGGAGGTATCATAATCCGCCAAGCCAATCTTAGATGACATACCAATTGTGTAGAGAATGTATACATTGGAATAGGAGGTGCGTCTTAGTCTCCCATTCCCTCTTGCATAGTTGGAAAGTATGTATTGAAGTTTTGCCACCCGTCCACACTCATTTTTTTGAACCAACCAAGCAAAAAATCACACTTTGGGGGGAGGGGCAATTCCCCCACACTATTGGCACCATAAAAGAAGTAGGTGTTGACTCAAATTGCATCAAGTAGGACAAGGCCACGTAGAATTTTGCATTGTTGGTAAGCTTCATGCGATTTCCATGATGTCATTGTTGATGGAGGCGTAGAATAGCTCCATTTCCATGGCATCACATGGGTGCCCCAGTCCAATCCAAGTGTGTTCTGGGTCCACCCATTCTTACCAATGCCACCTTAATTAGCCTCAAAGCCCTTGCAAATTTCTTGAGGTCCAAAATGCCAAGCCCACCCATGGTTTTAGGACGGAAAATCTCATCACATTTTTCCTTACATTTCCCCTGAAAACTTTATGTGCCACCACCCAAAGGTAAGCCCGCTCGAGCTTCATAATAGCCATCATGATGTCTTTTGGAGGAGCCAAAGCAGTGAGGGGGTATATCGCTTTTGAGGTGAGCATGGATTTCATGAGAGTGGTTTTACTAGCTGTAGTAATAAATCCTCTTTCCCAACTGGAAGCCTAATTACCATTTGTTCACCGTGAATTTAAAATCCATACTCCTAAGGTGTTGAACGGAGAGCGGGAGACCCACAAAGTGAACCGAGAGCATTAGAACCACACACACAACTAATTTTTTGGCATATGTTGTCAATGAATCGCTAGATTGCCCATTAAATCTGGGACACCCGTTCTAGATTTCTGAATTATACGTTGACTATTTTTCCGATATGATAATAGATGGTGATGGCACGCTTCTATTATTTAAAGTGCCACTCGTTGGGACTCCAAGCAGAGTGATGAAGCAAGAGAAGTTTTCCCCACAAGGGTGACTCGGGGTTTATATCGAACTCTCGGGGAAGACTGAGGTGGTTCCTTTTCTTCACTCTTCTAGGAACCAGCAACAACAAACAAAAAGCTTTGCGTGCCCAACTAACAATTGTGATTGTCGGCACCAACAGGTCGCAAGTTTACAAAAACAAAATAAAAAAAGTAAGCAACAAAGGTTTTTTTGATTTTCAAGTTTAATAGCATAAAGTGAAATAGCATAAAAGTAACTGGAGAACTTCTTATGGCTAAAAGTTGGACCCGGGATCACGGTTTTAATTGATCTCCTTCTCTCATAAACATGGTGGTAACAAAGCACAGGCGACAAGTTAAAATCATGCAAACACACAAGATGTCATTGGTATGAATAAATATGGGCATCGCATCCAAACATAAAGCCAGCTACTAAAGATCAACTCACTAATACTCCTCTGACAAGGTAGTCCACCTCATATAAAATCTAAGACTTAATAGAGTATTGCATTCAGACATGTAACTTGATGTTGAAAACACATATGCATCCTTGTAAACAAGACATCCTTTATGTGACTGGTGTTTATGCAACGTAATCTTTTCTCCCTAGTGAGACAACATAGATAGTTAAAACCACAGTAGTCACTTCCCCAAACTCACTACAATATTTCTCCAACTAATACATACATCCCCCACACGCGCTCTAGCATACTACTTTGATCAGGACAAGCATAAAATAATAGGGTACCATATACATCTACTTATACATCAAGAACATAAACATATTTGCATCTCCTAAATCATCTCACAAACATAAGATCCACCACGGAGTAATACAAATATAGTCACAATCATGATAGGTAGCTTATAAAGGATATATGATATAGAGGAAAATAATAAAGGGTTTATTTGCATATATCATTAGTTCATAATAAGTTTAATGTTCTGTAATGACACTACTCCAAGTGCAGATTGTTGTAGCAAGAGTAATTTTCCCACAAGGATGACTCGTGAGGCAACCTGCAAAACAATCTCCTTGTCTTGCGTTTCCAACTCCACCGAGTGGTTGTCAAGCACAAGTTTTCGGTATAAGTACGGCTAAATAATATAAAATAACAAAAAGTATAATAAATTAATGATGTAAATAAAAGGTGTTTTTGAATTTTTGATATGATTGCAAAATGTAAAAGATATTTTTGTATTTTCGAATTTAATTATAACTGAAAATAAAAGGACACGTGCAAGCGTTGGAAATATGCTTTCTTATGATTAAAATTGGACCGGGATTCATGGATTCACTTGTCTACTCTCTCATAAGGTTGTGGTGGCATTAAACGCAAAATAGATGACCGAAACAATGATATGATTTTATTATGTTACTTGTTAGTATTCGTATGGGCATCACGTCCTAACATAAAGATGATAATACACATCTTACTTATACTCCACTAGAAAGAAATAACCTTCAAGCAATCTAGTATTAAGAATTAACAGAGTATAGCCTGACATGATGGTGAACAACAAATATACTACCGCTTGGACATATTATGATAGAACCAAGTCCATGAATGTCAACTTAGGATTATTTGTTGTCACTTAGAAATATAGCACATGCATTCTTTCTATCCCTAGTGAGATAACTACGGATTAGTAAACACCATAGCAGGTCATAAAATTGCTATCACAATTCACTACTACTACCAAGATACTCCATCTAATACACATCATCCCCCTCATGATCTCGCATACTAGTCTACCAATAATCTATACAAAATCAGCCGCCAACAATGCTCTAAAATGCTTTGCTTTTATATATATGTATCTGTTTAATCTATTTGCTTCACATACTTTTGGAGTTAATCTACAATCCAATCCAGGGTTACTGCAGTGCGGGCCAAGTCACTGACAGTAGCTGCCCAAATTTTAACCCGCTAGCTATTGATCGCTGAACCGTGTGGGTCAAATATCTGACGGGGACCAGAACTGACTGTAACATCCCAGGATGTGAGGCTAGAAATAGACAGGAAACAGGAGTGTGCATTGCATTCATGCATAGAAAATCTGGGAAATTTTTGCGCTTTTAATTAAAACTTGTCAAAGTGATTGAAGTTTCTCTTAAGTTGGTGGAACTGAAGTAGCTCATCAACTGAAGTGCGATAAACTCCAACATGACCTTTGTTAACAACCTTGTTTTGGGTAGAGATAATTACAACAACTAAAAGAGATGAATGTGAGGTAGGATTAACATGCTAAAACATCACTTTAGGTCCTTCTATCCAATCCTACCATGATTATCATGGCATTTCATAAACCTAAATCATTGATACCATATCTAGCATTAAGGAAGACAACACAAGTCTTACCCTTGAATCTTGATCTATCCTATCCTCATATCTTGATCTATCATCATCTTTCACATCTAAATCAATTCATCTTCAAAACAAGAAAAGAGAGTCCATAGCCATGCTAGTGTTATTCCTATCCCTTGAGATTGAACCTTAGGGTATAATCTAGGAATCCAGAAGTAGGAGAGACTAACCTAATACCAAGCTGAGTAGAGGAGCTATCTCAACAATAAGTATGGTGTATACCACAAGAAGATTAGAGCCATTGCTAGATAGATATCAAATGTGTAGTACTCTGGAATTAAGAAGTGATATGGAGTTCTATTAGCTATATGGATGTTCTAAGAGAATAGCTTAGTACAGGTTAACCCTGGACCTTGATTAGCCAAATGGAAACCAAGCCATATGATCAAAGGAATATAATGTCATCTCAATTATCTATTGTTTGTGGAATACATGATTAACCAAGTAGAAACCTAAGCTATATGATCAATGGATCAAAATGATCATTATCATGTCACATGGAAGTGGGAGAGTGACATATAGGAAGTCAATGGATCAAAGCTAACCAAATTATGGTACATATAAGATTGATACAAGAGAAGTACTATTCAGGTGATGAGAGATAGACCCTATATGGGAATACCATAGTGGTGGAGATTATATTCTTAATCTCTGGAGGTAGATACAATCAAGTATTGATGCATAGACACAAGGAGTAAATTTAAGAGTAGAAGGAACCACAAAGTGGAATGTGGATTACAAGTAGTATAGTATCCTATCCCTAGAAGTCAACATCTAGGGAAATGCATGGATTTGATTGACTAGACCCCAAGAGGAGGTATTGGTGGAGTGTTGAGCATAAAACCTTGAGAATGAGTAAGAAGGATGCTTAGTTCAGCACTCAAAGGGAGTGAGTTGAATAACCTTAGGATTAGAAGTAATACAAAGGTTATCCCTAATAAGATTATGTAAGAGCTTTAGTGCCAAGCTTAGAACGTGGGTTTAGGAGGAGAAGTCGATGAAGGAAATAAGAATATACATGATGGGAGTTGATGAAGGAAATAGTTGATCATGTCAAGTATATGATCATACTTATTTAAGGGGGGTGATTATGCTATTTATGGAACCTAGTTTGATAAGAAGATATCATCCATCATAAGGAGATGGTAGAGGAGTTAATAAAACTATCCTTGTTTAGGAGGGAAACATTCTTATAGAGATCCAATAGAGACCCCTGTATAAGTACATGTTTTACTTAAGTAAAGAAACTTTATATAGGCGGAGGTATCAAAAGCCTAAACCCTAAGTTCTGGTTTAACTTAGACTTTGTATATGCCACACTAATCCTATCTTAGGTGACCATCTTCTTAATGAGAGGAATGCATTCTTTTCACATCCTCTACCTTCTCTTTAGCCATTTGGAACTCTATTCTATAATTCATATCTCAACTTATGCATCACTTTGTGACCATAAGAAAAACCCCATAATCATATCTTGTCTCCAAATCCAAGGAGTATATCAATTCTTCTAAGTCCAATTCACATCCATCAGTTGGAGGTCATCTCACATGTGATTATGTGCATCTATGACTCAATCTTAAATCTTTTTTTTAAAGAAAGAGAATAAACCTTCTTAAGAAAATCAAGTAAAGCATCAAGAAACTATTCCTTCCCTTGGAATAGTCTTAAAGTCAATCCAAGTCATTAACAACACATGAGGAACATAAAATCATGATCTTTAGATCATACATATAATTATGAAGTCCATCCCTAGAAAACACCCTATGTAAGTTATTTTCTTGTATTCTAAATCTAAACCAATGCTCCAATATATCATTATTGAAAAGAAACATCCAAGTCTTATTAAAATATTTCAAACCCTAAAAATGTGATGCCAATGAAACCATGTCTATTAATACCCTATTTAAATCATAACTACAAACAAACAATTATATGTGGTAATGCACATATAAGACCCCTCTAATACAGTATGTCATACCAATAGAACATTAGTTGTATTTTCGAAAGATTCCCAAACTTAAAATATTGCAGAAATAGAATTAAAATAGTAGAATTGAAACCAGAAAAATAAAAAATATAAAAAAAAGAAAACAAAGCAGAAAAAAGGAGAAGAGGCTCACCTGGCCGTGGCCCGTTAGTCCAGCCAAGGAACCGTCCGGCCTAGGTACCGTTTTGGCGAGGGCAGAAGAAGAAGAAGTCATCTTCTTCCTCTCGCTGCGTGTCGACAGCACGGCGGCGAGGGCCACATCGCTGGCCGTCTTCTATGACCGCCGCCGAAGCCATTGACCACCACATAGTCATCCTAATCCTCTCCTTGTCCTCTGCCAGTCGAGTTCAAAGAGATTCGCGCCCAGAACATGCACCTTGGTGCCTCCAGATCCCAACCATCACCGTCGTTGATACGTCGGAGCCGACCACCCCCCTGCTCTATAAATATTCCGGGAGCTCCGTCAAGAAACCCTAGGAACCCTAACCCACCCCAATCCCTCTCTTATTCTCTTTGTCTTCTGTAATCACCCGGGGGACCTCGCCGGAGCTCTGCAAGTTGAGATTGATGGAGGGCACCTCGAGCCCCAGTAAGAGGTCCAGAAGAAGCGCCGGACCGAGCTGATATGCCAGGTGGAGTTAATCGAGAAGGGGATCTCAGAGTAGGGAGAATCGGGTTGTTCTCTTTCGTAGAGGATCATCGGAATTCCAGCGATTACGTTCAACTCCGATAACCTCAGCTCTTCCCGAGTACCTCAACGAGCTCCTGGTGAATAGGCGCATCTAAGGAGTGTCTTCTAGCATCATCTAGTGGCCTGTAGCCCATTTTCGATTTGAGCCACTGCACACCGTCGCAGATGGTGGTCGCCGATGACACTCCGGTGACCTCTTGACAGCGGCGATGCCACCATTTGATTCGTCTAGATACTTTGGTTCGAACGCGCTCGACCAATTGTCCCCGGGAACCTGAAATCAGCGTCGTTGCCGCTCGCCACTGCGCAGGCATCTCGCTGTCGGTGAGGTGACGTGGCGGGTGGGACCTAATGGCAGTTTGACCTGGTCAATTGCCATCGTGGCATATGACCTGGCCAGGACCCACTGGTCAGTGTCCTTAGCTAGGTGACGAAGCGGTACCAAAAGTATTCAGTTATTAACCCAAATTCGAAATTAGCAGTTCCTTGTACTTAAAATATGAGAAAAATAGCAAAAAAACTTTGAAAATTCATAACTATTTCAGTTTTAATCAGAAAAATACAAATAATATATCAAAATGATCACAAAAAGATCTATTTGTCTGTACTGTAAGATTATATACTTGTGTGGAATAATTTTGAGTGCAATTCAAAAACATGTTTAAGTACTATTTTCGAATATGAATTTGAAACAAATTTAGGAATCAAATAACTTTTCTAAATGAGAAATGGATGTTTATAAACTCAAATTACTTTATTGAAACAACATTTCATTATTTAAGTTTAACATTTCAAAACTTTACTATTAGTATTTAAAGACCTAAAACTGATTTCCCTAAATAATTTTTAAATACTAAAATCAAGAAAAATCCTAAATAACTATTGGCTTGTAATAAAATCTATTTTCAACTATAATCTAGTAATTGAAAATTGTCTTATTAAGAGTTACTTTAAATCATGAGAATGTCTAAAACCAATTTAGGAATCATTTAAAATTGTGATTCAAACCCTACTAGCTAATAAGAAAGGAACCTATGTTTTATTATTCAGTTCAACCTTCCTATAAAGTAAATGACCTGTAAAAGGTAATTTTATACTAATGTCCTTTATGAAATATGTTCTTCAAAAGTTATTCTTTTAAGAATATATCAAAAAAGCATTTCACCAAACCATATGATTTCTGATGACAACTGCCTAGATAGGTTAAGATTGTTGTCAACCCTAAAACTAATGAATGATGTTATATGATATGCTTACTTCAACCTTGCATGTCCATAATCAACCAATTATTTGCTATTCATAAGAAGCAACTTAAAAGTGTTACTTTCAAGTCCCCACCTTATTACTAGTCTTTTGCAGGAACAACCAAGCATGATATTAAACCACTAAGATAATAGTTCATATTCAAGATTTATTCTTTTGCTTGGAATAACAAGTTAACCTAAAACCCTTAACCATACTTGAGTGTATAACCCCTAAAAGTGCAACATATATTTAAAGAAATCACCATAACTCAATGATAAGAAGTCATCGGGGTTAGGTTACGCTTAGAGCGATGCATATAATATCTTATGCATATCATGCTGCAGATTTCTAACATCATCCCTACCGGATAATGATTGCTATTTCAGAATTGGGATTTCTATTGTATCGAAGACCTTGACTCACATAATCTTGCAGTCAAAAAGGCAAGTTCACTCTTTCTCATACCTCTTGAGTATTTTTATCAAATTACTTGCAAATATATACCTGTGGTATTACTACTGCATTTAAAGGCAAAAGGTTCCCTTTTCATAATTAATATGAAGTAGTGGTTTCGACCAGAATGGTTGTTAGCCTAGGATGGTGGGCAGTGGGACCATGGTATGGTAATTGTGGTTGGTGGAGGTCCCACTGCAACTGGAAAGATCACCTAGGATTAATAACAAATATCGCCAGTGATTCTAGTGCCGTAAATTATGGTCAACCATAAGACCTGTTATGGGACGAAGAAGTCAGCTGTATCTTTTTTCCTCTCGCATATCAATGGATGCGCCTTACCGTAGCTATTGACATCCTGCCGGGGGCAACATGAGGGTGGAATTACCGTAAAGATTCCACGACACAGGGTCCACAAAGGACAAGCCATGTCGTAGCTATTGTCAGCCGGGGGAGCAATAGGTGAGGTGGAACCCTAAATGTTCCACGGTATTGGTGGTCTATGATGGATTGTAAGGGTTGCCTGGATCGGGCTATCTATAGAGTAAAGGGAAGGCCAAGGTCCAGAACGGTCTACCATAGATAAAGGGGAGGGCAGACTTACAAAAGGGTGGGTATGCAGGGTCACGGAGAAAAACAATGATTGGCTTGGATCATCGACTGGGCCCCATATCAAGGAATTATGGACGAGCCTACAACTCAGTTGTGCAACAAGGCTTTGATCTCTTATGGGTACAAGTGACCACATCTGCAGAGTGTAAGAAAGTATCTGGATACTCCCTGTTCTGGGAAGGAGCTGCGAACGCGGCAGGAAAGGAGCCCCTCGAAGCTCTAATCAACATGTGAAGGCTGACGGACATAGTTCTTTTGAATAAAAGCAACCTCTTGAAGAAATGTTTACGAAAACTTGCATTTCCAAACGACTCTTGGGTCTAAGGCTGTAGCTTGTGCATAAAACACCTTATTCCTTATATGAACTTGCTGAGTAACGCTCGTTACTCACCCCACTCCCTCTTAACCCTTGCTTAGACTGGAGGCAACACAAGGAAGCAACCTCGAAACACTGAAGATGAAGATGAAGCCCTCTATCAATGACAAAACTATCAGCAGAGTCAACGACTATATCAAACCTGGTGGAAAACTAGAATAGGAATAGAAGGGACCCAATTCCCTAATCCTAGAACCTAAGTAGTTAGGGTAATTCTGTAGCTTTAGTAGCAAGCCAACTGCATTAGTTGTAGCTCTAGTTTTGTCTTCAGCTTATTCCTTCTTGTTTGTAATCGCCAGAACTAAACCTCTACCTGTTGAGGAGGTTCCAAAGATCTTCTGTATGATGAAATTGTAATCCTATAGACATACCTTGGACCTACGATATTTCTGTTCTACCACTCGGATCAAGGTAATACTAGTGATATGTTGTTTCATTGGTGTGATGTCAACGACTTGCATACTACACATGCAGTGGTATGTGATACGTCTCAAAAGTATCTATAATTTTTTATGCTCCATGCTTGTTCTTATGCATTTTTATGCATTTTCCAGAACTAACTTATTAACAAGATGCCACAGTGCTAGTTCCCTGTTTTCTGCTGTTTTTGTGTTTCAGAAAAGTTACACAGGAAATATTCTCGGAATTGGACGAAACAAAAGCCGAACATCAGAAATTTAACGAAGCTTTCAGAAGTCCAAAGAGGAGACAGAGGGGGGCCACAGGGCGGCCACACCATAGGGCGGCGCAGTCTGCCCCTGGCCCGCGCCCCCTGGTGGTGAGGCCACCCTGGCCCACCTCTGGCGCCGCCCCTTTGCCTATAAAGACCCCCCGATGGGAAAAACCTAAAGACCCGATCAATTTTCCAGAAACACATCGCGATCCGCCACCGTCGCCGACCCGAGATTGGGAGGGTCCAGAAGCTCTTCTCGGCACCCTGCCGGAGAGGGGAATCGCCACCGGAGGTCTCCTTCATCGCCATGCTTGCCTCCGGCGTGATGAGTGAGTAGTCTACCTTGGACTATGGGTCCATAGCAGTAGCTAGATGGTTGTCTTCTCCACCATGTGCTTCATGTTTAGATCTCATGAGCTGCCTTACATGATCGAGATCATCTTTGTGTAATTCTACATGTTGTGTTTGTTGGGATCCAATGAATATTGGTGTTATGTTGAGTTGATGTGTTGAATCATATATCTTATGTTATCTCTATGTTGTTTATGATCTTGCATGCTCTCCGTTGTTAATAGCTATCTTGGCCAAGTAGATACTAGTGACTCCAAGAGGGGGTATTTATGCTCGATAGTTGGGTTCATACCTCTATTTAATCTGGGGGAGTGACAGAAACCTCTAAGGTTGTAGATGTGCTGTTGCCACTAGGGACAAAACAACATTCTTGTGTCCAAGGACATTCGTTTTGTTTACATTACACACTTTGCTTAATGCAGTTATCTGTTGTTCGCAACTTAATACTCGTGGGGTGTTCGGACGATATCCCCATGGGTGGATTATTAGCCATAGATGCAGTTGGATAGCGGTCTATGTATTTTGTTGTAATGCCCAGAGTAAATCTCATAGTGATCCTCGCGACATATGCACGTTATATTTATTCTATCAATTGCCCAACTGTAATTTGTTTACCCAGCATGTTGTTATTTATTTTATGGAGAGACACCACTAGTGAACTATGGACCCCGGTCCAATTTCCTTTACATTGTTACACCATTTTACTTTTACTCACACTGTTTACTTTCTCGCATACTACTATTGTTTTCCACTCGATACGCTCAATCCTTTGTTTACAGCAAACCGGTGAGATTGACAACCTCATCGTAAGTTGGGAGCAAAGTGCTTGGTTGTGTTGTGTGCAGGTTCCATGTTGCAGCTGGTGCAAAGCAAAGCCCTGGACGAGGCGCCTAATAAATTGTTCGGAACTGTCGCGAAGCTAGCAGGCATCACCTTCTGAAGTTTGGCTTTTTCCTACTGGACGACAAACCTTGATTTCTTACTAAGGGAAAACTTGCTAATGTGCTCATCATACCTTCCTCTTGGGGTTCCCAACAGGGTGGTCATCCTGCCCGCATCAAGCTAATTTTCTGGCGACGTTGCCAGGGAAAAAGAAGACTTCTGCAAGGGGAGTTTTGCACACACATCCTTTACTTTGTTTTTTGTTTTGCTTTACTTTATTTTTGCTTGCATTGTTTTATCAAAAATACAAAAAAAATAGTTTCCTTTATAGTTGTTACTTTATTACTCTTAGTTCATTATGTTGTTCCCTAAGTATGTTTTGGAGGACCTCGCAGTAGGTAGTGGTTCTATTATTGGGAAAAGTAATATTGAGGAGTTCTTTAATCATATTAGCATGCATAAAGATGTTGAGGATAAATCTTTGGCTGAGCTTGCTCCTAGTTATGAAGTTGCTTCTGCTTATTTAGTTCACATGTTGGAAGCTAGGTTTGCTAGCCTTAATTCTTTTATGCAATACATGTTTCTTAAGCTTCATGATATTGAAGACTCCAAAAAGAAGGATTTTATCTTGGAGACTTTGCGTAAAGAATTTAGAGATGTTGTTATTGAAGCTAGGAAGGTTTTTAAGCATTTTAATATGCTTGGTTCGTCTGTTAATGTTGTTGATACAACCAAAGAAGAAACCAAAGTACCAATACCTAGCAAACTTTTGGGATTGCATGATGCTTTGGAAAATAATTTTGATTGGATCTGTCCTGAAAATCTTTTTAGTGATTGGAGTGAACCAAAGTGTGATCACAAGGGGTCTTCAAAAACTTATGTGGATGCAATACAATGCCTTATTGAAAAGACCTCTGCAATGGATCTTAATGCTTCTTTCGAAAATACTTGATTTGCACTTTCTGCGCCTAGCTCAAAGGCATTAAAGAAAAGCACTCTTGGGAGATAACCCATTGTTTTACTTTCAGTTATTTTTCTTTTATTTGAGTCTCGGAAGTTATTACTACTGTAATAACCGCTCCTTATCCTTTTTATTTCGTTTTTGTGCCAAGAGAAACCTCTAATTTGAGTGAGGTAAGATTTGGGGATGTTGCTGTCCTGAAACAGATTTCGGTGCTGCACCGTAAAAATTCTTGAAAATTCTCAGAATATCTTTTTGACCTGCAATTTCTTGTGCATATGCCCCAGGTTATATCCAAACTTTCATTAGTTATAAAATTTTTGATTTGAGAAACATAAAACCCTCGAAAAAATCGACCTTTGTCAGTTGTTCTGTTTTGACAGATTTCTGCCACTATTTGTATTTGCCTCTAGATCGCTTTCTTTTTGAGTTCTTTTGATCACAGAACTTTTGGGGAAGTTGCTACAGTAGTGTATGCTTTATATTTGGTGGTTTTGAGTTGAAATCTGAAGCAAAAGGGGTTGATTCATTATTATGCTTACACTAATGTTGCTAATAGAATTGTGTTGAGTTTTGTATGAAGGAAGTTTTCAAGTGTAGGGATTGGAGAATGATGAGATGAGTTGAAGAATGGACAAAAGCTCAAGCTTGGGGATGCCCATGTTACCCCAAGAAATATCCAAGAGGTACAAGCGTCAAAGCTTGGGGATGCTCCCGAGGCACCCCTTCTTGATCGGCAAAAATCAGGTCATCTTTCAACACACTATATTTTTATTGCTTCATGTACTATGCATTTTTCTTGGAGCGTCTTGTCTTTAGTTTTCAGTTTTATTTAGTTTTGTTTGCTGCAATAAATGGTTGGACCCCAACAAATTTATTTTGGAGAAGTTGCCTTGCTTTTCATTTGCTAAGAACACTCCGTTTTTCACTCTTATCGTTCAACGAGTGTTCTCTTTTTCTAGAACTGTGTTTAGCTTTCATTTTTCACCTTGATTTTTGTTCATATCTTGTTATATCTTTGCATCAAGGTGTATTTTGACCTCTGGTCCAAGTTGGTTTTCATCAAAAGAGTTGTTTCAAAAAGGTTCGAATGGTGTTGGAAAAGAGAAAAAAAATTATGCAAAAAAGTGGTTAAAAAAGGAGCTTGTTTAGACTGCGGCTTAGGCTTGTGCATGTCGTGCTTGATATCATTTTGATAGTATGCTTAGTGTTTTTTCTGTAGCATGACTTGTCTCCAATTACTGAGATTGCTTAATGAGCCTTTGAAAAAATCATGCGTTGTTTTTATTATTTGGAAGCATTAATTTGGTTTTCTCCTTGATGCTTTATTTGGGTTGACTTGGCGCATGCTTACACATGTTTGACTCATACAAAGTCGCCATAAGCCTCTATGATCATTTAGTTTTTGACTTTTGATGCCATCTTAAGCTTCTCTTAATGATGTTTTGTCGTATGCATGATTATGGCCGTTATTGCTCTCTTAATTGGTCGCTCCCAGTCTTTTGCTTGCCCTCATTTTGTACTGAGTATGAGCTCTACTTGTGCATCCTACTCCTAAAAACCAAGTTGTTCCAATGTGTCCACCATACATACCTATTAGCAATTTGCTATTCCAAAGTACATTTGACTTGATTTTATCTATCCTTCAAATTAAACTCTTTTTGGTGTTATGCAAAAATTGGTCAGTAAAGCTCTCATGAACCGGATGGCACACTTTACTTTTCTCGTTCTTACAGATTTGACATTGTGGCTCTCTTATGTTGAGTTGTTGTGCTTGCAAGTTGTAAGTTGGAAATTAGCCCAGCCATGCCGTCATGGGGCAAGCTTTCAACATTGCACTTCTTATTTGAGTTGATATTGTGATCTTTTGTTTATGGATACTCGCGATGTGAAATAATTTGGGAATCTTGCGGGATCATGAAGTTTGTATACGTGTTAGAGAATAGCCTGGGCCGCTAATCTAAGCCATGCATAATTCATGGTGGAAATTTACAGCATGCCCATAGTGAACATTCGATGACGCATCTCAAAATAAAAAGCTATACCAATGGTAAATAAAAGAGATGCCGAGGTGTTCATTGTCTGTTTGTCCTGTCATTTTGATGTGGGCTTGTTCCATGTCATCGGGCACGGAGGTACCCCGTTGGCGGTTCTGGATGATACGTGTATACTTACAATGACAAGAGCTTGCTTGGGACTCTAAGTCGAGTAGCATAAGGTTTGGGTATTCGTACTTCATGGGACACGAGGTTTTCAACTTATGATTTGTCAAGCATATGCTTCATAATTGTATTCGCATTAACTTTAACCATTCAAGATGCCTATGATGGGGGCAATGAGAGCTCAAAGCGAGTAAGTACCATAATTTTTGAAGATTATAAAACTTGCAATCACTGCTTCCCTCTGCGAAGGGCCTTTCTTTTACTTTTATGTTGAGTCACCACCTTCTACCTTTATGCACCGTCTAAGAGAGCATAGTTGTCATTCTGAGTTTAATGTGCATAGTCCCAAAGTTTATCATTGATTGATTCATGATTTTGGTTTCACTTGTTCTTAAATTACTTGTATCTAGTCGCCCTCTTAATTTGAAGGTGTCCTATGCATTTATGTTTTGCTCTCTCATGAAGGATAAGCTGAAAACCATTTGTATGTTTTTCCATATGATTTGAACACACGTTTGACTTTCATTGTTCCATTTTCATGATCTTTCGTTTGTGTTCTTTTTCATGTTATAACATGGTTGCTAAGTTTCTTCTATCAAGATTATATCTTTCATGCCCATGTTTTAAGTTCTTTTGATCCCAGCACTCAATGTTTTACATAGATGATCAAGATTGTGTAGGTGCATGTCACCTCAAAAATTATTCTTTGTTATCACTTACCTACTCGAGGACGAGCAGGAGTTAAGCTTGGGGATGCTGATACGTCTCAAACGTATCTATAATTTTTGATGCTCCTTGCTTGTTCTTACACCATTTGCTTAGTGTTTCGTTACACTTCATGGCATTTTTATGCATTTTCCGGAACTAACTTATTAACAAGATGCCATAGTGCCAGTTCCTGTTTTCTGCTGTTTTTGTGTTTCAGAAAAGTTACACAGGAAATATTCTCGGAGTTGGACGAAACAAAAGCCGAACATCCAGAAATTTAACAAAGCTTCCAGAAGTCCGAAGAGGAGATGAAGGGGGGCCACAGGGCGGCCACACCACAGGGCAGCGCGGTCTGCCCCTGGCCCACGCCCCTGGTGGTGAGGCCACCCTGGCCCACCTCTGGCGCTGCCTTTTCGCCTATAAAGACCCCTCGACGGGAAAAACCTAAAGACCCAATCAATTTTCCAGAAACACATAGCGATCCGCCGCCATCGTTGACCCGAGATCGGGAGGGTCCTGAAGCTCTTCCCGGCACCCTGTCGGAGAGGGGAATCGCCATCGGAGGTCTCCTTCATCGCCATGCTTGCCTCCGGTGCAATGAGTGAGTAGTCTACCTTGGACTATGGGTCCATAGCAGTAGCTAGATGGTTTCTCCACCATGTGCTTCATGTTTAGATCTCGTGAGCTGCCTTACATGATCGAGATCATCTTTGTGTAATTCTACATGTTGTGTTTGTTGGGATCCGATGAATATTGGTGTTATGTTGAGTTGATGTGCTGAATCATATATCTTATGTTATCTCTATGTTGTTTATGATCTTGCATGCTCTCCGTTGTTAGTAGCTATCTTGGTCAAGTAGATACTAGTTACTCCAAGAGGGGGTATTTATGCTCGATAGTTGGGTTCATGCCTCTATTTAATCTGGGGGAGTGACATAAACCTCTAAGGTTGTAGATGTGATGTTGCCACTAGGGAGAAAACAACATTCTTGTGTCCAAGGACATTCATTTTGTTTACATTACACACTTTGCTTAATGCAGTTATCTGTTGTTCGCAACTTAATACTCGTGGGGTGTTCGGACGATATCCTCGCCAGGTGGATTATTAGTCATAGATGCAGTTGGATGGCGGTCTATGTATTTTGTTGTAATGGCCAGAGTAAATCTCATAGTGATCCTTGCGACATATGCATGTTATCTTTATTCTATCAATTGCCCAACTGTAATTTGTTTACCCAGCATGTTGTTATTTATTTTATGGAGAGACACCACTAGTGAACTGTGGACCCCGGTCTAATTTCCTTTACATTGTTACACCGTTTTACTTTTACTCGCACTGTTTACTTTCTCGCATACTACTATTGTTTTCCACTCGATACGCTCAATCCTTTGTTTACAGCAAACCGGTGAGATTGACAACCTCATCGTAAGTTGGGAGCAAAGTGCTTGGTTGTGTTGTGTGCAGGTTCCACGTTGCTGCTGGTGCAAAGCAAAGCCCTGGACGAGGTGCCTAATAAATTGTCCGGAGCTGTCGCGAAGCTAGCAGGCATCACTTTCTGAAGTTTGGCTTTTTCCTACTGGACGACAAACCTCAGTTTCTTACTGAGGGAAAACTTGCTACTGTGCTCATCATACCTTCCTCTTGGGGTTCCCAACTGGGTGGTCATCCTGCCCGCATCAGTATGCTGGGTCACCACAGCTGGTATCAGAGCAAACGCTTTGACCCTAGGATTAAATCCCTTTAATAGGAGACCTACAGTTTTGGTAGTGACTAAAGGATGCCATCTTATCTAAACCAATTCTTCTTATGAATTGGGATGGATATTCAACAAAAGAATACTCCTAACACACCTGAGTCAAATTTCTTACCTGTTTTTCGTGAGTGAAGTTAGATATCTTGTTCCATACCAAGTAGTTATGACATCATTGAGCCTTACATAAAGGATGGAAGTAGATCCCATTGGTATACAACACATGGTAGTCCAAAGAGAGGATACAACCGGAATGGGAACTATCCTATTGGAAGAAGTATACCAAGGTAGTTATGTTGAGCTTGATTCATCTGAAACTGTAGTAGGATGATATTGAGTGAGGAAGTGAAGCTGTATGAGATAGTAGGACCCCAGCTTAAATCAGGTATGTGGATACTCAAAGAATTCCATATACAAGTAAGATGTATCGACAGTATAAACACTTTGATCATGTTAGATTCACCTGAGAATCTTTACATGATGAAGTAAAACCTTATAGTAAAACCAGCAATTTCACGTCGAGGAGGAAGATGCTCAAGGAGATTGGTGAATGAAGTGTTCCAAACCAGGTTAACTAGGATAAATATGAAAGATCCATAGTCCTAGTTGGAGAAGATTTATCAAAGCACAATAGAGAACCCCATGAACATCATGGAATTATGTGAACCATACTCAAATAGTTAGGTGCTTAGTATCGCCATGTTAGAAGTTTTGAGAGATCATGTGAGATTCATCTTCAATAGGACGGAAGGTAAGTTATAGTATAATAGGGAGGCATATTTAGATCAGCTATAAAAAACTCCCAAACCCCTTTGCTCAAATTTATTTGATTGCAATTGGACAATTGGAGTAAATCTTGAGACAAACAGTAGTAGTCCACCAATATGTGCAATATAGCACGATATAAGCCTATATTATGTGGTGCTATAAAGTACACATCTAAGCCTGAACTTGAGAGATGTTTTACTCAACAGGCTTGTGATGATGTATGTTGCCAGCACAAATTTGGATTTTCATGGATTTTTATTGATTGACTAGATCCATACATGAAGTTTAACTCCAATATGCAAATGCATGTTGCACTATCAAGTTCTTACTTTATGGTGTTGATCTAGAGGGTTAAAGGATTCGTGTGAGGGAGAGATGAGTTCCTAAGGAAGTCAAGACAAAGATGAAGAAATCACAAGAAGAAAGAAGCCAAATAAGAAGGGAATGCATGAGAAGACACATGTAGATGGTGAATTTCTTGCAAATCAAGTTCTAAAGAAAGAAATACGATTAGTAGAACCACTAATTAGGTTAGCTACAATTGAGTTTGAGGTATTTGAGCTCGTTGTTATGTAGCCTTGGTTATGCTTAGTACATCACGGGTCGATTGAGGTGTTGTAGTACCAATGATCCATTTCGGTATTGCCTTCTGCTTTTCTCAGCCTGGGAGTGGTAACCCCAGTAACCCTCGTTGCTAGCGTGACTAAGACACATAACATTTCTGTACAACATTGATCCCTAGTCCCAAAATCTTGAATTGTAGATTGGTGGTTAAGACAGTAGTAACATCTTTTCTTGTCTTCGAGTTGTAGTCTTTCATCTACGGACCAAGACTTGTGAGATTTTCGTAGGTTTTCGTGTTAGCAATGATACGTTAAAGCCATTTGTTCATTTATATCCCTGTTAGTTCATATCTTGTTCAATATATACAACTGCCTGTCGTGGATGTCCTTCGGTATAAGAGAAACTCTACCGGATTTCTCCCGTGGCTTTGTATATACCCTATCGTCCGAATTAGGATAGATAACGATGGGAAAAAACCAATTCTCATCAACCTTTAGAACTTTTGGTATGTAGATACATCCAATGGTGGAATTGGACACCCTACCTAAACACATAACCGAATACTTCATATCGGATATCCACAATTGTGTGGGTACACCGCGGATTTCTTCGAGAGACCATTTGAAAAGCCTAAGGGGGAGAGTGCAGCAACAAGTTGAAGGAACTAGGCCAAATAAGTTGGAGTAAGAAGAAGGTCTAAACTAAGTGGAGATTGACCTTATTTTTATAAGGTTGTCTTGAGGCACTATGGGAATAGTAGTCTCAGAAGGTAATCATAATGGAAGTCGAGGTTTGTGCCCCGAGGAAATAACAACTAGAACCTAACTTGGCCAAGAGGAGTTAGAAGATGTTGACCATGACCCACATCTAGTATGAACCACAGTTGGTAACTTTTCGAGCATAGAGGACCAAGATCCGACTTAGGAAGGTGAACCAAAACCCTAGGTGGGGTAGACTAAATGAGTCTAATCCATTCCTTGGAAATGGAACTTTAGGTATGCCCATGCCTTAACGGACCTCTTAATATCATTACGAGCTCTGTGAAACCTTATTTTATAGATAGTAACCCGGCTGTGAATAGAAAGCTTGTACACTAGTATGGAGATCTAACCAAAACAGTTTGTACAACTAAGTAAACTAAGGTGCCGAAGAATATTAGATTCTTCAAGGATGTTGGAAGACAACGTAGGATCGATTCGAGTGACAATTGTTTAGAATCAAACCAAAGAGGATTCATGAGGCATTCTAAACAAAGAATATCATCTATTTCCAAACTATTTGGAGAAGGAATTGCAAGCTAGATGATATCAACGATAAGCTCAGCCCAAACGTAAGAGAGTTCGAACTTCGAGGATGAAGTTTATTTTAAGGGGGAGAGTCTGTAACATCCTAGGATGTGAGGCTAGAAATAGACAGGAAACAGAAGTGTGCATTGAATTCATGCATATAAAATCTGGGAAATTTTCGCGCTTTTAATTAAAACTTGTCAAAGTGATTGAAGTTTCTCTTAAGTTGGTGGAACTGAAGTAGCTCATCAACTGAAGTGCGATAAACTCCAACATGACCTTTGTTAAAAACCTTGTTTTGGGTAGAGATAATTACAACAACTAAAAGAGATGAATGTGAGGTAGGATTAACATGCTAAAACACCACTTTAGGTCCTTCTATCCAATCCTACCATGATTATCATGGCATTTCATAAACCTAAATCATTGATACCATATCTAGCATTAAGGAAGACAACACAAGTCTTACCCTTGAATCTTGATCTATCCTATCCTCATATCTTGATCTATCATCATCTTTCACATCTAAATCAATTCATCTTCAAAACAAGAAAAGAGAGTCCATAGCCATGCTAGTGTTATTCCTATCCCTTGAGATAGAACCTTAGGGTATAATCCAGGAATCCAGAAGTGGGAGAGACTGACCTAATACCAAGTTGAGTAGAGGAGCTATCTCAACTATAAGTATGGTGTATACCACAAGAAGATTAGAGCCATTGCTAGGAAGATATAAAATGTGTAGTACTCTGGAATTAAGAAGTGATATGGAGTTCTCTTAGCTATATGGATGTTCTAAGCGAATAGCTTAGTACAGGTTAACCCTGGACCTTGATTAGCCAAATGGAAAACAAGCCATATGATCAAAGGATTATAATGATCATCTCAATTATCTATTGATTGTGGAATACATGATTAACCAAGTAGAAACCTAAGCTATATGATCAATGGATCAAAATGACCATTATCATTTCACATGGAAGTGGAAGAGTGACATATGGGAAGTCAATGGATCAAAGCTAACCAATTTATGGTACATATAAGATTGATACAAGAGAAGTACTATTCAGGTGATGAGAGATAGACCCTATATGGGAATACCACAGTGGTGGAGATTATATTCTTAATCTCTGGAGGTAGATACAATCAAGTATTGATGCCTAGACACAAGGAGTAAATTTAAGAGTAGAAGCAACCACAAAGTGGAATGTGGATTACAAGTAGTATAGTATCCTATCCCTAGAAGTCAACATCTAGGGAAATGCATGGATTTGATTTACTAGACCTCAAGGGGAGGTATTGGTGGAGTGTTGAGCATAAAACATTGAGAATGAGTAAGAAGGATGTTTAGTTCAGCACTCAAAGGGAGTGAGTTGAATAACCTTAGGATTAGAAGTAATACATGATGGGAGTTGATGAAGGAAATAGTTGATCATGTCAAGTATATGATCATACTTATTTAAGGGGGGCGATTATGCTATTTATGGAACCTAGTTTGATAAGAAGATATCATCCATCATAAGGAGATGGTAGAGGAGTTAAGAAAACTATCCTTGTTTAGGAGGGAAACATTCTTATGGAGATCCAATAGAGACCCCTGTATAAGTACATGTTTTACTTAAGTAAAGAAACTTGATATAGGAAGAGGTATCAAAAGCCTACCCTAAGTTTTGGTTTAACTTAGACTTTGTATATGCCACACTAATCCTATCTTAGGTGACCATCTTCTTAATGAGAGGAATACATTCTTTTCACATCCTCTACCTTCTCTTTAGCCATTTGGAACTCTATTCTATTATTCATATCTCAATTATGCATCACTTTGTGACCATAAGAAAAACCCCATAATCATATCTTGTCTCCAAATCCAAGGAGTATATCAATTCTTCTAAGTCCAATTCACATCCATCAGTTGGAGGTCATCTCACATGTGATTATGTGCATCTATGACTCAATCTTAAATCTTTTTTTAAAGAAAGTGAATAAGCCTTCTTAAGAAAATCAAGTAAAGCATCAAGAAACTATTCCTTCCCTTGGAATAGTCTTAAAGTCAATCCAAGTCATTAACAACACATGAGGAACATAAAATCATGATCTTTAGATCATACATATAATTATGAAGTCCATCCCTAGAAAACACCCTATGTAAGTAATTTTATTGTATTCTAAATCTGAACCAATGCTCCAATATATCATTATTGAAAAGAAACATCCAAGTCTTATTAAAATATTTCAAACCCTAAAAATGTGATGCCAATGAAACCATGTCTATTAATACCCTATTTAAATCATAACTACAAACAAACAATTATATGTGGTAATGCACATATAAGACCCCTCAAATACAGTATGTCATACCAATAGAACATTAGTTGTATTTTCGGAAGATTCCCAAACTTAAAATATTGCAGAAATAGAATTCAAATAGTAGAATTGAAACCAGAAAATACAAAATATAAAATGAAGAAAACAAAGTAGAAAAAAGGAGAAGAAGCTCACTTGGCCATGGCCCGTTAGTCCGGCCTAGGAACCGTCTAGCCCAGGTACCGTTTTGGCGAGGGCAGAAGAAGAAGATGTCGTCTTCTTCCTCTCGCTGCATGTCGACAGCACAGCGGCGAGGGCCACATCGCCGGCCGTCTTTTGTAACCGCCGCCGAAGCTGTTGACCGCCACATACTCGTCCTAATCCTCTCCTTGTCCTCTGCTAGTTGAGTTCGAAGAGATTTGATACGTCTCAAACGTATCTATAATTTTTGATGCTCCATGCTTGTTTATGCACCATTTGCTTTGTGTTTTGTTACACTTCGTGGCGTTTTTATGCATTTTCCGGAACTAACCTATTGACGAGATGCCACAGTGCCAGTTCCCTGTTTTCTGCTATTTTTTGTGTTTCAGAAAAGTTACACAGGAAATATTCTCGGAATTGGACGAAACAAAGCCCGAACCTCCTATTTTTCCCGGTCGCGAGACGAAGTCCAATGGAGAGCCGGAGGGGGGCAGGGACCCACCACACCAGGGGGTGGCACGCCCCCCCTTTTGCCGCGCTAGGGGGTTGTGTGGGGCCCCTGGCCGCCCTCTGACACCGCCTCTCCGCCTATATAAATCCCTCCGAAGCTGAAACCCTAAATCAATCGGTGTTTTTCCCAGTAAACTTCTGCAGCGCCACCACCATCAAAGACCAATTTCGGGGGACAGAAGTCTCTGTTCTGGCACCCTGCCGGGATAGGGAAGTGCCCCCGGAGCCATCTCCATCGACTCCATCGCCTCCACTGCCGTCTCCATCGACTCCATCGCCATCTCCATCGACGTTGCTGTCATGAGGAGGGAGTAGTTCTCCCCGGGGCTGAGGGCTCTACCGGTAGCTATGTGGTTCACCTCTCTCTCCCATGATGTGATCTATATGTGATCGTGAGTTTTGTATCTAGTTGAATTGGTAGATATTGTTCTTCATATACTATGCTACTCTCGTATTTTATTATTGTAACTCCGGAGACACCTTGTACCATGATGTGAAGGATGATAGTGTGCGCATTGTGTGTGTCTCTTTGGTTAGTGTCTCTATGAATTGTTGGTGTTTGTTGGAACCATCTAGTGCGCTCAAGGTGATAGTGTGGAGCAATCTAGTTTGGGGAAATACGAACTTTGAGGAGTGCTTCGTAGCCCTACACATGATTAGTGTTCATTATCCATCGGAGAATAGTTTAGAGTGGCATAGTGAAGATAGTTATTTATGTGTTCAATTATGTTATCTTTATTGAGAGTGTCCACTAGTTAAAGTATGATCCCTAGGCCTTGTTTCTAAGCATTGAAACACCATTTACATTCAGTTACATGTTTGCTCACAACAATATTTATTTCAGTTTGAATTTACTACTTATAATCATCCATGTTACTTGTATTTCACTATCTCTTTGCCAAACTAGTGCACCTATACATCTGACAAGTGTATTGGGTGTGTTGGGGACACAAGAGACTTCTTGTATCGTAATTGCAGGGTTGCTTAAGAGGGATAGCTTTGACCTCCTCCTCCCTGAGTTCGATAAACCTTGGGTGATCCACTTAAGGGAAACTTGCTGCTATTCTACAAACCTCTGCACTTGGAGGCCCAACACTGTTTACAAGAACAGACGCGTGCGTAGACATCAAGCTCTTTTCTGGCGCCGTTGCCGGGGAGGTAAAGTAAAAGGTACTCGCATCCTTGTGTGTGAGTGCTCGAAGTTATTTCCTTTAGATTCTGCAATTTTATCTTTTTGTTTCTTGTTTTTATTTTCACTAGTTAGGCTTAATGGAAAACAAAGAGCTTATAGTATTTTTCCTGAGTTAGGACATGGAGTGTTTGAAGAGAAAATTGAAAAACCTTTGGAGCTTTATTCACATGCTAATAGCAATGTTATTTGTATGAATTCTTTGAACACCGTTATTGCTAATGCTATAGAAAAGTCTAAGCTTGGGGAAGCTGGTTTTGATAAGCATGATATTTTTAGTTCCCCAGCTTTAGTGGAGAAAATTTGCTCTGATGATATTTTATCTCCCATATGTGATAATTCTAAAGATGTTTGTGATCCTCATCCTTTTAAAATACCTATGAAAATTGTTGAATGTTCTATGAATAACTGCTATTTAGGGGATGGAACTGTCCATCCTGGTGATCATTTGCTCTTTATACATGAATTATGCGAGTTGTTCAAGTGTGCAGGTATTTCAACAAGTGAGGTTCAGAGGAAGCTATTCTCTTTATCACTAAAGGGCAGAGCTACGAAATGGTTTAAGACACTGAAGGATGACCGATCTATTGGCTGGGAGGAAATTGTACCTCTCTTTTATTCTAAATTCTATCCTTCTAGTGAAATTCATAAAGATAGAAATTATATTTATAATTTTCATCCTCATGATGGAGAAAGCATTGCCCAAGCGTGGGGAAGACTGAAGTCACTAATGCTCAAATGTCCCATTCATGTGCTCCCCCGTAATATTGTTATTAATAATTTTTATGCAAGGCTTTCAGGATATTACAAGGACTATCTAGATGCCTATTTTGAGGGGGTTTTCACAAGCAAGGAGGTTGACGCCAAGTGGGATCTGCTTGAAACAATTCAAAGCAATGTCGAAGATTGGGATTGTGACAAAGGTAAAGAATCAGGTATAAACTATGAGTATGATTGCATTAAGTCTTTCACTGGAACTAATGATTTTCAAGAGCTTAGTGCTAAATATGGCCTTGATTCTCAAATTATGGTTGATTTCTATAGAGCCTTTGCTTCTCATATTAATGTTCCTAAAGGAAATTGGGATGTGTATCATGAACCTTTTAAAGACACTTGCATGGAAAGTGAAATTGTTATTGATGATTGCAATAAACATGCTCAAACTTCTGAAAGTACTATTTCTTATAAGAATGTTAATTTTTGTGGAGCGCTTAGACCTTGTGAAAAGAATCACATCAAAGAAGATTATTGTATCCACCACAGGAGTGAAGAAACTAGAATGTGGGACAAGGCTCTAAATGAGCTTGGTGAAAAGGTTTGTGCCCTCTATCCTTTTATTTGTGATCTTTGCTATAAAGTGGGTCATTTCAATTTCCAATGTTCAAGCAATGATAGTAGCCTTTCTAATCCAATGAGTACTGCAAGTTTGTATTGTGATGACATGATCACTCCCAATCAGCATGATGAGCTTACTTTATTTTTGGGGTGTGAAGAGTTATTAAGGAAAACATCTTTGGTAGATATGAGTGCTTTTGATATGGATAGTTTCCTTCAAGGTTTCCATCTTTATTGTTTTGATAATTGCCGTGCAAATACTTACATACAAAATGTTATAAAAGATGATGCTTTACCAAAGTATGACATGACTAATATGTGTTTTGTTCTTATTAATGAGAAGGAGGAATCCTCCAAAGTTTCTTCTATCATTTCTATCATTAAACCAGGGTATGTGGAGAAGCTTCCTTTCAAGCCTCTCCCTCCTAAAAAAAGGAAGAAGAAGAAGAGAAGAAGAGGAGTAAAAGGAGAGAGGAAACGGTATCTTTAAGCATGTTGCTCCCATTATAGTTTTTGATGAGTCCGAACTCGATGATGTTCCTATGCCTGTTACCTATAGTAGTGATCATGATTGGGAAAAGCACACTACTTTTGATATTGAAAATCTTTTTGGTACCAATTCTGAAAATTATGAGGTTAATAATTGTTGTTCTATTAGTGCTATCCACGTTCCTTCCAATTACGATATGTTTACAAATGAACACACTTTGGAAGATAGCTATTCTATTGCTTATGATGATTACAATGATGAGTATGATATTTTTAGTCCACCTACTACTGAGGAGAAAACAAGGTATGATTACAATATGCCTCCTATTTTTGATGATTATGGTGATGAGAATGACTATGTTCATGTAGGGAGTATTAATTCTTTTATGCATGCGGATCATCATAAGAATGTATTATGTGATATTATATTGTTAATTCTATTCATGATGCTACTAAAAGTTATTATGAGAGAGAGAAACATGGTTTTATGCAGCTCAATAATATTAAGTTTCCCCTCTTTATGTTGAAATTCTTGAGGTTGCACTTGTTTTACCTTCCTATGCTTGTTGCTTTGTGCTTTCATGACTTGTCTCTTTACAAGAATCTTTTTCATAGGAAGTGGTTTAGATTTAAATTTGTTTCGTATTTGCTTTTCGATGCTCTCTCTTGCTTCAAGTTCTTTCCGGTGTTTATGTGAGCATCTTCTCAAATTACTACGCCTAGCTCAAAGGCGTTAAAGAAAAGCACTATTAGGAGATAACCCAATGTTTTCCTTTCAGTACTTTTTCTTTTTATTGAGTCTTGGAAGTTATTACTACTGTAATGACCTCTCCTTATCATTTTTATTTCGTTTTTGTGCCAAGAAGAACCTCTAATTGGAGGGAGGTAAGATTTGGGGAAGTTGCTGTCCTGAAACAGATTTCTGCAATGTACCGTACAAATTTGTGAAAATTCTCTGAACATCTTTTTGATCTACGATTTCTTGTGCACATTCCCTGGTTATTGCCTAACTTTTATTAGTTTTGCACTTTTCAATTTGAGCAACAGGAGATCCTCAGAAAATCGATCTTTACTAGTTGTTCTGTTTTGACAGATTTCTGCCATTATTTGCATTTGCCTCTTGATCTCTTTTTTTTAGTTCTTTTGATCATGGAACTTTTTGAGAAATTTGCTACAGTAGCTTATGTGTTAATATGTGCTTTACTTGAGTTGAAACTGAACCAAAGGTGGATCTACTATCTTGCATACACTAACGTTGCTAACAAGAATTGTGTGAAGTTTTGTATGAAGGAAGTTTTCAAGTGTAGGGAAAGGAGAATGATGAGGTGAGATGAAGTATGGACAAAAGCTCAAGCTTGGGAATGCCCATGTCACCCCAAGAAATATCCAAGAGGTACAAGTGTCAAAGCTTGGGGATGCCCCGAGGCGCCCCTTCTTCATCGGCAAAAATCTGGTCATCTTTCAAGTCACTATATTTTTATTGCTTCATATTCTATGCGTTTTTCATGGAGCGTCTTTACTTTCGCTTTCAGTTTTATTTTGTTTTGTTTGCTGCAATAAATGGTTTGATCACATCATGTTTGTTTTGGAGAGAGACATACTCCGTTTTTCATTGCCAAGAACACTCCAGTTTTCACTCTTATCATTCAACGAGTGTTCTCTTTTTCTAGTACTGCGTTTAGCTTTTGTTTTTCGCCTTGATTTTTTGTTCAGAAATTGTCATTTCTTTGTATCAAGGTGTATTTAGACCTCTGGTCTATGATGGTTTTCATCTTTAATAATTGTTACAAAGAGGTTGATTGGTGTTGGAAAAGAGAAAAAGTTTCATGCCTATAGTGGTACAAATGGGAGCTTGTTTAGACTATGGCTTAGACTTTTGCATGTCATGCTTGATGTCATTTTGATAGTATGCTTAGTAGTTTTTGCTGTAGCATGACTTGTCTCAAATGACTGAGATTGCTTAATGTGCCTTTGAAAGAATCATGCGTTGTGTTTATTATATGGGAGCATAATATTGTGGTTTTCTCCTTTGATGCTTTATTTGGGTTGACTTGGCACATTCTTACACCATGTTTGACTTTAACAAGTTGCCATAAGCCTCTATGATCATTTGGTTTTTGACTTGTGATACCACTTTATGCTCCGGTTAATAATGTTTTATCGCTATGCATGATGGTCGTTATTGCTCTCTTAGTTGGTCGCTCCCAGTCTTTTGCTAGCCTTCATTCTGTTCTGAGTATGAGCTCTACTCGTGCATCCAACTCCCAAAAACCAAGTTTTCCAATGTGTTCACCATATATGCCTATTAGTAATTTGCTATTCCAAGTACATTCGTCTTGCTTTTATCTATCCTTCAAATTAAATTTTTTGAGTTATGAGAAAATTAGTCAGTAAAGCTCTCATGAACCTGACGACACATTTAATTTTCTGCTTTTAATAATTTTGACCATTGTGGCTCTCTTATGTTGACGTTATGCTTGAAAGTTGTAAGTTGGAAGTTAGCTCAGCCATGCCGTCATGGGGCACGCTTTCAACATTGCACTTACTCTTATTTAATTGATATCATGATCTTTTGTTTATGGATACCTGCAATGTGAAGTAAGTTGGGAACTTGTGAGCTCATGGAGTTTGTATATGTGTTAGAGAAACGCCTGGGCCGCTAATCTAAGCCATGCATCATTCATGGTGGAAATTTACAGCATGCCCATAGTGGACATTCGACAACACATCTCAAAATAAAAAGCTATACCCATGGTAAATAAAAGAGATGTCGAGGTGTCCATTGTCTGTTTGTCTTGTCATTTTGATGTGGGCTTGTTTCCATGTCATCGGGCAAGAGGTACCCCATTGGCATTCTCGATGATACATGTATGCTTACAATGACAAGAATTTTCTTGGGACCTAAGTCGAGTAGCATGAGGTTTGGGTATTCGTACTTCACGGGACATGAGACTTTCAACTTATGATTTGTTAAGCATATGCTTCATAATTGTACTCGCATTAACCTTAACCACTCAAGATGCCTATGATGGGGGCAATGAGAGCTCAAAGCTAGTAACTATCATAATTTTTGGAGGTTTATAAAACTTGCAATCACTGCTTCCCTCTGCGAAGGGCCTTTCTTTTACTTTTATGTTGAGTCTTCACCTTGTACCTTTATGCACCTTCTAAGAGAGCATAGTTCTCATTCTGAGTATGATGTGCATAGTCCCAAAGTTTATTATTGACTGATTCATGATTATGGTTTTGCTTGTTCTTAAATTATTTGTATCTAGTCACTCTCTTAAACTTTAAGGTGTCCTATGCATTTATGTTTTGCTACTCCATGAAGGACAAGCTGAAATCCACTTTGCTATGTTTTTCTATATGCTTGAAACACACACTTGACTTTCAATGCATTATTACTCATGATCTTTTGTTTGTGTTACTTTTAATGTTATAACATGGTTGCTAAGTTTTATTGTCAAGATTATGTCTTTTATGCCCATGATTAGAGTACTTTGATCTCAGCACTCAATGCTTTACATCGTTTGATCAAGATTGTGTTGGTGCATGTCACCTCAAAAATTATTGTTTTGTTATCACTTACCTACTCGAGGACGAGCAGGAGTTAAGCTTGGGGATGCTTGAGACGTCTCAAACGTATCTATAATTTTTGATGCTCCATGCTTGTTTATGCACCATTTGCTTTGTGTTTTGTTACACTTCGTGGCGTTTTTATGCGTTTTCCGGAACTAACCTATTGATGAGATGCCATAGTGCCAGTTCCCTATTTTCTGCTGTTTCTTGTGTTTCAGAAAAGTTACACAGGAAATATTCTCGGAATTGGACAAAATGAAGCCCGAACCTCCTATTTTGCCCGGACGCGAGACGAAGTCCGAAGGAGAGCCGGAGGGGGGCCAGGGACCCACCACACCAGGCGGTGGCGCGCCCCCTTGGCCGTGCCAGGGGTGGTGTTGGGCCCCTGGCCGCCCTCTGACACTGCCTCTCCGCCTATATAAATTCCTCCGAAGCCAAAACCCTAAATCAATCGGCGTTTTTCCCAGTAAACTTCTGCAGCGCCGCCGCCGTCGAAGACCAATTTCGGGGGATAGCAGCCTCTGTTCCGGCACCCTGCCGGGACAGGGAAGTGCCCCCGGAGCCATCTCCATCGACGTTACTGTCTCCCATGATTAGGACGGAGTAGTTCTCTCCCGGGGCTGAGGGCTCTACCGGTAGCTATGTGGTTCACCTCTCTCTCCCATGATGTGATATATATGTCATCATGATTTTTGTATCTAGTTGAATTGGTAGATATTGTTCTTCATATACTATGCTACTCCCATGCTTTATTATTGTAATCTCCGGAGACACCTTGTACCATGATGTGAAGGATGACAGTGTGCGCATTGTGTGTGTCTCTTTGGTTAGTGTCTCTATGAATTGTTGGTGTTTGTTGGAACCATCTAGTGCGCTCAAGGTGATAGTGTGGAGAAATCTAGTTTGGGGAAATACGAACTTTGATGAGTGCTTCGTAGCCCTACACATGATTAGTGTTCGTTATCCATCGGAGAATAGTTTAGAGTGGCATAGTGAAGATAGTTATTTATGTGTTCAATTATGTTATCTTTGTTGAGAGTGTCCACTAGTGAAAGTATGATCCCTAGGCCTTGTTTCTAAGCATTGAAACACCGTTTACATTCAGTTTTGTTACATTTTTGCTTGCAGCGATATTTATTTCAGATTGCATTTACTACTTATAATCATCCATATTACTTGTATTTCACTATCTCTTCGCCGAACTAGTGCACCTATACATCTGACAAGTGTATTGGGTGTGTTGGTGACACAAGAGACTTCTTGTATCGTAATTGCATGGTTGCTTGAGAGGGATAGCTTTGACCTCCTCCTCCCTGAGTTGGATAAACCTTGGGTGATCCATTTAAGGGAAACTTGCTGCTGTTCTACAAACCTCTACACTTGGAGGCCCAACACTGTCTACAAGAATAGACGCGTGCATAGACAACAAGATTAGTGCCAGAACATGCACCTTGATGCCTCCAGATCCCGACCATCGCCGTCGTTGAGACATAAGAGCCGACCACCCCCTGCTCTATAAATATTCCGGGAGCACCGTCAAGAAACCCTAGGAACCCTAAACCACCCCAATCCCTCTCTTATTCTCTCTGTTTTCTGCAATCACCCGAAGGACCTCGCCGGAGCTCTGCAAGCCACCATCAATGGAGGGCACCTCGAGCCGCAGTAAGAAGTCCAAAAGAAGCACCGGACCGAGCTAATATGCCAGGCGGAGTTAATCGAGAAGGGGAGCTTGGAGTAGGGAGAATCAGGTCGTTCCCTTTCACAGAGGATCATCGGAATTCCAGCGATTACGTTCAACTCCAACAACCTTAGCTCTTCCCGAGTACCTCAACGAGCTCCTAGTGAATAGGCGCATCCAAGGAGTGTCTTCTTGCATCATCTAGTGGCCTGTAGCCCATTTTCTATTTGAGCCACTGATACGTCTCAAATGTATCTATAATTTTTTATGCTCCATGCTTGTTTATACACCATTTTCTTTGTGTTTTGTTACACTTCGTGGCATTTTTATGCATTTTACAGAAATAACCTACTAACGAGATGCCACAGTGCCAGTTCCCTGTTTTCTGCTATTTTTGTGTTTCAAAAAAGCTACACAGCAAATATTCTCGGAATTGGACAAAACAAAAGCCAAACCTTCTATTTTTACCGAAGCTTCGTGATGTCTGAAGATGAAACGGACGGGGGCCAGGAGCCATCCACACCCTAGGGTGGTGCGGCCTACCCCTGGCTCGCGCCACCAGGGGTGAGGCCAGCTGGCCCACCTCCTGACGTTGCCCTTTCACCTATAAGTTCCCCTCGATGGGAAAAACCTAAAGGACGGATCGCTTTTCCTCGAAACATACTGCAAGCCGCCGCCATTGTCGTCGCGAGATCGGGAGGATCCATGAGCTCTTCCCGGCACCCTGCCGAAGAGGGGAATCCCTGCCGGAGGCCCTCTCCACCACCATGGTCGCCTCCGGAGTGATGTGTGCATAGTCTAACTTGGACTACGGGTCCATAGCAGTAGCTAGCTGGTCATCTTCTCCACCATGTGCTTCATGTTTAGATCTTGTGAGCTGCCCTACATGATCAAGATCATCTTTATGTAATTCTACATGTTGTGTTTGTTGGGATCCGATGAGTATTGGTACTATGTTAAGTTGATGTGCTGAATATTATCTTTTGTTATCTCTATGTTATTTATGATCTTGCATGCTCTCCGTTGCTAGTAGATATCTTGGCCGAGTAGATGCTAGTGACTCCAAGAGGGAGTATTTATGCTTGCTAGTTGGGTTCATGCCTCTAGTAATCTGGGGGAGTGACAGAAACCTCTAAGGTTGTAGATGTGTTGTTGCCACTAGGGAGAAAACAACATTCTTGTGTCCAAGGACATTTGCTTTGTTTACTTTACGCACTTTGCTTAATGCAATTATCCATTGTTCGCAACTTAATACCCAACTTTTGCTCAGACGACATTCGGAGGGTGGATTATTAGTCATAGATGCAGTTGGATTACGGTCTATGTATTTTGTCGTAATGCCCAGAGTGAATCTCATAGTGATCCTCATGACATATATATGTTATCTTTACTCTATCAATTGCCCAACTGTAATTTGTTTACCCAGCATGTTGTTATTTATTTTATGGAGAGACACCACTAGTGAACTATGGACCCCGGTCCAATTTCCTTTATATTGCTATACCGTTTACTTTACTTGCTTATTTACATTCCCGCATACTATTACCTTTTACCACTTGATACGCTCAATCCTTTGTTTACAGCAAACCGGTGAGATTGACAACCTCATCATAAGTTGGGAGCAAAGTTCTTGGTTGTGTTGTGTGCAGGTTCTATGTTGCTGCTAGTGCAAAGCAAAACCCTAGATGAGGCGCCTTATAAATTATCCGGAGTTGTCGCGAAGCTAGCAGGCATTACCTTCTAAAGTTTGGCTTTCTCCTACTGGTTCGATAAACCTTGGTTTCACAACTAAGGGAAGACTTGCTGCTGTGCTCATCATACCTTCCTCTTGGGGTTCCCAACAGGTGTAATCTTACGCCATCAAGCAATTTTTCTGGCGCCGTTGCCGGGGAGAAAGAAGATTTCTGCAAGGGCAGTCTCTCACGCTCAATCGTTTACTTTATTTTTGTTTTGCTTTACTTTATTTTTGCTTGCATCGTTTTATAAAAAACACACAAAAATTAGTTCCTTTGATAGTTTTCATTCTGTTACTTTTATTTTTAGTTCATTAGGTTGTTCCCTAAGTATGTTTTGGAGGACCTCTCAGTAGGTAGTGGTTCTATCATTGGGAAAGGTAACATCGAGGAGTTCTTTAATCATGTTAGTATGCATAAAGATGTTGAGGATAGATCTTTAGCTGAGCTCGCTCCTAGTTATGAAGTTGTTGCTGCTTATTTAGTTCACATGTTGGAGGCTAGGTTTGTTAACCTTAATCCTTTTATGCAACAAATGTTTCTTAAGCTTCATGATATTGAAGACTCCGAAAAGAAAGATTTTATTTTGGAGACTTTTCATAGAGAATTTAGAGATGTTGTTATTGAAGCTAGGAACGTTTTTTAGCATTTTAATATGCTTGGGTCACGTGTAGAGGTTGTTGGTACAAATAATGAAGAAATCAAAGTACCAATACCTAGCAAGCTCTTAGGATTGTATGAAGCTTTGGAAAATAATTTTGATTGGATTTGTCCTGAAAATCTTTTTGATGAAAGGAGTGAACCAAAGAGTGTTCACAAGGGGTCTTCAAAAACTTATTTGGATGCCATACAATGCCTTGTTGAGAAGACTTCTGCAATTAATCTTAATGCTTCATTTGATATTACTTGATTTTCACTTTCTGCGCCTAGCTCAAAGGCGTTAAAGAAAAACACTCTTTGGAGATAACCCATTGTTTTCTTTTCAGTAATTTTTTATTTTATTTGAGTCTTGGAAGTTATTACTACTGTAATAACCTCTCCTTATCCTTTTTATTTCATTGTTGTGCCAAGAAGAACCTCTAATTTGAGGGAGGTAAGATTTGGGGAAGTTGCTGTCCTAAAACAGATTTATGTGCTGCACCATAAAAATTCATGAAAATTCTCAGAATATATTTTTGATCTACGATTTCTTGTGCATATGCCCCAAGTTATATCCAAACTTTCATTAGTTTCGCACTTTTCGATTTTAGCAACAGAAGGTCCTAAAAAAACAACCTTTGTCAGCTTTCTGTTTTGACAGATTTCTGCCACTATTTGTGTTTGCCTCTCGATCGCTTTCTTTTTTAGCTCTTTTGATCACGGAACTTTTGAGGAAGTTTCTACAGTAGTATATGCTTTATATGTGGTGTTTTTGAGTTGAAACCTGAACCAAAAGGGTTGATTTACTATTATGCTTATGCTAATATTGCTAATAGAATTGTGTGAAGTTTTGTATGAAGGAAGTTTTCAAGTGTAGGGAATGGAGAGTGATGAGATGAGATGAAGTATGGAAAAAATCTCAAGCTTGGGGATGCGCAAGTCACCCCAAGAAATATCCAAGAGATACAAGCGTCAAAGCTTGGGGATGCCCCCGAGGCACCCCTTCTTCATCGGTAAAAATCAGGTCACCTATCAACACACTATATTTTTATTGCTTCATGCACTATGCGTTTTTCTTGGAGCATCTTTACTTTCAATTTCAGTTTTATTTTGTTTTGTTTGCTGCAATAAATGGTTGGACCCCAACAAATTTCTTTTGGAGGAGACGCACTCCATTTTTCATTTGCCAAGAACACTCTATTGTTCACTCTTATCATTCAACGAGTGTTCTCTTTTTCTAGAACTGCATTTGGCTTTCATTTTTCACCTTGATTTTTATTCAGATCTTGTTATATCTTTGCATCAAGGTGTATTTAGACCACTGGTCTATGTTGGCTTTCATCAAAAGAGTTGTCTCAAAAAGGTTTGAATGGTGTTGGAAAAGAGAAAAAGTTTCATGCAAAAAAGTGGTACAAAAAGGAGCTTGTTTAGACTGCGGCTTAGACTTTTGCATGCCATGCTTGATGTCATTTTGATAGTATGCTTAGTGATTTTTTCTGTAGCATGACTTGTCTCAAATGACAGATATTGCTTAATGAGCCTTTGAAAAAATCATGCGTTGTTTTTATTATATGGAAGCATTTATTTGGTTTTCACCTTGATGCTTTATTTGGGTTGACTTGGCGCATGCTTACAACATGTTTGACTCTAACAAATCGCCATAAGCCTCTATGATCATTTGGTTTTTGACTTGTGATGCCATTTTATGCTTCTTTTAATGATGTTTTGTCGCTATGCATGATTATGGCCGTTATTGCTCTCTTAGTTGGTCGCTCCCAGTCTTTTGCTAGCCTTCGTTTTGTACTGAGTATGAGCTCTACTCGTGCATCCAAATCCCAAAAACCAAGTTATTCCAATGTGTGCACCATACATACCTATTAGAAATTTGCTATTCCAAGTACATTTGACTTGCTTTTATCTATCCTTCAAATTAAACTCTTTTTTAGTGTTATGTGAAAATTAGTCAGTAAAGCTCTCACGAACCTGATGGCACACTTTACTTTTCTCGCTATTAAAATTTTGACATTGTGGCTCTCTTATGTTGATGTTATTCTTGCAAGTTGTAAGTTGGAAATTAGCCAAACCATGTCGTCATGGGGCAATCTTTCAACATTGCACTTTCTCTCATTTGAGTTGATATCGTGATCTTTTGTTTATGGATACCCGCGATGTGAAATAAGTTGGGATCTTGCGAGATCATGGAGTTTGTATATGTGTTAGAGAAACGCCTGGGCCGCTAATCTAAGCTATACCAATGGAAAATAAAAGAGATGTCGAGGTGTTCATTGTCTGTTTGTCTTGTCATTTTGATGTGGGCCTGTTCCATGCCATCGGGCAGGAGGTACCCCGTTGGCGGTTATCGATGATACGTGTATACTTACAATGACAATAGCTTGCTTGGGACCTAAGTCGAGTAGCATGAGGTTTGGGTATTCGTGCTTCACGGGACATGAGGTTTTCAACTTATGATTTGTCAAGCATATGCTTCATAATTGTATTCGCATTAACTTTAACCATTCAAGATGCCTATGATGGGGGCAATAAGAGCTCAAAGCTAGTAAGTACCATAATTTTTGAAGGTTTATAAAACTTGCAATCGTTGCTTCCCTCTGCGAAGGGCCTTTCTTTTACTTTTATGTTGAGTCTCCATCTTCTACCTTTATGCACCGTCTAAGAGAGCATAGTTGCCATTCTGAGTTTAATGTGCATAGTCCCAAAGTTTATCATTGATTGATTCATGATTATGGTTTTGCTTGTTCTTAAATTATTTGTATCTAGTCGCCCTCTTAAACTTGAAGGTGTCCTATGCATTTATGTTTTGCTATTCCATGAAGGACTAGCTGAAAACCACTTTGATATGTTTTTCCATATGATTTGAACATACGTTTGACTTTCAATGTTTCATTATTCATTATCTTTCGTTTGTGTTTCTTTTCATGTTATAACATGGTTGCTAAGTTTTATTGTCAAGATTATGTCTTTTATGCCCATGTTTTAAGTTCTTTGATCCCAGCACTCAATGCTTTACATCGTTGATCAAGATTGTGATCGTGCATGTCACCTCAAAAATTATTCTTTTGTTATCACTTACCAACTCGAGGACGAGCAGGAGTTAAGCTTGGGGATGCTTGATACGTCTCAAACGTATCTATAATTTTTGATGCTCCATGCTTATTTATACACCATTTGCTTTATGTTTTGTTACACTTCGTGGCATTTTTATGCATTTTCCAGAACTAACCTACTAACGAGATGCCATAGTGCCAGTTCCCTGTTTTCTATTGTTTTTGTGTTTCAAAAAAGCTACACAGGAAATATTCTCGGAATTGGACGAAACAAAAGCCAAACCTTCTATTTTTACCGAAGCTTCGCAAAGTCCGAAGATGAGACGAAGGGGGGCCAGGAGCCAGCCATTCCCTAGGGTGGCGCGACCTACCCCTTGGCCACGCCACCAGGGGGTGAGGCCAGCTGGCCCACCTCCTGACGCTGCCCTTTTGCCTATAAGTTCCCCTTGACGGGAAAAACCTAAAGGACGGATCGCTTTTCTTTGAAACATACTGCAAGCCGCTGCCGTCATCATCGCCAGATCGGGAGGATCCAGGAGCTCTTCCCGGCACCCTGCTGGAGGCCTTCTCCACCACCATGGTCGCCTCTGGAGTGATGTGTGATTAGTCTACCTTGGACTACGGGTCCATAGCAGTAGCTAGATGGCCGTCTTCTCCACCATGTGCTTCATGTTTAGATCTTGTGAGCTGCCCTACATGATCCAGATCATCTTTATGTAATTCTACATGTTGTGTTTGTTGGGATCCGGTGAGTATTGGTACTATGTTAAGTTGATATGCTGAATATTATCTTTTGTTATCTCTATGTTATTTATGATCTTGCATGCTCTCTGTTGCCAGTAGATATCTTGGCCAAGTAGATGCTAGTGACTCCAAGAGGGAGTATTTATGCTCGATAGTTGGGTTCATGCCTCTAGTAATCTGGGAGAGTGACAGAAACCTCTAAGGTTGTAGATGTGTTGTTGCCACTAGGGAGAAAACAACATTCTTGTGTCCAAGGACATTTGCTTTGTTTACTTTATGCACTTTGCTTAATGCAATTATCCGTTGTTCGCAACTTAATACCCAATGTTTGCTCGGACGACATTCGGAGGGCGGATTATTAGTCATAGATGCAGTTGGATTACGGTCTATGTATTTTGTTGTAATGCTCAGAGTGAATCTCATAGTGATCCTCATGACATATGTACGTTATCTTTACTCTATCAATTTCCCAACTGTAATTTGTTTACCCAGCATGTTGTTATTTATTTTGTGGAGAGACACCACTAGTGAACTATGGACCCTGGTCCAATTTCCTTTATATTACTATACCGTTTACTTTACTTGCTTATTTACATTCCCGCACACTATTACCTTTTACCACTCGGTACGCTCAATCCTTTATTTACAGCAAACCGGTGAGATTGACAACCTCATCGTAAGTTGGGATCAAAATTCTTGGTTGTGTTGTGTGCAGGTTCCACGTTGCTGCTGGTGCAAAACAAAGCCCTAGACGAGGCGCCTTATAAATTGTCTGGAGCTGTCGCGAAGCTAGCAGGCATCACCTTCTGAAGTTTGGCTTTCTCCTACTGGTTCGATAAACCTTGGTTTCACAACTGAGGGAAGACTTGCTGCTGTGCTCATCATACCTTCCTTTTGGGGTTCCAAAGAGGCGTAATCTTACACCATCAGCCACCGCACACCGCCGCAGATGCTGGTCGCCGGCGACACTCCGGTGACCTCTTGACAGCGGCGATGCCACCATTCGATTCGTCCAGATACTCTGGTTCGAACGTGCTCGACTAATTGTCCCCGGGAACCTGAAATCAGCGTCGCCGATGCTCGCCACCACGCAGGCATCTCGCCGTCGGCGAGGTGACGTGGCGGGTGGGACCCAATGGCAGTTTGATCCGGTCAATTGCCATTGTGGCATATGACCTAGCCAGGACCCACTGGTCAGTGTCATTAGCTAGGTGTCGAACCGGTACCAAAAGTATTCAGTTATTAACCCAAATTCGAAATTAGCAGTTCCTTTTACTAAAAATACCAGAAAAGTAGCAAATTTTTTGAAAATTCATAACTCTTTTAGTATTAATCAGAAAAATACAAATAATATATCAAAATGATCACAAAAAGAAGATCTATCTATTTGTACTGTAAGATTATACACTTGTGTGGAATAATTTTGAGTGCAATTCAAAAACATGTTTAAGTACTATTTTCGAATATGAATTTGAAACAAATTTAGTAATCAAATAACTTTTCTAAATGAGAAATGGATGTTTATAAACTCAAATTACTTTATTGAAACAACATTTCATTATTTAAGTTTAACATTTCAAAACTTTACTATTAGTATTTAAAGACCTAAAACGATTTCCCTAAATAATTTTTAAATACTATAATCAAGAAAAGTCCTAAATAACTATTAGCTTGTATTAAAATCTATTTTCAACTATAATCTAGTAATTGAAATTTGTCTTATTAATAGTTACTTTAAATCACGAGAATGTCTAAAATCAATTTAGGAATCATTTAAAATTGTGATTCAACCCCTACTAGCTAATAATAAAGGAACCTGTGTTTTATTATTCACTTCAACCTTCCTATATAGTAATTGACCACTAAAAGGTAATTTTATACTAATGTCCTTTATGAATTATGTTCTTCAAAATTTATTCTTTTAATAATATATCAAATAAGCATTTCACCAAACCATATGCTTTATGATGACAACTGCCTATATAGGTTAAGATTGTTGTCAACCCTAAAACTAATGAATGATGTTATATGATATGCTTACTTCAACCTTGCATGTCCATAATCAACCAATTGTTTGCTATTCATAAGAAGCAACTTAAAAGTGTTACTTTCAAGTCCCCACCTTATTACTAGTCTTTTGCAGGAACAACCAAGCATGATATTAAACCACTAAGAACATAGTTCATATTCAAGATTTATTCTTTTACTTGGAATAACAAGTTAACCTAAAACCCTTAACAATACTTGAGTGTATAACCCCTAAAAGTGCAACATATATCTAAAGAAATCACCATAACTCAATGATAAGAAGTCATCGGGGTTAGGTTACGCTTAGAGCGATGCATAGCATATCTTATGCATATCATGCTACAGATTTATAACATCATCCCTACCGAATGATGATTGCTATTTCAGAATTGGGATTTCTATCGTATCGAAGACCTTGACTCGCATAATCTTGCAGTCAAAAAGGCAAGTTCACTCTTGCTCATACCTCTTGAGTATTTTTTATCAAATTACTTGCAAATATATACCTGTGGTATTACTACTGCATTTAAAGGCAAAAGGTTCCATTTTCATAATTAATATGAAGTGGTGGTTTCGACCGGAATGGTTGCTACCCTAGGATGGTGGGCAGTGGGACCATGATATGGTAATTGTGGTTGGTGGAGGTCCCACTGCAACTGGAAAGATCACCTAGGATTAATAACAAATAATGTCGCCAGTGATTCTAGCGCCATAAATTATGGTCAACCATAAGATCTGCTATGGGACGAAGAAGTTAGTTGTATCTTTTTCCTCTCGCATATCAATGGACGCGCCTTACCGTAGCTATTGACGTCCTGCCGGGGGCAACATGAGGGTGGAATTCCCGTAAAGATTACACGACACTAGGTCCACAAAGGACAAACCAGGTCGTAGCTATTGTCAGCCGGGGGAGCAATAGGTGAGGTGGAACCCCTAAATGTTCCACGGTATTGGTGGTCTATGATAGATTTTAAGGGTTGCCTGGATCGGGCTATCTATAGAGTAAAGGGGAGGACAAGGTCCGGAACGGTCTACCTATATATAAAGGGGAGGGCAGACTTACAAAAGGGTGGGTATGCGGGGTCGCGGAGAAGAATAGTGATTGGCTTGGATCATCGACTGGGCCCCATATCAAGGAATTATGGACGAGCCTACAACTCGGTTGTGCAACAAGGCTTTGATCTCTTATGGGTACAAGTGACCACCTCTGCAGAGTGTAAGAAAGTATCTGGATACTACCTATTTTGGGAAGGAGCTGCGAACGCGCTAGGAAAGGAGCCCCTCGAAGCTCTAATCAACATGTGAAGGCTGACAGACATAGTTCTTCTTAATAAAAGCAACCTCTTGAAGAAATGTTTATGAAAACTTGCATTGCCAAATGACTCTTGGGTCTAAGGCCGTAGCTAGTGCATAAAACACCTTATTCCTTATATGAACTTGCTGGGTAACGCTCGTTACTCACCCCACTCCCTCTTAGCCCTTGCTTAGACTGGAGGCAACACAAGGAAGCAACCTCGAAACACTGAAGATGAAGATGAAGCCCTCTATCAATGAAACAACTATCAGCGGAGTCAACGACTATATCAAACCTGGTGGAAAACTAGAATAGGAATAGAAGGGACCCAATTCCCTAATCCTAGAACGTAAGTAGTTAGGGTAATTCTGTAGCTTTAGTAGCAAGCTAACTGCATTAGTTGTAGCTCTAGTTTAGTCTTTAGCTTATTCTTTCTCGTTTGTAATTGTCAGAACTAAACATCTACCTGTTGAGGAGGTTCCGAAGATCTTATGTATGATGAAATTGTAATCCTATAGACATACCTTGGACCTACGATGTTTCTGTTGTACCACTCTGGTCGATGTAATACTAGTGAGATGGTGTTTCATTGGTGTTATGTCAACGACTTGCATACTACACATGCAGTGGTATGCTGGGTCACCACACCGACTCCCGCTCCAACTTGGTCCGGGATCGATATATCCCTCGAGGTTTCTGCTCCAGAAGCCGATCTCCATCTCCTCTCCCACACACCTACATGCTGCGGATCAAGATCAGCCCTAGCAAGGCGAACATGATGACCATGCGCATTTCCGACGTGGTGCCTCCCCAGCCAAGCTACCCGGCGGCATCCTTCGCAGAATCTGAGGTCGATTATCCGGTGTTCACCGAGCAAGAATACCGGGCCTTGATGCTCGCTGAGTTCGGTCCCCTGCTGCCGTTTCTCAATCAGGACGAAATCGAAGCGAAGATGCCTGCCTACGACATTCAAATCGGACGATTTTGACAAAAATAACCCAATCTTTGAAGCTTAACACAGAATAACCTACTGTCGAATGTATTTCACAAAATAACCTTTTTCTTGACGCCTCACGCTGAAGCTCTAAGCGAAATAGCATGGCACCGTCAGTAAGGGCGTCAAGCAATACGTAGCGCCTTCGTCCACGGCGTCAAGAATTGACCAGCGTGGCGGCTCCTGGTAGGGAAAAAAGCATGACGCCTTGGTCAGTGGCGCCTAGGGATGTAAACGGATCAGATCGGATCAGATTTTGCCTTTACCATATCCTCTACCATGTGTTTTCATTGAATTCAGAGCGGACCGGATAATGACCGGATGCGGATTTAGAAACGGATATATCTGATCGTGGATTCAAAGCGGAAATGGAGCGGATTCGGGGCAGAAACAAAACTGATCGGATCGGTACGTTTAAAAGTTGTTACTAACCATACGACCAAGAATACAAAGAATAAAAATGGTAACATAATAAAATGAATAAATATAACATGAAGGCTTTTTCTTCAGTGCGCCCCCCTTTCTTAAATTTAACCCAAACCCGAACACATCAAGGGATAAGATGTCTCTGTACCCCTTCGTAATTAAGTTATGAAGGGGTACGGAGCAATCTCAGCCCTTGATGTGTTTAAGTTTCGGTTGAGTTTGGGGAAGGGGGCGCACTGAAGCAAACCTCTAACATGAATAATAATGTGTACACATCAATAAACCTATAATCTCTACCGTACAATGATTATGTAAGTGAGTTGAATGATTAGCTAATGACTCGGCAAATTACTAACTAATTGTTGTGCTATATTATCTTAACCTTTTCGGAAAATAATTGGATTATTCGGTAAAAAAAACATTGGATTATCCTAATTAATTTTCAGATAATCCATATTTTACGCTATTTTGCATACTATATCCTATACCGTATTTGGGTGTTCGATTCGGAATCGAATATCCTTATCCGCCGTGTCGTGGTTTCGTCAACAGATCTGCCATAGGGGTAGGTGTATGGTGGTTTGTGGAAGGGGGTGAACACGGCGGAGCAATCCGGGACGGTGGTAGCATGAGTTTACCCAGCTTCAGATCCCGCAATAGTGGCGAGACCCTACGTGCTGCTATAATTCACTATATGGCAACAAGTGCTCGGTTACAATGATGAGATTGGCTGTTTTGCTATGCGATTGGCCGTATGTCTAAACTGTGCCTCAAGGGCTCCTCCACGCCGGCTTATAAAGGCGCCTGGCGTGGGCAACACGATGGTACCGGAGCGGATACAACTTGGAGTCCTAGACTAAGTCCTATGCGTGTACTACAAGGCAACCTGCCATGGGCTTGTCTGCGGATCTGCCATGAGCTCCTGCATCCAATACCGCCATGGTCTCCCCAGCAACTGGGCCGCCCGGTAGGCAATCCGCCATACCACCCTGATGAGCCACCCTGGCTTGCTGGTTTAGGACTACGTCGCTGGTATACCTATTTGGTATATCCCCAATAGTAGCCCCCAGGGAACTTCAAGATCGCCATCTCCATCCGCCCTGCCTTGTTTTTGGTGAAGTCCATCCGCCATAGCTCGTCTTCTTTTCTGCGTCTGGATGGCGGTTCTTGACGTTCCTCTTTTCTTCATCTTTCAATCCGCCGTAGATAGCGGATTATGCGACGTAGTTTCAATTCAGCGAGATTTCTGGGATCCGTTGGATCATACTATAGAAATCCGCCATAACTTTCGGCACGTAGTTCCTTCTAGGGCAAGATTCACAGCGCACGCACTGTTAATAAAAGTTACTATTTTACCCTTGGACACGTGTAGCCGATCTAGGGTTTCCGCGATCAGGATGAACGGTTCTAATGGCGGGCACGAATCTCGAGGCCTGGGGCCTATATATACCCCGGTTGCTCACCCCTAGCCAGTTCACACTTCATTCACCCCCCCCCCCCGCACTCTCTCTCCTCAGTGCCTCCACGAGAGCTCCGCGATCTCCGATGAGCCGCCGCCCGGAGTTCTTCGCCGTTGGTGACTTTTCCGCCACAAGCTGGCTTCATCTTCATCTTCTTCTTTCGAGATCTTGGAAATCATTTCTACCACACCTCTAGCCACCATGGATCCAGAATCACCTCGTCAGGCCGCAGCGTCTGAAGCCGCTGAGAGCTCAGCAAGGTCATCTGACACAGAATCCGCTATGCCCGAGACTTTGGGAGGTAGCTGGGATCCCTGCAATCTAGATGAAGGAATCCTGTCCTCTTTGGAGCTAGAGGGTCGGATAGCGGCCAAGGAGATCTCGAGATGGCGAGTAGATCCTGGTGCAGCCATGCCCGCCCCGTCAGATGGAGAGATCGTGATGCTTAAGTCTCACATCGACCGAGGCTTCAGCCTTCCGCCATCCTACTTCTTAAAGGGCGTACTTCGGCATTACAGGTTACAGCTACACCACATTGCACCGAATAGCTTCACAATCATAGCGGGATTTGTCGCGCTGTGCGAAGTATATCTGGGTATCTATCCATGCGGAGACTTATTCCGCTTATATTTCAATATCCGCGATAACCGGGATGCAAATGGAGACCCTCGCAACTGCGGATCAGTCTCATTTGTTCCCCGGAGCGGGAAATCATACCCTTATATTAAACCGCATGATTCTGCAAAGGGATGGCGGGGATCTTTCTTCGATCAGGCTGACCAGGCCCCTCCTGAAAGGAAGTACTACCTATGGTCTTTTGTTGATGGTCCCGCCAAGGAGCGGGATAGCTGGGGCGTTATGGACGATTTTACCATGGACGACGAATGCCAACTCTGCTCATGACGAATTTCCAAACTTGTGTTTTCTGGACTGATAGGTGCAGACACCATCCATTGCTAGATCTCACGGCGGATTCAGCCTCTTTAATATCGCCCAGCTTTGATGTGCGAGTATAGCGGAATCGACGACCCTCAATGCTACTCCAAGGAGGAATTATCTTCCGAAGAGATCGAGCACCAAATCCGCAACATCATCAAGGTGGGACGAGATGAGAAGTTGAAGCTGAAGATTCCCATGTATGAGAACGGCAATTGTCCAGAGGTGAGTGCCTTCCTGTTCCGCTATAACCGTTATTTTTCTTGACTAACTTGCATTTTTCTGCAGCTTTCCTCCCTTCCGCCTTCCGAGCTGAGCCGTCTAGTCCACTATCCCCGAACGAAGGAACTCACCGATGATGAGGACGAGACATTCTCATCTCCAAGAAGATAGAAGGTGGCGGAAGAGGAGACTATGGCGGATGAGCCTGTGGCAACCATACACCGTGGTGTTCGCGGCGTGGGCGGGCATGTACGCGGATTAGGCAAGAGAGTTATCTCCCGCCATCCGTCCCCAGCACTGCGTGGCCACCTGGAGACCGTTCCTGAGCATTCCGCTACTATCAAGCTGCCAGAACAGAAGTAAGGAAGATATTCTTTTGATTTCACACCATCTCTAATTTGACTTGTTCTGATCTGTGACTTTGTGCATAGGAGGTGGAAAACCGCTGGCCAAAAGCCTCCAAAGACCAAACCATCTCCTGCACCTCCTACACCCGATGCTCCTGCCCGCCCCACTAGACCTTCCACTTCTGCCCAAAAGGCTAGCAAGAAGGCGGATGCCTCGACAAAGGATGCCAGGCCCTCCACCAATCCTGCTAAGGGCCCAAAGAAGGTAAGTTTTGGCGGAAAGGCGGTCGAGATGGGCGCGGGAGTTGGGGAGGCTTCAAAATGGGAAAAGAAAGCAGCCGCTCTTTTCCGTCTTGATCGCCTACAGGAGGAGGCCAGCAACCATGTGTCAACTGCCATGTCGTCTTTTGTACAGAGAACCAGTATCGTGAAAGAGGTATGTACTCCCAGTAGCCCCCGAGCAACATGGCAGATTTCCGTAGATGATCCGTTATGGTGCTCTAAGAGAAAACTACTTTATACTTTGCATAGTATAGCCCCCGAGTGCCGTCATATTCTGCGGTGCTCTTAGAGAACTTAAAGTTTGCACTAAGTAGCCCTCGAGCGTTATGGCGGATGACTATCCGGCATAAAGCTCTAAGAAGACTAAAAAATCATCATGAGTAGCCCCCGAGCGTTATGGCAAATTATTATCCGTCATAAAGCTCTAAGAGTGACTGAGTTAAAAAATCGTCATGAGTAGCCCCCGAGCGTTATGGCGGATTACTGTCCGGCATAAAGCTCTAAGAGTGACTAACACATGATATCGTTTTGCCAGAATTACAAGAAAGTTGTGGAGGACCTGGTTCAGGTCGTTAGCTCGCAGGAGAAGGAGCTGGCAGAAAAAAGCGCTCTTGTGGCGGACTTGCAGCAGCAGCTCGAGAATAGCGGTAATTTTCTTTTGTCTTTGACAAGTTGAAGAACATTTGCGCTAACCGATCAATACTCTGCAATTATTTCCGCCATGCAGATGCTGCCAAGCTAAAGTCCACACTCGAGGGGGTGGAAAAGGGCCACGCTATCGCGATGGAGGGGTTGCATCAGCAGCTCCAAAAATCTTTGGCCTCGAATACCCTCCTTGAAGAGAAGCTCAAGGACCAGGAACGCTAGAACCGCTAGAAGCAAAAGGAGATAGAGGATCTCCGTAAAGCCGCCGCCGAATTTGAAAAGTGGCAAGATGGCTTCAACGATGTCCTCGATCACTTCCAGAAGACTCTACTAGGTATCGATGGCTCTCCATACTGTGTAGTTTGTAATAATATGATATGTGGAGTATGACGCCTTGTTTGTTTCCGCTATGTAGTGACCCTGGAGCAAGGCGAGGTGGATTCCGCCACAGGCTTACGCATGGCCACCGACGCGGCAAAGAAGGAGCTGGATGGCCTTCTTAATGCTGGTCGTTGATGTCTACGCACTTCTATTCTTGTAGACACTTGTTGGGCCTCCAAGTGCAGAGGTTTGTAGAACAGCAGCAAGATTCCCTTGAGTGGATCACCCAAGGTTTATCGAACTCAGGGAGGTTAGAGGTCAAAGCTATCCCTCTCAAACAACCCTGCAATTACAATACAGAAAGTCTCTTGTGTCCCCAACACACCCAATACACTTGTCAGATGTATAGGTGCACTAGTTCGGCGAAGAGATAGTGAAATACAAGTAGTAGTGATGATTATAAGTAGCAAACGTGATGTGAAATAAATATCGCTGCGAGCAAACAAGTAACAAAACAGCAAGTAAACGGTGTGCAATGCTTGGAAACAAGGCCTAGGGATCATACTTTCACTAGTGGACACACTCCCAACAATATAACATGAATGAACAAATAAATAACTTCTCTCCACTATGGTACTCTGAATTACTCTCCTATTGAATAACACTAATCATTGTGTAGTGGCTACAGAAGCACCCCTTAAAGTTCATCAAGTACTTGACAAACACCACTCATAGAGACATCCAAATCAGATCACAATTCAAGATAGATATCATTGCAACTTAGACCAAGTACTAACACGGTGCACACACTGTCAACATTACACCATGAAAGGAGGAATAAATCACTCAAACTATCATAGCAATAATTATTCTCATAATCCACAAGAGATCACAATCATAGCCTAAACCAAGTACCACCATGATGCACGCACTGTCACCGTTACACCAAGGCAGGAGGAATAGATTACTTTAACAATCACCACTAGAGTACACATAACATCTGAATAATAACATCTACTTGTTCAACATGACACAAAGATCATGATCACATAAAGATCACATCATGGGAGAGAGAGGTGAACCACATAGCTACCGGTAGAGCCCTTAGCCCCGGGGATGAACTACTCCCTCCTCATCATAGGAGACAGCAAGGTTGATGGAGATGGCGGTGAGGTCGATGGAGACGGCGGTGAGGTCGATGGAGACGGCGGAGACGGCGATGGAGACCGATGGAGATGGCTCCAGGGGCACTTCCCCGTCCCGGCAGGGTGCCGGAACAGAGACTTCTGTCCCCCGAAATTCGTCGACGACGGCGGCGGAGCTGAGGAACTGTTTCTGGAAAATTGCCGAGTCCCTTTAGGGTTTTCCGTCCCGAGGCTTTATATAGGCGAAGGGACGATGTCAGGGGTGGGACCAGGCGCCCTCACACATGGCTGGCGCGGCCAGGGGCCTGGCCGCGCCACCATGGTGTGTGGGCCCCCTGTGGCCCACCTCCTACTCCTCTTCGGATCTCTGGAAGCTTCCGGGTAAAATAAGACTTCAGGATGTTGTTTCGTCCAATTCCGAGAATATTTCCTGTGTATCACTTCTGAAACACAAAAACAGCAGAAAACAGGAAACCGGCACTGTGGCACTTGTTAATAGGTTAGTTCCAGAAAATGCATAAAAGTGTCACTAAGTGTAACGAAACATAAAGCAAATGGTGTAAAAACAAGCATGGAGCATCAAAAATTATGGATACGTTGGAGACGTATCAGCATCCCCAAGCTTAACTCCTGCTCGTCCTCGAGTAGGTAAGTGATAACAAAAGAATAATTTTTGAGGTGACATGCACCTACACAATCTTGATCATATATGTAAGCATTTGTGAGCTGGGATCATAAGAACTTAAAACATGGGCATGAAGATATAATCTTGACAATAGGAACTTAGCAACCATGTTGTAAACATGCAAATGAACACAAACAAAAGATCATGAAAATGAAACAATGAAAGTCAAACGTGTGTTCAAATCATAAGGAAAAACATACAAATGGTTTTCAGCTTGTCCTTCATGGAGAGCAAAACATAAATGCATAGAACACCTTCAAGTTTAAGAGGGCGACTAGATACAAATAATTTGAGAACAAGTGAAACCAACAATATGAATCAATCAATGAAAACTTTGGGACAATGCACATTATACTCAGAATGACAACTATGCTCTCTTAATGGTGCATAAAGATAGAAGGTGGCGACTCAACATAAAAGTAAAAGAAAGGCCCTTCGCAGAGGGAAGCAGTGATTAAACATGTGCTAGAGCTTTTCATTTGTAAAACAGAGAGATAAAAATTGGTTTTGAGAGGTGGTTGTCTTTGTTTACGACTGGCAATGGGGTTCTTACTATCTTCCATACAAAAATGAAGCAAGTTTTTGAGAGAGAGATTGGCACTTTTGTGCTCTTTTATAAAGCTTGGCACTCCTCCCCACCTTTTTTCCTTTCACAAACCATGGCTAACCGATTCCATCGGGTGCCCACCAACATTCACTTTCCATGGAGGAGTGCCTTTTTTCTTTCTTTTTTTCTTTTCTTTTTCTTTTTGGAATAAGCAATATGGAAGATAGCAAATCCGACCACTACGTCCCCATGAGCTGAAAACAGTGTCACAAAACGAGAAGTGTTTTGAAGGTTTTTTCAAAGGTAGCACATGCAAATTTACTTGGAATGGCTTACAAATACCATGCATAGGAATTTATAGTGGACACAATGGCAAACTTGGTTTTTGGGAGTTGGATGCACGAGTAGAGCTCATACTCAGTACAAAATGAGGGCTAGCAAAAGACTGGGAGCGACCAACTAAGAGAGCAGTAATGGCCATAATCATGCAAAGCGACAAAGCGACATTAAAAGAAGCATAAGATGGCATCAAAAGTCAAAAACTAAATGATCATCAAGGCTATTGGCGACTTTGTAAGAGTCTAACATGTGTGAGCATGCGCCAAGTCAACCCAAATAAAGCATCAAAGGAGAAAACCAAATAAATGCTTCCATATAATAAAAACAACGCATGATTTTTTCAAAGGCTCATTAAGCAATCTCAGTTATTTAAGACAAGTCATGCTACAGCAAAACCACTAAGCATACTATCAAAAAGACATCAAGCACGACATGCAAAAGCCTAGGCCGCAGTCTACACAAGCTCCTTTTTGTACCACTTTTTTGCATAAAGCTTTTTCTCTTTTCCAACACCATTTGAAATTTTTAAAGACACCTCTTTTGATGAAAACCAATAAAGATCAGAGGCAAAAATACACCTTGATGAAAAGATATAACAAGATCTGAACAAAAATCAAGGCGAAAAATACAAGCTAAACGCAGTAACAGAAAAAAGAGAACACTCATTGAAACGATAAGAGTGAAAAACGGAGTGTTCTTGTCAAATGAAAAGCGAAGTATGTCTCCCTCCAAACCAACATGATGTGATCAACCATTTATTGCAGCAAACAAAACAAAACTAATAAATAAAACTAAAACAACTGACGCTCCAAGAAAAACACATAGTGCATGAAGCAATAAAAATATAGTGTCTTAAAAGGTGACCTGATTTTTGCCGATGAAGAAGGGGTGCCTCGGGGGCATCCCCAAGCTTTGACGCTTGTACTTCTTGGATATTTCTTGGGGTGATGCATGGGCATCCCCAAGCTTGAGCTTTTGTCCATTCTTCAACTCATCTCATCATTCTCCAATCCCTACACTTGAAAACTTCCTTCATACAAAACTAAACACAATTCTATTAGCAACATTAGCATAAACATAATAATGAATCAACCTCTTTTTGCTTCAGTTTTCAACCTAAAACCACCACATATATAGCATATACTACTGTAGCAACTTCCCCAAAAGTTCCATAACCAAAAGAACTCAAAAGAAAGCGATAAAGTGGCAAACACAAATATTGGCAGAAATCTGTCAAAACTGAACAGCTGACAAAGGTCGAATTTTTGAGGGGTTTTCTGTTGCTCAAATCAAAAAGTGTTAAACTAATGAAAGTTTGGATATAACCTGGGGCATATGCACAAGAAATCGCAGGTCCAAAAGATTTACAGAGAATTTTCACGAATTTTTACGGTGCAGCACCGAAAACTGTTTTAGGACAGCAACATCCCCAAATCTTACCTCACTCAAATTAGAGGCTTCTCTTGGCACAAAAACGAAATAAAAAGGATAAGGAGCGGTCATTACAGTAGTAATGACTTCCAAGACTCAAATAAAAGAAAAAGTACTGAAAATAAAACAATGGGTTATCTCCCAAGAGTGCTTTTCTTTAACGCCTTTGAGCTAGGCGCAGTAATTTGCAAAGATGCTCATGTGTGCGCCATATAAGAGCTTGAGGCAAAGGCGCCATATAGGAATTTAAAGCAATAGAGAGCATCAAAAAGCAAGTATGGAACACATTTAAATCTAAACCACTTCCTATGAAAAATAGTCTTGTAAAGAGACAAGTCATGAAAGCGCAAAGCAAAAAGCATAGGAAGGCAAAACAAGTACAACTTCAAGAATTGCAACATAAAGAGGGGAAACTCAATATTGTTGAGATCCATCAAACCATGTTTCCCTCTCTCATAATAACTTTCAGTAGCATCATGAATAGAATTAACAATATAACTATCACATAAAGCATCCCTATCATGAGCCACATGCATAAAAGGATTAATACTCCCCACATGAACAATCGTAGTAGGAGCAGATTCAATAGAATAATTAGTCTCATCACCATAATCATCAAAAATAGGAGGCATATTGTAATCATAACTAATTTTATCCTCAATAGTAGGTGAACTGAAAATATTATACTCATCATCATAGCCATCATAAACTAGAGGTTTAGTATCATCACAAGCTAAAGAACAGCTATTTCGCAAAGCATATTCTTCAAACATATCATCATAAGAAGGAACATCACATATGGGAGATAAAATATCATTAGAGCAAACTTTCTCCACTAAAGCTGGGGGACTAAAAATATCATGCTTAACAAAACCAGCTTCCCCAAGCTTAGACTTTTCTATAGCATTATCAACAACGGTGTTCAAAGCATCCATACTAACAACACTATTAGCATGCAAATTAAGCTCCAAAGGTTTTTCAATTTTCTCTTCAAACACTTCATATCTAAACTCAGGAAAAAGACTACAGAACTCTTTGTTTTCCATTAAGCCTAACTAGTGAAAATAAAACAAGAAACAAAAAGATGTAATTGCAGAATCTAAAGGAAATAACTCTGAGCACTCACACAGGAGGATGCGAGTACCTTTTACCTTACCTCCCCGGCAACGGCGCCAGAAAAGAGCTTGATGTCTATGCACTTCTATTCTTGTAGACACTTGTTGGGCCTCCAAGTGCAGAGGTTTGTAGAACAGCAGCAAGTTTCCCTTAAGTGGATCACCCAAGGTTTATCGAACTCAGGGAGGTTAGAGGTCAAAGCTATCCCTCTCAAACAACCCTGCAATTACGATACAGAAAGTCTCTTGTGTCCCCAACACACCCAATACACTTGTCAGATGTATAGGTGCACTAGTTCGGCGAAGAGATAGTGAAATACAAGTAGTAGTGATGATTATAAGTAGCAAACGTGATGTGAAATAAATATCGCTGCGAGCAAACAAGTAACAAAACAGCAAGTAAACGGTGTGCAATGCTTGGAAACAAGGCCTAGGGATCATACTTTCACTAGTGGACACACTCCCAACAATATAACATGAATGAACAAATAAATAACTTCTCTCCACTATGGTACTCTGAATTACTCTCCTATTGAATAACACTAATCATTGTGTAGTGGCTACAGAAGCACCCCTTAAAGTTCATCAAGTACTTGACAAACACCACTCATAGAGACATCCAAATCAGATCACAATTCAAGATAGATATCATTGCAACTTAGACCAAGTACTAACACGGTGCACACACTGTCAACATTACACCATGAAAGGAGGAATAAATCACTCAAACTATCATAGCAATAATTATTCTCATAATCCACAAGAGATCACAATCATAGCCTAAACCAAGTACCACCATGATGCACGCACTGTCACCGTTACACCAAGGCAGGAGGAATAGATTACTTTAACAATCACCACTAGAGTACACATAACATCTGAATAATAACATCTACTTGTTCAACATGACACAAAGCTCACGATCACATAAAGATCACATCATGGGAGAGAGAGGTGAACCACATAGCTACCGGTAGAGCCCTTAGCCCCGGGGATGAACTACTCCCTCCTCATCATAGGAGACAGCAAGGTTGATGGAGATGGCGGTGAGGTCGATGGAGACGGCGGTGAGGTCGATGGAGACGGCAGAGATGGCGATGGAGACCGATGGAGATGGCTCCGGGGGCACTTCCCCGTCCCGGCAGGGTGCCGGAAGAGAGACTTCTATCCCCCGAAATTCGTTGACGACGGCGGCGGAGCTGCGGAACTGTTTCTGGAAAATTGTCGACTCCCTTTAGGGTTTTCCGTCCCGAGGCTTTATATAGGCGAAGGGGCGATGTCAGGGGTGGGACCAGGCACCCTCACACATGGCTGGCGTGGCCAGGGGCCTGGCCGCGCCACCATGGTGTGTGGGGCCCCTGTGGCCCACCTCCTACTCCTCTTCGAATCTCTGGAAGCTTCCGGGTAAAATAAGACTTCAGGATGTTGTTTCGTCCAATTCCGAAAATATTTCCTGTGTATCACTTCTGAAACACAAAAATAGCAGAAAACAGGAAACCGGCACTGTGGCACTTGTTAATAGGTTAGTTCCGGAAAATGCATAAAAGTGCCACTAAGTGTAACGAAACACAAAGCAAATGGTGTAAAAACAAGCATGGAGCATCAAAAATTATGGATACGTTGGAGACTTATCAGTCGTCAGGCGTGCGGGAGTCTGCAGATAGCGGGTTCATCTGGCCTTACCGCCATAGGGCTCACCAAGAAGCTGCTGCTCGTGCCTTGGCTGGTGGCGGACTGGAGGCAGTCTTCCGCTCGGGGTGGTGCCAGAACTGCTTTAACTTTGGCAAAGGCCCACTACCCCGAGTTGGACCTGGACTTGATCACCTCCGGCATCCCGGAGAGCGGCGAGGACGGAGCGCCGGTGGACGAGGCCGCCATCCGGCAGAGTGTGCTAGGATATGATCAGCTCTGTGCCCTGGGCACTCAGCTGAACGTATACTATGAAGCATACGATCTGCTGGGGTCTCCAAGCCAAGCTTCAGCGTCGGTCTCTGCAGCCACTGCTGGTGCTGATGGCGGTGATGACGTGTCCTCTGCTATTCTGCCATCCTTTTAAGTTATACCCTGCAATGTGGCAGGAAGAAACAATGCATCAATTCGGCCCCTGAGTGGGTCTGTAAGTTTAAACTTTTAAACTGCGTATATGCTTATACTGTGCCTGATCTGCCTATGGCGGATCAGAGAATGCTTTTGAACTTATGGCACAGTTTTATCAAGTCTTTAAGTGGTTTATGTGCGAAAAAACTGCCAGGCCTATTTTTATGCAACTTGCAGCAGTTTGACATGCTCAAAAAACAACACTTTGAATTTTTTTCACGCGTAGGATTATGCAATCCGCCATCTGGCTCTTTGTGCTTGACTTTTCATGAGATGGCGGAATCTTCGCATGAACAATCCGCCAGGGCGACGATACTTAATAGCAACCGTCCAAAACCCTTAGCAGATAGCGGCTTAGATCGTCAAAAAGTCACTACTCGGGAATCCACACAAAGAGCGTCAGATGGAGATTAAAACATAAATATGCTACATGGACCGCTAATGGCGGATTTAAAAAGACGCAAGTGCAGAGCACAATTGCGCAAAGCTTCCACATGATCTAAATGAATGATAAAGGAGGTAAAAGACTCAGAAGACAATCAAGAGTGAACCAGATGCTTTATTTCATTGATCATATAGAGGTGCCTATTACATAGCCTAGATAAGTGCTAAGTGTAGAAAGGACATAGCTGTGCGATGTTCCATGGATGATCTGTTTCGTCGTAGATATCATCAGGGTCTCTTCGTTTGCGCTTCTTACTGGGTCGCTTATCTAACTCGTGAACATCAACGAGGTAGTAGGAACCATTCAGTAGAGCTTTCCTGATGACGAAGGGTCCTTCCCAAGGCGGGGATAGCTTGTGTGACTTCTGCTATTTGAGGCGTAGCACCAGGTCTCCTTCTTTAAACGAGCGTTTGCAAACTTAGCGGTTGTGATAGCGGCGGAGGTTGTGCTGGTAGATGGCGGATCTCTGGGCTGCTAGGTCTCGTTCTTCTTCCAGCAGGTCCACAGATAGTTGTCTGGACGCTTCCGCATCCTCTTCCTCGTAGGCCTCGACTCTTGGAGAATCGTACTGTACATCACTTGGCAGGATTGCCTCTGCTCCATAGACTAAGAAGAAAGGGGTGAGGCTCGTTGATCTATTTGGCGTGGTCCGTAGACTCCATAGCACAGATGGCAACTCTTCTGTCCAGGCTTCTGCTGCTCTATGTAGCGGTGCTTCTAGGCGTGGCTTGATCCTTGACATGATTAGTCCATTGGTCCTTTCAACTTGGCCATTGGACTGCGGATGTGCCACAGATGCAAGGTCAAGGCGGATTCTGTTGTGATGGCAGTACTCTTCAACTTCTCTCTGAGACAAGTTAGTGTCGTTGTCAGTGATGATGCTATGTGGGATACCGAATCTAACCACAATGTCCTTGACAAATTTTAGGGCGGTTTTGCCATCAAGATTTCTGATGGGCTTAGCTTCCACCCACTTCGTGAATTTGTCTACCGCTACCAAGAGGTGCGTAAATCCTGAAGGTGCTGTTTTTAGCGGACCCACCATGTCCAGCCCCCGGACCGCGGAAGGCCAATTTATAGGTATCGTATGCAGTGCTGTAGCGGGCATGTGGGTTTGCTTGGAGTACATCTGGCAACCTTGGCAGAGCTCCATGATTCTGTCTGCATCTGCCTTGGCTGTTGGCCAGTAGAACCCATGGCGGAATGCCTTGGCTACTAGGGATCTGGCGGCGGCGTGATGCCCACATTCGCCTTCGTGGATCTCCCTTAGTATTACGATTCCATCCACTTGGGATATGCACTTCATGAAGACTCCCGAGGTGCTTCGTTTGTAGAGTTGGCCATCTATGATGGTGTACGCTTTTGCTCTACGCTCGATTTGTCTCTTTTGGACTTCGTCTTCGGGTAGTTTCTTGTTTGTCAGATACTCTAGGTAGGGCTCAGCCCATGGCGGGTTGCTTGGCAAAACCGCCATAACGGGGGAGCTCGCTAGTTCTGGATTTCCTGGATCCACCATCTTGATCGATGGTACGTGCAGGTGCTCGAGGAATATGCCTGGCGGGACTGCCTTGCGGCTGGACCCTAGATTGGACAGGGTGTCGGCTGCCATGTTATCTTCTCGTCGTACATGTTTTATGTCGTAGCCAAGAAAACTTTTGGCCATCTCGTCCACTTCGTCTCTGTAGGCCGCCATGACTTCGTTCCGAGCCTTGTATGTGCCAGCCACCTGCTGAGCGACAAGGTCAGAGTCTCCGCAACACATTATGTGTTGTATGCCGATCTCCTTTGCGACGCGTAGCCCGTGCAGTAGCGCTTCATACTCCGCGATATTGTTGGTGGTGGGGAAGTGGATTTGGAGAATGTAGCTGAGCTCATCTCCCTTAGGAGATTTGAGTGTCACTCTAGTCCCCGATCCATGTAACAGCTTTGATCCATCAAAGTGCATCACCCAATGCTCTAGTTCTGGGATAGGCGTTGTCTCCTGCGCCTTCTTCCAATCCGCCATAAATTCCGCCAAAGCCTGAGACTTGATGGTGGTGCGAGGCTTGTAGTCGATGTCGAAGGAGGCCAGTTCAATGCCCCACTTTGCAACTCGTCCCGTTGCATCGCTGTTGTTGATGATGTCCTTCAGTGGAGCCTTGCTCACCACTGTGATCTTATGGTCATAGAAGTAATGTCGTAACTTACGAGAAGCTAGGAAAACTCCGTATGCCAACTTTTGGTAGTGAGGGTAGCGCTGCTTGGATTCCGTCAGGACCTCGCTGACATAGTAGACTGGTCTCTGTACGCCGTACTCCTGCGCTTCTTCCTTGCGTTCTACCACGATGACGATGCTGACGACCCTGTTGGTTGCCGCCATGTATAGTAACATGGGATCCTGGTCTTCGGGAGCTGCTAGGACTGGTGCAGTGGATAGCACTCTCTTCAGATCCTTGAGCGCAGCGTCTGCCTCGTCGGTCTAGACGAATTCATCTGATTTCTTCATCAGCTTGTAGAGTGGCAAAGCCTTCTCGCCAAGACGACTGATGAATCTGCTCACTGCTGCCATGCAGCCTGTGAGTCGCTGTACGTCCTTCAAGTCATTGGGCCGGGAGATTTCGAGGATGGCCTTGATTTTCTCCGGGTTAACTTCAATACCGCGGTGGGAGACGATGAATCCTAGGAGCTGCCCAGCTGGGACCCCGAAGACACACTTCGTGGGATTGAGCATCATGTTGTACTTCCTTAGGTTATTGAAGGTCTCCTGCAAATCCGCTATGAGGCTTTCCTGCTTTTTGGACATGACGGCAATGTCGTCCATGTATGCGTGGATGTTACGTCCGATTTGATCCGCCATGCACTTTTGCATGGTGCGCTGGTACGTCGCTCCTGCATTCTTCAGACCGAATGACATTGTCACATAGCAATATGTGCCATAAGGTGTTACAAACGAGGTAGCGAGCTGATCGGACTCTTTCATCTTGATCTGGGGGTAACCTGAGTAGGCATCTAAGAAACACAGCAGCTCCGATCCCGCCGTCGAGTCAATGACTTGGTCAATGCGCGGCAAGGGAAAAGGGTCTTTGGGACACGCTTTGTTCAGGCCGGTGTAGTCTACACACATGCACAAAACCTTTGTATTTTTTTAGGAACTAGCACGGGATTCGCCACCCACTTTGTATGAATTACTTCTTTGATGAAGCCTGCTTTCAACAGCTTGGAAATTTCCTTTGCTATGGCGCGGCGCTTTTCATCTCCGAAGCGTCTCATTGCTTGTCTTACTGGCTTGGAGCCATGAATTATTTGCAGGGCATGCTTGGCGAGTTCCCTGGGTACACCCGTCATGTCAGATGGCTGCCATGCGAAGATGTCCCGGTTCTCACGGAGGAACTCGACGAGCGCGCTTTCCTATTTGGGGGACAAGTTTGTCCCTATCGAGGTGGTCTTGGCGGCATCGCCAGCGACAAGTTCCACCTGCTTTGTATCAACTGTAGGCTTGAAGGTGGGCGGGGAGGCGAATACTTCCTGCTTGGATGCCGGCATCTCCGCGGGGTCCGTGGCGGTGTGGATTTCCTTGAACTCCTTGCCGAAGAACACTGCTTCCGCGAAGGCGGCTTCTCCGTCCTCGCACTCCTTGGCCTTCCTGAAGCTGCCATAAACTGTAATGATGCCTTCAGGTCCTGGCATTTTCAGCTGGTTGTAGATGTAGCACGGGCTGGCGTGAAAGCTGTGGAAGGCAGGGCGGCCAAAGATCACGTGGTATGTACTCTTGAAAGGGACCACCTCAAAGGTTATGGGCTCTTCACGGTAATTATTTTCATCGCCGAAGGCAACCTTGAGGGTGATGGACCCGAGGGACTTTGCTTGGCGGCCAGGAACCACTCCATAAAAAGTGACAACACTATGGCGGAGTTGGGTCTTGGTAAGGCCTAGCGTTGTCAGGGTTTCCACATACATGATGTTCAAGCTACTTCCGCCATCCATCAGGCACTTGGAGAACTCGTAGCCTTGGATCAGGGGGTTAACCACCATGGCGTAGTATCCATCCGGGATGTGCTCTGGGTGATCGTCGCGGCTCCATTGCACTGGCATCTCGGACCATTAGACATACTAGCGGACCTGAGGTATGGTGGCATTTAGGGAGCGCATGGCGGCTCGCTGTGCCTTAGCCGTAGGAGGTCCAAGGAAGGTGTGGAATGCTCCCTTCTTGGTGCTCTTATATGGGTTGCCCATGCCAGTTCCACCCTCTGCCTTTTCGGCGGGTTTTGGCGCAGGGTCTTCATCCATGTCGCTGCTATCCTTGGACTCCTTTTCCTTGTCCGCTTTTCCTTTGCCATGAGGCCATTGTCGCCGGGTGCATTTGTAGCCAGCTTCTTGATCCGCCTTGATGTCGTTGACAAACTTGCAGTTCCAGTTGGTGTGATTGCACTTTCCTAAAGCGTCCCGATGGGCGAAGCACGGCATGTCACGGTATTCGTCATAGGACACAGGTGCAGCCGGCACCGTAGCGGAAGCTGGGGAGCTTCGCGGCTGGCCGCTGCTAGAACCTCGTCCCCGGCCGCGTTGGCTGCTCTGTCCTTTGTCGAAGAAGGTTGTGGCCACCATATCCAGGGTTTGCTGCTCTTCTGGCGGATTCTTCCGTTTGTTGCTGCTGTTCCGCTTTCCGGTGTTCTAGATGGCGGAAGCCTTCAAAGATTCGCGGGCATCGTCGTTGGCGGCCGCATAGTTGCTTGCAATGGTGATCATGGAATTTAGGGTTAGTTTACCTTCGTTCCTTTCTCGCAACAGGCGATGGCGGAGTAGCTGGCCTCTCTCCAAACTGTCAATGAACGCGAGGATGGCGGATTCGTCGTTAACCCCTTCACAGGAGTTCTTCATATCCAGCCAACGTGCGAGAAAAGTTCGGGAGGTCTCGTCTTCTGCTCGCCGACACCGTTGGAGGTCACCTATATTGTGAAGTCTCTTGTAGGTACCCTCGAAGTTTTCAGTAAACGCAGTCTGCATGTCAAACCAGGTTTGGATGGAATTTTCCGCCAAGTCGTTGATCCACTGCCGCGCTGTGCTGGAAAGCATCAGGGGCAGATAGCGGATAGCAACATTGGGTGATCCCCCTGTGAACTGCACTGCGTTGAAGTAGTCTTGTAGCCAAGTTAAGGGCCTATCGACTCCGTTGTACTAGCGGATGTTTTTCTCGATCTTGAACCCATGTGGGATGGGCTCATCACGAATCCGTTGTCCAAAGCACTTCGGGCCGAGGAAGAAGGCTGTTTGAGACTTGGCAATCTTGTTTAGGTGGGTACACGCGTCATATGGCTTCTTGTCCTGCGGATCTTTTCGAGAGGCACGTGACCTGGTTGGGCTGCCACTGCCACCGCCGCCGCCATGGGGGCTGCTTGGTGGGGATGGTGAAGGATCACGCCTTTTACTCTCGGCGTCCTACGATGGATCTCTGCAACTGCGACGGCTTCCCTCTGCTCTTCGTGGAGCTGGATCATCGTCATGGCGGCGGGAGCCTTGCCCTTAGTCATCGCGGCGGCGTGAAGAGCGATGCTTATCCTTGTCGCCATTGTGATGCGCGCCGTCGTCATGGCGAGATGGTTCCCTATGCTTGGATCCGCCATCCCGGCTGGTTTCACGTCGTGGTGGGTCATCTCTCCAGCCAGCGTCATGACTCCTTCCTCGCTTGCCATCATTATCGCGTATGACAATTCCTCCCTGTGGGATTTTGAATGTCTTGTACTTTGGTGGCGGCATGTTAGACTTATGGCGAGGTTGGGCCTTGTCTTGGTATCCATAAGCAGGGTAGTTCTTGTGAGGTGGCGATGGATTTCTTTGATGGCCCTTGCCATGTGGCTTGTCATCGGAGGATATTGGGATGGCATCTGCCCTATTGCGAGCTTCTCTTCTTCAGATTTCTGAGGATCCGGTGTGAGATTCGTTATCAGGGCGTGTACCTGATACGTCTCCAACGTATCCATAATTTTTGATGCTCCATGCTTGTTTTTACACCATTTGCTTAGTGTTTCGTTACACTTCGTGGCATTTTTATGCATTTTCCGGAACTAACCTATTAACGAGATGCCACAGTGCCAGTTCCCTGTTTTCTACTATTTTTGTGTTTCAGAAAAGTTACACAGGAAATATTCTTGGAATTGGACAAAACAAAAGCCAGAAGTCCAGATATTCATAGGAGCTTCCAGAAGACCAAAGAGGAGACGAAGAGGAGCCACTGGTGGGCCACACCACCAGGGGGCGCGGCCTAGGGCTGGCCCGCGCCCACCTATGGTGAGCCCCACCAGGTCCACTTCTGACGCCGCCCCTTCGCCTATAAAGACCCCCCGATGAGAAAAACCTAAATGCCCGATCACTTTTCCAGAAACATATCGCGATCCGCCACCGTCGTCGACCCGAGATCGGGAGGGTCCAGAAGCTCTTACCGGCACCCTGCCGGAGAGGGGAATCGCCACCGAAGGTCTTCTTCATCGCCATGCTTGCCTCTGACGCGATGAGTGAGTAGTCTACCTGGGACTATGGGTCCATAGCAGTAGCTAGATGGTTGTCTTCTCCACCATGTTCTTCATGTTTAGATCTCGTGAGCTGCCTTACATGATCGAGATCACCATTATGTAATTCTACATGTTGTGTTTGTTGGGATCCGATGAATATTGGTGTTATGATTGAGTTGATGTACTGAATTTTATCTTATGTTATCTCTATGTTGTTTATGATCTTGCATGCTCTCTGTTGTTAGTATCTATCTTGGCCGAGTAGTTGCTAGTGACTCCAAGAGGGGGTATTTATGCTCGATAGTGGGTTCATGCCTATATTTAATCTGGGGGAGTGACAGAAACCTCTAAAGTTGTAGATGTGATGTTGCTACTAGGGGAAAATAACATTCATATGCTCGAGGGCATATGCTTTGTTTACATTACACACTTTGCTTAATGCAATTATCTGTTGTTCGCAACTTAATACTTGTGGAGTTCTTGGATTGATTCGCCACAAGTGGATTATTAGTCATAGATGCAGTTGGATGGCGGTCTATGTATATTTTTGTAATGCCCAGAGTAAATCTCATAGTGATCCTCTTGACATATCACGTTGTCTTTATTCTATCAATTGCCCAACTGTAATTTGTTTACCCAGCATGTGTTATTTTATCTTATGGAGAGACACCACTAGTGAACTGTGGACCCCAGTCCTATTTCCTTTATATTGCTATCACCTGTTTACTTTACTCGCACTGTTTACTTTACTCGCATACTATTACTATTTTCCAATCGATACGCTCATTCCTTTGTTTACAGCAAACCGGTGAGATTGACAACCTCATCGTAAGTTGGGAGTAAAGTATTTGGTTGTGTTGTGTGAAGGTTCCGCGTTGCAGCTGGCAAAGCAAAGCACTGGACGAGGCGCCTTATAAATTGTCTGGAGCTGTCGCAAGCTAGCAAGCATCACCTTCAGTCGTTTGGCTTCTTCCCCTTCGGATCGATAAACCATGGTTTCTTACTGAGGGAAAACCTTGCTGCTGTACTCATCATACCTTCCTCTTGGGGTTCCCAACTGGACGGTGCTTTTCATAATCAACACCGTGCCGCATCAAGCTCTTTTCTGGTGCCATTGCCGGGGAGGAAAAAGAAGACTTCTACAAGGGGAGTTTCGCACGGACATCCTTTACTTTGTTTTAAGTTTTGCTTTACTTTATTTTTACTTGCATCGTTTTATCAAAAACACAAAAAATTAGTATCCTTGATAGTTGTTTTTACTTGCTTGCTTTTAGTTTTGCTAGAATGGCTACTCCTGAAAACACCAAGTTGTGTGATTTTACTAGCACTAATAATAGTGATTTTATCTGCACTCCTATTGCGCCACCTGCTCCTGCTGCAAATTTTTATGAGATTAAGCCTGCTTTGTTGAACCTTGTTATGAAAGAGCAATTTTCTGGTGCTAGTACTGATGATGCTGCAGCTCATCTCAACAATTATGTTGAGCTATGTGAGATGCAGAAATATAAGGATGTAGAAAGTGATATTATTAAGCTTAAGTTGTTTCCTTTTTCTTTGAGAGGAAAAGCTAAGGATTGGTTGCTGTCTTTGCCTAAAAATAGTATTGATTCATGGGCTAAGTGTAAGGATGCTTTTATTGGTAGATACTATCCTCCTGCTAAGATTATAGCTTTGCGTAGCAATATTATGAAGTTTAGTCAGTTTGATAATGAACATGTTGCTCAAGCTTGGGAAAGAATGAAATCTATGATCAAGAATTGTCCCACTCATGGACTGACTACTTGGATGATTCTCCAAACTTTTTATGCAGGACTGAATTTTTGTTCAAGGAACCTACTTGATTCAGCTGCTGGAGGCACTTTTATGTCCCTTACCTTGGGTGCCACAACAAAGCTTCTCGACAATATGATGGTAAATTACTCTGAATGGCACACCGAGAGAGCTCCATAAGGTAAGAAGGTAAATTCTGTTGAGGAAACCTCTTCCTTGAGTGATAAGATTGATGCTATTATGCTTATGCTTTCTAATGATAGGACTCATGTTGATCCTAATAATGTTCCTTTAGCCTCTTTGGTTGCTCAAGAAGAGCATGTTGATGTAAACTTCATTAGAAATAATAATTTTAACAACAATGCTTATAGGAACAATTTTGCTAGTAACAATTATAGGCCGTATCCTTCTACCAATGGTAATGGTTATGGTAACTCTTATGGTAATTCCTCCAACAACACTAGGGCTGTGCCCTGTTGCTTGTTGCGTGGTGAATGACCAGCCCGTTGGGAACCCCAAGAGGAAGGTGTGATGAGTATAGCAGCAGATTTTCCCTCAGTTAAGAAACCAAGGTTTATCATTCAGGAGAAAAGCAGACAATACAACTAAAGGTGATGCTTGCTAGTTTGCGACAGCTTCGGACAATTTATATATGGCGCCTCGTCCAAGCTTTGCTTGCTAGCTGCAACGCAGAACCTGCACACAACACAACCAAGTACTTTGCTCCCAACTTGCGATGAGGTTGTCAATCTCACCAGTTTGCTTGAAACAAAGGTTATGAGCGTATCGAGTGGAAAACAGTAGAAGTATGTGAGTAAAGTAAACAGTGCGAGTAAAGTAAACAAGTGATAGCAATATGATGGAAATAGGACCGGGGTCCACAGTTCACTAGTGGTGTCTCTCCATAAGATAAATAACACATGCTGGGTAAACAAATTACAGTTGGGCAATTGATAGAATAAAGATAATGTGATATGTCAAGAAGATCACTATGCGATTTACTCTGGGCATTACAACAAAATACATAGACCGCCATCCAACTGCATCTATGACTAATAATCCACTTGTGGCGAATCAATCCGAGAACTCCACAAGTATTAAGTTGCGAACAACAGATAATTGCATTAAGCAAAGTGTGTAACGTAAACAAAGCATATGCCCTTGAGCATATGAATGTTGTTTTCTCCCTAGTAGCAACAGCACATCTACAACCTTAGAGGTTTCTGTCACTCCCCCAGGTTAAATAGAGGCATGAACCCACTATCGAGCATAAATACCCCCTCTTGGAGTCACTAGCAACTACTCGGCCAAGATAGCTACTAACAACGGAGAGCATGCAAGATCATAAACAACATAGAGATAACATAAGATATATTTCAGTATAGCAACTCAATCATAACACCAATATTCATCGGATCCCAACAAACCAAACATGTAGAATTACATAACGGTGATCTCAATCATGTAGGGCAGCTCATGAGATCTAAACATGAAGCACATGGTGGAGAAGACAACCATCTAGCTACTGCTATGGACCCATAGTCCAAGGTAGACTACTCACTCATCGCTCCGGAGGCAAGCATGGCGATGAAGAAGACCTCCGGTGGTGATTCCACTCTCTGGCAGGGTGCCGGGAAGAGCTTCTGGACCCTCCCAATCTTTGGGTCGACGGCGGCGGCGGATCGCGATGTGTTCTGGAAAATTGATCGGGTACTTAGGTTTTTTCCATCGGGGGGTCTTTATAGGCGAAGGGGCGATGTCAGGAGTGGAGCCAGGTGGCCTCACACCAGGGCGGCGCGGGCCAGGCCCTGGCCGCGCCGGCCTGGCGTGTGGGGCCCCTGTGGCTCCCCTCCTACTCTCCTTCGGATCTCTGGAAGCTTCCGGGAAAAATAAGACTTTAGGATCTTGTTTCGTCCAATTCCGAGAATATTTCCTATGTATCACTTCTGAAACACAAAAACAACAAAAAATAGGGAACTGGCACTGTGGCAACTTGTTAATAGGTTAGTTCCGGAAAATGCATAAAAGTGCCACGAAGTGTAACGAAACATTAGGCAAATGGTGTAAAAACAAGCATGGAGCATCAAAAATTATAGATACGTTTGAGACGTATCACGCCCTCTGAGCTTGAAGTCATGCTCAAGGAGTTCATCGGTAAGCAAACTACTTTTAACAAGTCTGTTGAGGAAAAGTTAGGCAAAATTAATATTCTTGCTTCTAAAGTTGATAGCCTTGCTCATGATGTTGAACTTCTGAAATTAAAAGTTTTGCCTAATGATGTGAAAGAGAACAATACTTTTGCTACTGCTAATGCTATCCAAGTTAGAATTGATGAAAATGTTAGGATGCTAGCAGAATTGCATGCCAGGTGGGAAAGAGAAGATGAGATGGCTAGAAAGATGAAGATATGTACCATTACTACCTCTAATGATGTTATTCCTAATGCTAGCAATCCTCTTACTTTGATTGGTGTAGAGAAAACTCCCACTCGTTGTGTTAAAAAGCCTAAAACTGCCAACACTTTTTCTCAAAAGAGTGCTGAAATTTTTCGGAGTGTGGGAGATGATAGCTCTATTTCCTTTAATGATTTTGATGTTGATGGCTGCAATATATCTGAAGTTATTTTGTTCTTGCAAAAGCTTGCTTTGACTCCCAATGCTAGTTCTTTAAATGTTGCTTTTACCAAGCATATTGCCAATGCTCTCATGAAAATTAGGGATGAAAAGTTAAAGCAAAAAGCTTCTATTCCCAAGAAATTAGAAGATGGTTGGTGACAAGGGTATAGCTAATAGAGCCCGCTAGTTGAGTACCCCTGAGGCCCGTTAAGCTAGGCCCAGTTGTAATGATAGTCGAAATACGAGTTCTTACCGTATGTCGATGTTGTAATCTGTATCGGACCCTACCCGATCCTCGAGACCTGGCCACCTATATATAGGGGCTAGGAGGGGACGGTGTAGGCCAGATTGAAAGCAATCCAGGTTCAACACCCAAGTTTACTTTCGATATACACTTGTGTCGACTAATCTTACCTTCGAGTTCATCTGACGCCCTATCTCCCCGATCCTAAGTCCTTCATTTAGGACATTTGTCGAGTTAAACCCTCATCAATTGGCGCCGACCGTGGGGACTTTGGGCGTTGGAATCATGGATTCGACGGCTTTTTCGCTTTTAGCCAACAGCAGTGCAGGAATCGACGGAAATCAAGAGACAGAGCTAACAATTGGAAGCCTAAACATCTTCATCGGACCTTCAGGTTCGACTCGCCTCTCAGATCCGACAAAGCCAGATCCATCGGCGAGTGAGCCTGAGACAAAAGCAATGATGGAATCATCTGAAGGCTCTTCCAGCGAGGTAAACTCGCCGGTCAGCACAGAAGAAGCACAAATCGCAGAAGGCGACGAAATTCAGGAAAAATTCGACGCAGAAGTGGAAGCGTTTAAAGCGCACAATAATACAAGGGACTTCGCCGATAGAAGTAGTGGCATCTCCAAAAGAGTGCATCAGCTATGCGTCATAATTGCTGAAGCAGAAGAAGAAAACAATCACGAGGGAAACGAAGGGGTCGGCAGGCAAGTCGACAAAATAAGGGAGCACAACAAAAAGGAGAAGGAGAAAATTCACGTCTCAGCCGGAGAGTGGAGGATCATCATGTCAGCTATCAATCATGGCACAGAGGTACCCGAAGGCTCAAGAAGAGAAGTTCTAATGGGATATCAGTACGCATTACACCAGCACAAGAAGAAACTAAGAGAGGAAAGAGACATGTTTGCGAGAAGTCGAGAAAATAACAGTACGTCAAGAGAAGAATATTGGGATGATTATAGTGATGATTCAGAGTACAGCAGGGAAAGGAGCGGAGATCCAAAACACAACAGAGGAACAACGGCACAAAGTAGAGAGGAAAGGTACTCAAGAAATACGACCCCACAGCTAGAGGAGGAGGAAGAAGATTTTGTACAAGAAACACCGGAAGCAGCGCTGATAGCAGCACAGGCATACCTACTGACCACACGTCCAGAACCTGGAGATCCACGGGAAAATATGCACCAAGCCGCAATACGAAGCCTCGGGATAGTAGAAGGCAAGATCATGGGAAAGGGTCTAGAGGCAAAGTCGACAAGCTACAAGGAAGGACGAAAGAAGGAGTTCAAGCACAAAATCACACGAAATGAGTCTAGCGAATCATCAGAAGAAGAAAGGCGACAGAAGAGGAAGGAGGACGCAAGGAATATAATAGCATAGGCTCGGGTAAATAAATCGCGCCAGGCATGGAGGGAAGAAAATTACGAGGACGACGACAAAGAGATGGGCGCGTTATGCTTTACCCGCAGGGTTTGCAAAACGCGGGTACCCAAAGGATTCAGGTTACCACACGACCAACAAAAATATGATGGGTCGCAGGAACCCACCCTATGGTTGTCGGATTACCTGCAGGCAGTGCAGATATTAGGGGGAACAAAAGCGACAGCAATGCAAAGTTTGCAATTACACCTCACCGGCGCAGCACGGTCCTGGTTGAATACCCTACCCAATGAATCCATCGGAAGTTGGGGAGAACTCGAAAGCCAATTCGTAAGGGATTTCCGCTCGACATATAAGTGCCTAGCATCACTGGAGGAAGTCAAAGCGTGCGTGCAAAGGAAAGGCGAAACTTTGCGTTCTTATATACAACGATGGAATGTAATCAAAAACTCAGCAGAGGACGTCTCCGACGAAAGAGCAATAGACGCTTTTTCGGCCGGAGTTCGTCGCTCAGACCTCGTAGAAGAGATAGGAAGAAAAAGGCCAACAACAGTAGCTGAACTAATGGAGGAAGCCAATAGATTTGCTGACAGAGAGGATGCATATAACAATAAAAGAGGACGTTCACCAGAAGGCGACAGAACAAGTAGACAGAGGAGAAGACACCACAGCAGAGATAACCAAGGAAGGCGAAATCAGGTAGCCGCGGGGTACGAAGCAAAGGAAGAGGAAGGTTATGAAAATAGGAAGTTCTAGGCAAAAGGAGTAGAAAAACTGAGATACTCCGGCCCTTCAGCCGAAGACATGCTATATGGACCTTGTCGAATCCACTACACGTATCTCGATGGAAAGAGAGTCTCAAATCACCAGATGAAGGACTGTAGAACTTTCCTGAGGTTACAAAACGCCATGGATTCAAACCAAGAAGGATGGCAAGGAGAGAAGCGTGCAAGTCAAGGATATCAAGTGCAAAGGCTAGCAAGACACCTAGAGTCGAAAGTCTACATATCTGCAATGATTCAGCCGGTGCCCAAGTCAAAGAAAGAGCGAAAGAACATATCCAGGCAAGTAAACCTAGCAATATCATCGCCACCAGCCACTACGGAATACTTGCGGTGGTCAGATCAACCAGTTAGATTCAGCAAGGCATACCACCCAAGGAAAGTTCCCAGGCCGGGCCACTCGCCAATGGTACTAAAAGCGCAAATAGGAGGGTACGACATTGGGAGAGTATTCATGGATGCAGGAAGTGGCATAAATCTAATATATGCTAGAACTCTGAAGGCAATGTGTATCTCGCTGACAAGCCTGAAGCCAACAGATTGTTCTTTCCATGGAATAGTACCAGGAGCCGCAAATTACCCTCTGGGGAAGATAGAACTCGACGTCTGCTTCGGCAGTAGCAGCAATTATCGAAGGGAGAAGTTGGAATTTGAAGTTATGGACTAGCCATCACAGTATCACATAATTTTAGGGTGCCCAGCATTTGCAAAGTTCATGGCGGTACCTCACTACGCGTATCTAACGCTAAAAATTCTAGGACCCAAAGGAACGATTATGGTACAAGGAAGCTTCGAAGTAGCCAACACTTGCGACAAAGAATTTAATAGAATTGCGCAAACTTTCGGCATGACAGCGGAATATGAGAGGCTGAAAGGAGAAACCGATCATAATGTGCTACCCGACGTTGGACGATCCCTGCCAGATCAGGCTTTCGACACAACGCAGGACTCGAAGAAAATCCAGGTCCACCCTACGGACCCGAACAAGACAACATCGATTGCAATAAAACTGGATCCCGCATAGGAAAGCGCGCTCGTCGAGTTCCTCCATGAGCGCTGGGAAATCTTCGCCTGGTGTCCTTCAGACATGCCAGGGGTTCCCAGGGAACTCGTCGAGCACGCATTAAATGTAGATCCTAAAGCAAAGCCAGTCAAGCAACCATTGCGACGATTTGATGAACCTAAAAGGAAGGCGATAGTGTCAGAATTGCACAGGCTAGAAAATGCTGCATTTATCAGAGAAATAAAAACTTCGAGTTGGGTATCCAATCCAGTCATCGTACCCAAGAAAAACACAGACGTACAAAGAGTGTGTGTCGAATACACATCTCTCAATAAGCACTGTCCAAAGGATCCCTTCCCTCTACCCCGCATTGATGAGATAATTGATTCGACAGCGGGATGCGCAAGGCTTTCCTTTCTGGATGCATATTCTGGTTACAACCAGATCAAGTTGAAGAAAGAAGACGAAGAGAAGACAGCATTCATTATGCCATACGGGGTGTTTTGTTATCAGGTGATGCCTTTCGGCCTAAAAAATGCAGGAGCAACCTATCAACGGATGATGCAAAACTGCCTCGGGAGCCAAATAGGGCGCAACATCCAAGTCTATATCGACGATGTAGTCATTACAACAAGAAAGGAGGAATCCCTAATCGACGACTTGGCAGAAACCTTCGACAACCTGAACAGGTACAAGCTCAAGCTTAACCCGACAAAATGTTCATTTGGCGTGTCGGCAGGACAACTCCTAGGGTTCTTGGTGTCAGCACGAGGAATAGAGGCAAACCTAGAGAAGATCCAGGCAATTTTAACAATGGGGAAACCCACGAAACTACACGACGTACAGAAACTCGCAGGACGCGTCGCGGCACTAAGTCGTTTTATTGCTCGATTGGGAGATAAAGCACTCCCTTTCTATGCACTCATGAAGAAATCAGATGATAAATTTGAGTGGACAGAAGAAGCAGATGCAGCATTCGCGCAGCTGAAAAAAGTGCTATCCACGCCACCAGTGCTGGTCGCACCAAAAGAAAAAGAACCACTACTACTCTACATCACCGCAACCCATCAGGTGGTGAGTACAGTATTAGTAGTCGAAAGAAGTAAAGAAGGAAAAGCCCACGGCATCCAGCGACCGGCGTATTTTATCAGTGAAGTTCTTTCTCCAACAAGACAGAGGTATTCACATTATCAAAAACTCGCATATAGTGTCTTTACAACAGCACGAAAATTGCGACAATACTTTGCAGTGCACCCAATTATAGTGGTCAATGAAGCACCACTATCGAACATATTGAACAACCCTTCAGCAACATGACGTGTCTCTTTGTGTGGAATCAAATTATCTCCCATGGACATCACGTATGAAAAAAGAAAGGCGATCAAGTCGCAAATCTTGCCAGATTTCACAGCAGAGTGGTTGGCGTTACAGAGCACGGGACCGCCAGATTTATCGAGTGTATGGACAATGTACTTCGACGGTTCTAAAAGAATCCAAGGCGCAGGCGCAGGAGTAGTCTTGATATCACCACAAGGCGACAAACTGAAGTACGTTTTAAGGATGAGTTTTCCGCAGGCCTCCAATAATGAAGCAGAGTACGAGGCTTTACTGCACGGAATGAAGATGGCCAAGGCGTGCGGAGCAACTCGACTAAAGATATTAGGGGACTCGAACCTCGTCGTCCAACAAGTTATGAACAGATGCGACACAATCAATGATAACATGATGGCTTACAAGAACTTATATCACTACCTCGAAGGAACATTCGACGGGTGTGAAGTTTCGCACGTCAGCAGAAGCAGCAATGAAGAAGCCGACAACTTAGCAAATATCGGGTCACAATGCCTGCCCGTGCCATCTGGAGTCTTTTGGGAAGAGATAGTTGAAAGATCGATAAAAAGCGTCAAAACTTTGACTACTGCAGCAGGCTCGGGGGCTGGTGCGAAAAATAACGAGAGCATATCAGAACCCGAAGAAGTCATGATGATAGAAGAGGCATGGATGCAACCATATCTAGCATACATGATGAGTAAGAAGTTGCAAGAAGATGCAGTGGAAGCCAAAAGAATAACTCGATGATCCAAAGCATTTGTCGTGTTACAAGGAAAATTATACAAAAAGAGTATAACTGGCGTTCTGCAGCGTTGCGTAACGCCTCAAGAAGGACAAGTCATACTAAAAGACATACACGCCGGAGTATGTGGCCATCACGCCAGCAGCAGGGCAATAGCGGCGAAGGCATTTCGAGCGGGATTCTATTGGCTAACAGCCATCGAAGACGCGAAAGATATATTTCGAAAGTGTGAAGCATGTCAAAGATTCGCATTTTGGCCACACGCGCCTGCAGCAGAATTACAGCCAATACCATTGTCTTGGCCTTTTGCACAATGGGGCCTCGACATGGTAGGGAAGTTGCACAAATCTTGGCCAGGAGGGCATGTCTACATGTTGGTGGCAGTCGACAAATTTACCAAGTGGGTAGAAGCGGCCCCGGTAACAACTCAAGATTCAATGGCAGTAATCAATTTCATCAAGTCAATAGTTTTTCGCTTCGGAGTACCATACAGCATCATCACAGATAATGGGACAAACTTCACTTCCAAGGAATTCAAGAATTATTGCGAAGGATTGGGAATCAAACTCAAGTTTGCATCCGTAGCACACCCGAAGACAAACGGGCAAGTCGAAAAAGCCAACGGCCTAATATGCAACGGAATAAAAAAGAGGCTTTTAGCACCTCTAGAGAAAGCCAAGAGCGCTTGGGTAGAAGAGTTGCCCTCCGTACTTTGGAGTCTAAGAACTACGCCTAATGCAGCTACTAAAAAAACTCCCTTTTTCCTGGTCCACGGCGCAGAAGCCGTGCTTCCAGTTGAGATTACGCACGAAGCTCCAAGAGTAACGGCATATGACGAGGTAACCTCAACGGAAGCGCTACAAGATGACGTCAATGCACTGGATGAAGCAAGAGATAAAGCACTGGAAAGAGCCACGCAGTATCAACAGAGCCTACGGAACTATCACAGTAGTCGAGTTCGTCCGTGATCTTTTGTGGTGGGAGATTTAGTCCTACGACTCAAGCAAGATGGCCACAGCAAGTTAGAGTCCCCTTGGGTGGGACCTTACATCGTCACATAAGTAATCCCAGGAGGAGCTTATCGACTACAAGACAAGAAGACAGGAAAAGATGAAAGCAACCCGTGGAATGCGGCGCAGCTATGGCGTTTCTACGCATAGAAGAAATTTAGTGACTTCGAGTTGACCCTCTGAACCCAGAACACGAGGCCACAGGTCGGGTTCCTTGGGTTAACTCGACAAATTGTACAAAACTTTTACTTTTCCACTCGGGGGCTCCATCCCTCGGGTCGTATGAAAGAAAGTTCAAAACAATATGGCGATCTTTTCAAAGATATAATACTAGGTTGTGAAACAACCCGATATTCTCGAAACAATATAATTGGTTCAAAGGAACCCGATAACATATATATCATACCTCGGAACGATACTCTGTTCCCATGGTCTAGTCAACACAAAGCATAAATTTAAATAAGATTATTCATTACAGCTAGCATGACAGCAGGGCAACTCGAAAAAAAATTACATAAGGAGATTCTAGTGGAAGTGCACTTCAGCTTCGTACTCCTTCTGGCATTGAGTATAGTCGAAGATCTTCACGTCAAACTTCGACGTGCCAACATGGAAGTTGAAGGTCATGAAGAAACCTCGCTGTATGTCGTGATCATCCACAAACTGAGACCAGCCGCCCTTGAAGTACTGTTCGCCAGCACCATCGTACCAGACCTCCACCTCGTAGGGAGTTCCTCCCCCAGAGTGTTCACGAAGAATTGCTTCACGCAACTCCCGCCCGTCCATGAACTTGGTGAACTTTAGCGGCAGCCGTTGAATTTCATGGCACTGCGCACCGGCGATACAGAAAAAGGAGTATATCCTCGGCTGAGGAGGAGAAGTGTTACCAGGAGGTGCGCTTGGACCGGGGATAGCGCAAGACACCTTTGGTTTATTTTTACTCCCGACCGGGCGGCCAGGATGCCGTTTCACTAGAACGGACGATGAAGATCCTGCAGCGTCTGGTGCTATCTTGTTCTTGCTGCCACGAGGACGGCCGCGACCACGCGGCACTGCCGGGGCGCCGAGGTTCAGACGGGACCCGTCGACATCAGCCATGGAGGTAAGTTGGGAGAAAAGAAACCCTAGATGGAGAAGAAGATGGTGCGGCGGAGGAGGAATCTATTTAGGGTTTTTACCCTCGCCAAAGGTGCTTTATTTATAAGCACATATTAACGGGCCTCCGTGAAAAACAAGGCCCATAAAGTATTTGCAAAGGAGATAAATTCTGCACATAGCAGATGATAATAACAAAGTGAAAAAGAATGTATCAACAAAAATACGGAAAACCTCGCCTTGGACTCGGGGGCTTACAACAAGAAGAAGAAGAAGGAATAGAGGAAGACAATTCGAGCCTATGATTGACTACAAGTATCCAACCATAGCCTCGGGGGCTACTCCCATCGGGAGCGCTGAGCGCGCACCCGATAGAAAAATAAAGGAGTAGTAGTAAAGATGAAGAAGCTACGGCTAAGGGATTGATGGATGCGGTACAAGCTGCTCAACATTTCGACAACCATGAAACTTCGACTACATAGTCGACAAAATATATAGCGACTACTCCCATCGGGAGCTATTCATAAGAAGTTAATATAACTCAATTTTTTGGGATATTCCATCAGTCAAACAAGACTGCGACATGAGATTCTCGAGTTGCGTTATCGCAACGAAACTCGAATGCCGTGATTTTTCACGAAGGTAAGACCCCGGGATCTGTCCTGTGTGGCCTGGTATACGCACATGGATGCGCTCTGCTGGTATGTATCCATGTCTACGACGCAAAGAAAATCCTGGTGGACGCATTGGGTACCCTGAGAATCACTGGGACTCATTCTTTGTAAGTCCTAAATGCGGCAAAAGAATGGGTTTGACCGGTATCCCGAATTCAAGTCCAAGGGGATTGAGTTTGAAGTAGGTGGCAAGTATCTGTTTCGGCAGTTAACTGACCTCTTGATCCGTTAGAGTTGTCAGGCTTGTTCATCAAAACCCCTTGCGAAATATTATCATGAGAATAAGTCGAAAGACCAAGTCGAAGATTTGAAGATGTGAAGAAGTCGAAGAATTGATCAGAGTCAAAGATTTAAAGATAAGAGATTCAACCCAAATCTGCAATTTTGGTAGAATCTCAGGGGCTATTGACAAGGGTATAGCTAATAGAGCCCGCTAGTTGAGTACCCCTAAGGCCCGTTAAGCTAGGCCCAGTTGTAATGATAGTCGAAATACGAGTTCTTACCGTATGTCGATGTTGTAATATGTATCGGACCCTACCCGACCCTCGAGACCTGGCCACCTATATATAGGGGCCAGGAGGGGACGGTGTAGGCCAGATTGAAAGCAAGCCAGGTTCAACACCCAAGTTTACTTTCGATATACACCTGTTTCGACTAATCTTACCTTCGAGTTCATCCGACGCCCTATCTCCCCGATCCTAAGTCCTTCATTTAGGACATTTGTCGAGTTAACCCCTCGTCAGTTGGGAACCCATCATTGATATGCATGTTAATGGTTTTGATTGCCATGCTTTATGTGATCTAGGTGCTAGTATTTCTATCATGCCTAGAAAGATTTATGACATGCTTGATTTTCCACCGCTTGAAAAGTGTTATTATGATATTCCTATTGCTGATGTTTCTAAGAAGAAACCTTTGGGAAGGATTAATGATGTTCTTATTATGATTAACAATAACCTTGTTCCCGTTGATTTTCTTGTCATGGATGTTGAATGCAATGCTTCATGTCCTATTATTTTGGAAAGACCCTTTCTTTGAACTGTAGGTGCCATCATTGATATGAGGGAAGGCACCATTAAATATGAATTCCCACTCAAGAAAGGTATGGAACACTTCCCTAGAAAGAGAAAGAAATTGCTTTTTGACTCTATTCTTAGAGCAAATTATAAGCTTGATGCTTCATCACTTGATATTACTTGATTCGCACTTTCTGCGCCTAGCTCAAAGGCGTTAAAGAAAAGCACTCTTGGGAGATAACCCAATGTTTTTACATTCAGTTCTTTTTCTTTTATTTGAGTCTTGGAAGTTATTACTACTGTAATAACCTCTCTTTATCATTTTTATTTCATTTTTGTGCCAAGAGAAGCCTCTAATTTGAGTGAGGTAAGATTTGGGGATGTTGCTGTCCTGAAACAGTTTTCGGTGCTGCACCGTAAACATTCGTGAAAATTCTCTGTATATCTTTTGGACCTGCGATTTCTTGTGCATATGCCCCAGGTTATATCCAAACTTTCATTAGTTGAACACTTTTTGATTTGAGGAACAGAAAACCCTCTAAAATTCGACCTTTTTCAGCTGTTCTGTTTTGACAAATTTCTGCCAATATTTGTGTTTGCCGCTTTATCGCTTTCTTTTTGAGTTCTTTTGATCACAGAACTTTTGGGGAAGTTGCTACAGTAGTATATACTTTATATTAGGTGGTTTTGAGTTGAAACCTGAAGCAAAAAGGGGTTGATTCAATGTTATGCTTACACTAATGTTGCTAATAGAATTGTGTTGAGTTTTGTATGAAGGAAGTTTTCAAGTGTAGGGATTGGAGAATGATGAGATGAGTTGAAGAATGGACAAAAGCTCAAGCTTGGTGATGCCCAGCACCCCAAGAAATATCCAAGAGGTACAAGCATCAAATCTTGGGGATGCCCCGAGGCACCCCTTCTTCATCGGCAAAAATCAGGTCACCTTTCAACACACTATATTTTTATTGCTTCATGCATTATGCGTTTTTCTTAGAGCGTCAGTTGTTTTTAGTTTTCAGTTCTATTTAGTTTTGTTTGCTGCAATAAATGGTTGGACCCCAACAAATTTATTTTGGAGAAGTTGCCTTGCTTTTCATTTGCCAAGAACACTCGTTGAACGATAAGAGTGAAAAACGGACTTGATCGAGTGTTCTCTTTTTCTAGAACTGCGTTTAGCTTTCGATTTTCGCCATGATTTGTGTTCAGATCTTGTTATATCTTTACATCAAGGTGTATTTTTGCCTCTGGTCCATATTGGTTTTCATCAAAAGAGTTGTTTATAAAAAGTTTGAATGGTGTTGGAAAAGAGAAAAAGCTTTATGCAAAAAAGTGGTACAAGAAGGAGCTTGTGTAGACTGCGGCCTAGGCTTTTGCATGTCATGCTTAATGTATTTTTGATAGTATGCTTAGTGGTTTTGCTGTAGCATGACTTGTCTCAAATAAAGGAGATTGCTTAATGAGCCTTTGAAAAAAATCATGCGTTGTTTTAATTATTTAGAAGCATTATTTTGGTTTTCTCCTTGATGCTTTATTTGGGTTGACTTGGCGCATGCTCACACATGTTAGACTCATACAAAGTCGCCATTGCCTCTATGATAATTTAGTTTTTGACTTTTGATGCCATCTTATGCTTCTTTTAATGTCGCTATGTCGCTTTGCATGATTATGACCGTTATTGCTCTCTTAGTTGGTCGCTCCCAGTCTTTTGCTAGCCTTCATTTTGTACCGAGTATGAGCTCTACTCGTGCATCCAACTACTAAAAACCAAGTTGTTCCAAAGTGTCCACCATATATACCTATTAGCAATTTGCTATTCCAAGTATATTTGACTTGCTTTTATCTATCCTTCAAATTAAACTCTTTTTGGTGTTATGCGAAAATTGGTCAGTAAAGCTCTCACGAACCTGATGGCACACTTTACTTTTCTCGTTTTAAAATTTTGACATTGTGGCTCTCTTATGTTGAGTTGTTATGCTTGCAAGTTGTAAGTTGGAAATTAGCCCAGCCATGCCGTCATGGGGCAAGCTTTCAACATTGCACTATCTTTCATTTGAGTTGATATCGTGATCTTTTGTTTATGGATACTCGCGATGTGAAATAAGTTGGGAATCTTGCAGGATCATGGAGTTCTTATATGTCTAAGCCATGCATCATTCATGGTGGAAATTTACAGCATGCCCATAGTGGACATTCGACGACGCATCTCAAAATAAAAAGCTATACCAATGGTAAATAAAAGAGATGTCGAGGTGTCCATTGTCTGTTTGTCTTGTCATTTTGATGTGGGCTTGTTCCATGTCATCGGGCAGGAGGTACCCCGTTGGCGGTTCTCGATGATACACATGTATTTACAATGACAAGAGCTTGCTTGGGACTCTAAGTCGAGTAGCATGAGGTTTGGGTATTCGTACTTCATGGGACACGAGGTTTTCAACTTATAATTTGTCAAGCATATGCACCATAAGTGTTTTCGCATTAACTTTAACCATTTAAGATGCCTATGATGGGGGCAATGAGAGCTCAAAGCCGGTAAGTACCATAATTTTTGAAGGTTTATAAAACTTGCAATCACTGCTTCCCTCCGCGAAGGGCCTTTCTTTTACTTTTATGTTGAGTCACCACCTTCTATCTTTATGCACCATTAAGAGAGCATAGTTGTCATTCTGAGTATAATGTGCATTGTCCCAAAGTTTTCATTGATTGATTCATGATGCTGGTTTCACTTGTTCTTAAATTACTTGTATCTAGTCGCCCTCTTAAACTTGAAGGTGTCCTATGCATTTATGTTTTGCTCTCTCATTAAGGACAAGCTGAAAACCATTTGTTATGTTTTAACATATGATTTGATCACACGTTTGACTTTCATTGTTTCATTTTCATGATCTTTTGTTTGTGTTCATTTTCATGTTATAACATGGTTGCTAAGTTTCTTCTATCAAGATTATGTCTTTCATGCCCATGTTTTAAGTTCTTTTGATCCCAGCGCACAATGCTTACATATATGATCAAGATTGTGTAGGTGCATGTCACCTCAAAAATTATTTCTTTTGTTATCACTTACCTACTCGAGGACGAGCAGGAGTTAAGCTTGGGGATGCTGATACGTCTCCAACGTATCCATAATTTTTGATGCTCCATGCTTGTTTTTACACCATTTGCTTAGTGTTTCGTTACACTTCGTGGCATTTTTATGCATTTTCTGGAACTAACCTATTAATGAGATGCCATAGTGCCAGTTCCCTATTTTCTACTATTTTTGTGTTTCAGAAAAGTTACACAGGAAATATTCTCGGAATTGGACGAAACAAAAGCCAGAAGTCCAGATATTCACAGGAGCTTCCAGAAGACCGAAGAGGAGACGAAGAGGAGCCACTGGTGGGCCATACCACCAGGGGCGTGGCCTAGGGCTGGCCCGCGCCCACCTGTGGTGAGCCCCACCAGGTCCACTTCTGACGCCGCCCCTTCGCCTATAAAGACCCCCCGACGGGAAAAACCTAAATACCCGATCACTTTTCTAGAAACATATCGTGATTCGCCGCCGTCGTCGACCCGAGATCGGGAGGGTCCAGAAGCTCTTCCTGGCACCCTGCCGGAGAGGGGAATCGCCACCGGAGGTCTTCTTCATCGCCATGCTTGCTTCCGGCGCGATGAGTGAGTAGTCTACCTTGGACTATGGGTCCATAGCAGTAGCTAGATGGTTGTCTTCTCCACCATGTGCTTCATGTTTAGATCTCGTGAGCTGCCTTACATGATCGAGATCACCGTTATGTAATTCTACATGTTGTGTTTGTTGGGATCCGATGAATATTGGTGTTATGATTGAGTTGATGTACTGAATTTTATCTTATGTTATCTCTATGTTGTTTATGATCTTGCATGCTCTCTGTTGTTAGTAGCTATCTTGGCCGAGTAGTTGCTAGTGACTCCAAGAGGGGGTATTTATGCTCGATAGTGGGTTCATGCCTCTATTTAATCTGGGGGAGTGACAGAAACCTCTAACGTTGTAGATGTGCTGTTGCTACTAGGGGAAAACAACATTCATATGCTCGAGGGCATATGCTTTGTTTACATTACACACTTTGCTTAATGCAGTTATCTGTTGTTCGCAACTTAATACTTGTGGAGTTCTCGGATTGATTCACCACAAGTGGATTATTAGTCATAGATGCAGTTGGATGGCGGTCTATGTATCTTGTTGTAATGCCCAGAGTAAATCTCATAGTGATCCTCTTGACATATCACGTTGTCTTTATTCTATCAATTGCCCAACTGTAATTTGTTTACCCAGCATGTGTTATTTTATCTTATGGAGAGACACCACTAGTGAACTGTGGACCCCGGTCCTATTTCCTTTATATTGCTATCACCTGTTTACTTTACTCGCACTGTTTACTTTACTCGCATACTATTACTATTTTCCACTCGATACGCTCATTCCTTTGTTTATAGCAAACCGGTGAGATTGACAACCTCATCGTAAGTTGGGAGTAAAGTATTTGGTTGTGTTGTGTGTAGGTTCCGCGTTGCAGCTGGCAAAGCAAAGCACTGGACGAGGCGCCTTATAAATTGTCCGGAGCTGTCGCAAGCTAGCAAGCATCACCTTCAGTCGTTTGGCTTCTTCCCCTTCGGATCGATAAGCCTTGGTTTCTTACTGAGGGAAAACCTTGCTGCTGTACTCATCATACCTTCCTCTTGGGGTTCCCAACTAGACGGTGCTTTTCATAATCAACACCATGCCGCATCAGTACCATAATTGCCATTGCCCCGAGCTTTGGAGGCAGTACTGGACCTGCAGAGCGCGGGATCAGATTCAAGCCGTCGTGATGACGTAGCTTTCTCCTGTTGCACCAATGCTTTGGTCATCAGTTTTACTGCCGTCTCTAGGGCTGCTGGGCTTTTATTATGCTCCAATAGCTCCTTTACGGCCACGATTTTTTCAACGGGGGTAGCCCTGACTTCATCGCAGTTCTTGTCCATATATGGCGGATTCTTGATATACATCCTGGCCAGAGTTTCTGTGGTTGGCATGGTGAACTCAAGGTTTCGTGCCAGCTGCGGGTCACCTCTCTCGTTCATTTGATTCTGGATGAGAGTAACGTACTTCTCCTCCATGTTCCTTGCGTGCTTCAGCGTGTCTTGAGCTTTAGCAAAGTCGCCATCCAGCTTTTCGCCCATCTTCTCGACTCGCTTTGCTTCTTTGAGGATTGCTCGCCTTTTCTTCTCGAGATTCTTCACGTCTCTGACATAGTCAGGGGTGATTGGATCTGCTATAGTTCCATAGACGACCTTGTCCAGCGGGGTCATGAAGTCTTCTGGGTGATGGCCTACGGGGATGGCGGGTTGCAGAGGCCTGGGGCCGCCCTGGATCTCGGGAAGTTGTTCCGTGGCGGGATCGGCGGCTGGTGGCGGGTTACCCCGCTCTTTGCCGGCATCTCCGTCATGGGCTGCCTGAGATGGCGGATCACCGGTTGTCTGCCCAGCGTCATCTCCTTTGTTGGTCATGAACACCTGCTTGGTGGCTGCGTTCTGCTCTTCAAGTGCTTACTGAGCTAATTCCGCCTCGATCTTTCTCATGGCGGCGTCATAGTGATCAGAGTCATAGCCTTTGCTATCCCAGTCATCCGATTCACCACTTTCGTTAAGTGCCTCTAGGATGGATTCACCTGGGCTGTCATCTCCATTGGAGGCAGATCCCGAAGTGGTTCCTGCGAAAGCAACAAGGCAATACCGCGGTGCCTCTAACGCCAGATTGCTCATGGCGGATTCACAGCGGTCTATCACCACTTCCTCTACCTCTAGGGCAGGCTGGGTGGGATTGTTTTTTAGATCCGATCTAGATAACTTGGAAGGTTCCAGATCAGATGATTCCTCCTCCGTATCCAGCTCGAAAGCGGTCCATTTGGGGGTTTCAGCCATACCAATCCGCCGGAAATTGGTTTCCGTAGTGGGGGTAAGGTCCGTTTCTCCGATGAAGATGTGGATGTCTCCAACCGGAACGACGGTAAATCGGGTAGGGTCTTCTCTAGCCGGCACCCAGAGGTTATCCGCTGGGACGATGGGGAAGCCGGAATCGTAGAGGACACGCCCAATGGCGACGGTGTCGCCGATGCCTGCGAAGGCGGATCCCTCCTGGATCCACGCTCCTGACGCGTTATGCCCCACGGTGGGCGCCAACTGTCGTGGTTTCGTCAACAGATCTGCCATAGGGGTAGGTGTATGGCGGTTTGTGGAAGAGGGTGAACACGGCGGAGCGATCCGGGACGGTGGTAGCACGAGTTTACCCAGCTTCAGATCCCGCAACGGTGGCGAGACCCTACGTGCTGCTATAATTCACTATATGGCAATAAGTGCTCGGTTACAATGATGAGATTGGCTGTTTCGCTATGCGATTGGCCGTATGTCTAAACTGTGCCTCAAGGGCTCCTCCACACCGGCTTATAAAGGCGCCTGGCGTGGGCAACACGATGGTACCGGAGCGGATACAACTTGGAGTCCTAGACTAAGTCCTATGCGTGTATTACAAGGCAACCCGCCATGGGCTTGTCTGCGGATCCGCCATGAGCTCCTGCGTCCAATACCGCCATGGTCTCCCCAGCAACTGGGCCGCCCGGTAGGCAATCCGCCATATCACCCTGATGGGCCACCTTAGCTTGCTGATTTAGGACTACGTCGCTGGTATACCTATTTGGTATATCCCCAACACGCCGGATTTCTATAAATCGGATATGAATTCTTAAAAATGGATTTGGCGACGGATTTGGTACGGAAACTATCCTATCCGTTTACATTCCTAATGGCGCCGTACCCCCTAGCTTGGCGCCATTGACCAAGGCTCCATGCTTTTATTTTTAATTTTTTATCTAGCAGCTGAGATAATATGTTGTCGGCATTTTGCTGCCACTATTTTTCTTGGAGAGATTTTTGAATTTTTAAATTCTCCTAGTATTTGTTCATTTTATCCAATTATTTGCAACTTTTATTTTACAAATATTTGATAAGTGCTTTTTGAACACCCCTGAGAGGCTTTAAGAAAATAAGATGTTCATGCCTTAACTGTTTCTGGGAAAACATATAAAAATTGTGCTCCCTTAAGTAAAGACCTTCTTAAACCTTGCGTTTGGCATGATCATTATTTAGCGCTTGTTCTACGGTTGATTTTTTGATAGTTTGCTTGTGTTGACTTTTTTTTGACTAGGTTTGATGAGTTGACTTTGTGCTACTCCATTTTACTTTGATTGAGCTGACTTCGTCTGACTTATGTGTAGCTATGATCTACAAGTGGAATAATGGCCTAACCTATCTACAGGGGCGGATCTAGCCTAATGCAAGGGTATGCGATGCATACCCAATAAATTTTGCAAAGTTTTCTTAATATATAAGTCCATATATACATATACAACAAGTATAGTAGTCTTTTTACATATAGAACTGAGAAAAAATCGAATTCAATTGCCCTCCTGCGGGCTGCCATCGCTATCAATGTCTATGGGCAAAGAATATAACTTTGGAGTACCTATTCCGGTCAAACTATTACAAATTTGATGCAACGCCAACTGAGAGCAGCCATGAGAGTTAATTTCTTTGGAAAAGTAATGAAGCAAGTAACAAAGTGCCAACCTTTTTTGCCTCCGAAATGGTTATGGTAGAGGTAAGTTATGGCTTACTTTCCTTGTTCTTGCGATGTATAACTAATATATGAAGAAATCACTACAAAGATTTTTTATACATATATCGTATTATGTAGTTCTTCCAAAAAAATTAACTCGCATACCCAAAACAAAAATCCTAGCACCGCCACTGCCTATCTAAACCATATCTTATTATATTATGGTTAGTGAGGATTTGCTTAAAAACTATTTTCTACCTTTTTCCACCAAATAAAATTCTGCTTTCAAAGAGCTTAGCCTTTTTATTCTCTGTATTCAAATTATCTACAAATAAATATGAAAACCGTTAACCATTTAATTCATTTCTCAACACTGAATTTTTTCAAAGAGCTTAGCATCTTTATTCTCTGTATTCGTACTTCTTTTCCCCTAGCATGCAAGGATGCAAGAAACAACATTTCTTTATTTGAATGAGGGCATTTCTTCAAAAAATCTATATATTCTTTTATTTTTTTTTCAAATATGAATAAATACTAGAGGAATTTTAAAAATCGTTCTAATAAAAAATAGTGACAAAAAAGGATAAAATATATTATCTCGGCTGCTATATATAAAAATGAAAAAAAAAACATGAAGCCTTGGTCAACGGCGCCAAGCTAGGTGGTACGACGTCGTTGACCAATGTGTCATGTTATTTCGTTTAGAGCTCCGACGTGAAGCGTCAAGCAAAAAATTATTTTATGAAATACATTCGCCGCCAACAAGTTATTGGTTGTCAAACTTCAGAAATTAGGTTATTTTTGTAAGATCTTCTTCAAATCGAGCCGCCTCCGCTGTTAGAGTTAGAGGACGAGTCGCAGGCGATGATTCCCGACGAGAAAGAGATGCAGGCATATCTGCCAATCCCGCCGTGCGGGGACAGCAAGAAGAGGAAGGAGCCGCCGCCGCCGCCTTCCACAGAGACAGAGGACGCCACCGACGAGCCGAGCCCACGGTCGTCGAAGCGGGCCAAGGAGACGGAGGAGCTGCCGTCGCCGCGTGCTACGAGCAAGATCATGGCGACGTGCATCCTGGAACGGAGCCACAGCGCGCCCGAGCCCTCGGAACAGAAAGGGCGGACAGTCCTGTGGTGCCAGTGCGGGGAGCTCCCGCTATGCACCAGCGCGCGCCATTCCGGTCGTGGATGGAGTATCGGGGCCGGATCCCGCCCGTCGGAAGCAACATCGGCGTCGTTGTGCCGACGACGCGTACAGAGCACAAGAGGTTGGTCCTCACGTACATCCGGTGGCGCAGGAAGGTGTGGATGCCTAGCCGCTTCTACGTCGAGCATGCCGAGCTGGAGATGGCGTGCTAGCTGCAGGAGGAGCATGACTTCGGACTAGACTAGACTTTGTTGTTCATTGTTCTAGTCGTTTCAGTGTGCATCGCTATTGTAGCCTGCTAACGATGTAAGTGCTAAGCTCCATGATACATGAACACAATATGGTTCTAAAGGGGCAAACTATAGGCAATTAAGCAGAGCATGTAAGATGTATATTTTGTATCGATGTATGGCCTTGCCTTTGTGGCTACCAGGGTGTGTGTGACAGCGTGAGCTTAATGTAATCAGCTGATCTCCTGCAAACGTTCAATACATGAGTAAGTTACCAAAAAGCTCCTATAACCTTGGAAATGATGGCAGAGCTGAAGACCAAAGTTAAGATAAAATGTATAAATAATATTAGAAGAACTAATTAACTTGATACACTACCGGAAAATAGGGTGCCGCCTTGGCCATCTGTTATGTGTCCAGCTGGCGTGGAACATGGCAGACACCACCTATGTCGTGTTTCGGGGCAGCTGGACACACGGCAGAGACCTGACCATGGGAGAGCATCTAAAATACACATGGCAGAAGCGGGGCCACGGCAAAGACTGGAAATCAACACACGGCAGAAAACTGGACACGGCAGAGGGCCCATCTGGCACACGACAGACTCCGGCGGATACAGTAGACATCTGGCAACCAATTTTCATTTCATGCCAATACTCCGTGCCAATGATTGCCATGCGTCCTAACCTTTGCCGTGTGTTTGCACTGATGTCGGTTGTTGGCTTTATTAATTTAAAGCCGAACTCTGCTCAAGCCTTTCGTCTTTTATACTGTTTTACCTACTTCTAATACATGTTGATCTTGGTTGATTATAGACCAACACTCCAGTTGAGGAGTGTGGCAAAAATGTTCTTCCCCAGTACAAGGTCCATTTGCAATGCTATGTGACCACGACAGACCTTCACCTATCCAAGTGAATTCTTATTTATTTTATCAAGTGTGGATTTTCCTCCTACTTTGAGAAGATTGACTATATGCAAGGCAGAGAATTCTATGTTGAAGGCCTACAGCTCCGCGATGAGGACACGGACCTGCAGCTCAGTGACGATGTTGACGACCCCTGCTCCACTTTAAATAGAAGGCCAATGGCCCAGCGTTAAATTAATAACGCCAAGAACGGCGAAACAGATACATGATGCTGCACCCAGCTTACAAGAAACACCTGCACACACACACACAAGAATGCACTGAGTATGCAGAGCACGAAGCAAGCCTGGCCGAAGTTAGAGAATCGGAGAGGCAACGCAAAGCACCGCCACTTCGTCTCCCCACCGACGGAGAGCCACACGCCATGAACTCCAAGGCAGCATCTTCAAGAAGATCACGACGCAGAAGCGCCGCCACTGCCCGATCCTAGAATCTTAGGTTTTCACCCGGAGCACGAGGAAGACAGAGAGAAGCCACACCAACGCCTTCAGCAAGGAGATGACGTCCACAGACGCCACCGTCGAGGCCCGGAAGGGCAAGGGAAACCCCTCGGCACACTCTCGTCACCCTCACCATAGCACGCTGCTCGCCGGCCACCGCACCGTCCACACGGCCGTGGCAACCGGCCAGCACCTGAGCCCTTGGCACGCCCGCCAACCACAGGACTCCCACCTTCCAGGACCGCCGTCCCGGCAACCCAACTCAGCGCACTGCAAAACAGGAGGAAGCACGAGGAGCACAGCCACGAAGAACACCGGCCAGACTGGCCAGCCGCCGCAACACGCCACCGACGAAAACCGGACGAAAGTCCCACCCAGATCGGCATCCAACAGCACCCCTGGCTGTTAGCGCCCTCAGAGCTGAGGCGGAGACATGGGCTTGACAGGGCCCGGGGCCCCTGCCCCGGCCCGCACACAGGGCATCCAGATCTGGAGCCACAAGCCCCGCCGCCGCGCCTGGGGAGAGCATCGCCGGACCAGCCGGCCGCAGCGCCGCCGAGCGCCAGGACAGCAGCCACGCCGGCCCCTGCGCACGGTGCCCTCTTCCGCCACCAGCCCGCCGCTCGCCGAGCTCGCGCCGCTCGTGACCGGACCGCGGCCAAGAGACCGCCGTCGCCCCAAGCACGCCCGGACTCCGAAGTATCCACGCCGCCGCCGAACGGCCGCGCCGCCGCGCCCTTCGACCAGCACGGCGCCCTTGCTGACCCCGGCGACCCGCGCCGCCATCACCAAACAAGGGAGAGGGGAGACCCCGCCGCCGCCGGCGCCGGCCGGGTTTCACCCGGCGACGCCCACTGGCGGCGGCGAGGAGGAGGAGGAGGGTAGGGGAGGGTCGAGGGAGGGGCGCCGCCGGGTGCTCCCGGTCGCTCGCGGGAGCGACGCGGGAGCAGCTAGGGTTTCTCACCCCTGCTCCACTCACCGTTCCATGTCAACAAGTCCAAAATATAGAATCGTGTCTGACTGAAAATAAGGTAATTATTCATAGTATATCTGCTAGCATTATCAATTTATAATGTTCTTACATCTGATGTAGCAATGTGTATTTTCCCTCTCTTATTCTGCTATTGTTAAACTATCATTGCTCTAAGATGAAATTGAAGTAATTCTTAAATGTGCTCAAACCTTTCTGGCAGTGAAATTCTACATGATCTAAAAATATTAAAGAAAATTCTCGTTACAACACACGGGCATATTTACTCTCTATTATATATATTAAAAGCAATATACGGATCTAAAACAGAGACACCACGTTAATCCACATCATTTACATTAATTCTGATAGTTAGATAAAAAATATATGGCTGAGATTTTATATATAATTAGTAGTCAACGTAATATATTTATATTGCATACGCACAACTCCAACAGATTGAACGTCACGTTATATTGAAATTAAAAAAAAAAGACTAGTTACCTGGCTAGGTTCATTTAGAACACACTGGCTGTGACGTTATATTTTTACTATTAAATTAGAGTTGGTGGTGAAGACACTTTTCAACTGCATCTTTTGATTTCCAATTTTACCCCTAATGAAAAAAATCTGGAAAGTAATCAACCAATCTTTAATGCCGAAATCACACGAGTAATACACTCAGCGCAAAATAAATCAACGTATCAATTATGATTAATTAGGAAAAATATCCTCTCGGGTCGCTTGACCGACTCTCGAGCTTGCTGTCGGCGAAGGAGGCTGTCCTTCAACGGACAGTGGCGAGGCGTGCTCTGCATCTTTTTCTTTTCTTAGAGCTAGAGTCTTCTTCCTCCGTCGTGCACGCCCTCCGATCTGGGCGGACGCTGCAGTGGCCGTCGGGAGCCCAGGTCCGGTGAGTCCGCGGCAAACCACCGGCCAGCTACAAATTGTCCGATCCCGCGTGGATCTTGCTGTCCTCCGTTAGCCTCGCAATCTGGCCGACGCCGGTCTCCCAAAGTGGCAGGTTGTCGTCCTCCGCCGGCTTTGCGATCTGGCCAACGCCGATTTCCCGAAGTTGCAGGTGGCCGTCCTCCACTGGCCTCGTGATCTGCCTGAGGACAGTCTCCTGAAGTGGCAGGTCGCCGGCCTCCCTATTGGATCGGGCGCGCGCATCTTGTGTAGTTGTGCCAGTCTAACAATCAACACAGGTCGGCTGGATGCATGCACATGCACGCTGGTGCCTAAGCTGTGCGCATGCATGCGGAGAAGATCGGCAAGGATGCATCCGCGCAAGCACACTACCATGAAGAACTGCATGAAGCTGACACGAGTCTGGAGGATGCTACCTGGTGCTCTGCATTTTGGCCCGATGTGTATAGCTGCCGGTGCACAACTGCACAATTCGTGCCTCCTTCTATCGCTCGGTCTGTGATGAGGATACAAGATATGGCAAAGAAACTGAACTGGCTAGGTAGGTAGGTTAAAGATGAAATTTTTGTATAAGGTAACAGTGAAAGCATACACGCCAGGATGAACGGAGGTTTACGTGGTGGTGCTATTCGGACGAGTTATCGACAATTAGTGTTAGTGAGGAGGTGAACCGCGCGCTGGGATAGGTGATATGCATGACCCGATGAGCCAGTTCGCTGCATCCTGTCTTCTAAACTATGAATTGATTGTAGCATATCTGTATTGTGTGCATGCCATGTGTTTGACAAAATGTGTAAGCCATTGGACGAGCTCCGGCGATGCAGGTTGGTTCATTTTTATGTCAGGTAATTTATTTCCTATCAATTGCATTACATAATGAAGTACCACACACATTTCCCAGGACTAGGATTTTAGGAGCAAAATGCATGTACTCTGCGCCTACCATCTCTTCCATGTTGTTCCCACTTAACTATCATATGTACCCTTGTATTTGATTGTTTTTGTAGGCAACATACAATGATCTATCTAACATAAGTGTGCATTTTTATGCTGCTTGCAAAGCCTCATTTGATTCTTGGCTATTCAGTATTCTTAAACAATCTTTGGACCTATGGTCAAAAGGTTTATCTATTTATCGGGACAACTTGTTATGTCAAGAATTTTTTTTAAAGTTTCCAGTGATGCATTTATGGTTTAGTATCAAGCTCATCGGTGCTCACAAGTCACAAATGTGCTTAATGGTACCAATTTGCATTTTTCGTTGTAGAAACCCCTTCAAGATCTTCTTTGATACATGTTTTATCTTTTCGAAACATCATAATCAGAGATTCAATCACTAGTAGAAAAACGGTCTATAGTCCCGGTTGGTAAGGGCCTTTAGTCCCGGTTGTAGCAACCGGGACTAACAAATCGGGACTAAAGGTCCCCCTCTTTAGTCTCGGTTGTGCCACAACCCGGGACTAAAGGTTCTCCACGTGGCCGCCCTGAGCGCTGCGGGCTGGAGAACCCTTTAGTCCCGGTTGGTAACACCAACCGGGACTAAAGGTCATTTTGCTATTTTTAAATATTTTTGAAAAAAGTTTCAGATTTTTTTGAATTTTCCTATTTTCGGATTTTTGATTTGTTTGACAGTTTCCCCTCTAATCTCTAATCACCACCCCTCTAATCTCTAACCACCATCCCTATTCTCATGTCAAAGTATATACTCGTGGTCCCACTTCCCGGCCGGTCACCCATCCTCACATTGCTCCACTCTCAGCACGCTTAACTTCTCCATTCCTTCTCTACTAGCTTCCAAGACTGCGCTCGCGACTTCTTGATAATACTATGCTATGAATTGTATTAATCCTTAGACTTTGATAACATATAATTTTACTTTTTTTACTTCCAAATAATTTCAAAAATAAGCAACAATGATTAAGTAATAATGAGCATCAATAAATTTAAAAAAATCTTTATGCATAATTTAAATATTAATTTTAAAACTCAAAATATTAAAAAAAATCAAAAAATCTTAAAAAATTCCAAAATAATATAAAAACTTCAAAATAACTGAAAAGTAGAAGAAACAACTAAAGAAATAAAAAAATCTTTTTAAAAAATCTTTTTAAAAAATCATTTTTTTCTCATTTTTCTAGCAAAATCTAAAATCTTCCTGCTTTCATATTTCCCTTTCGAATTTTGAGAAAGTAGAATTTGTGCAAACGGCCTACGGCGGTTGAAATCGGATGTAAAATTTTGTGTAGATAATTTTTCATATATTATATGTTTTTTTTCGAGTCCGTATGCAAAAGTTAGAGCCGTTTTAATTCGGAACAACCTTTTTTTGCAAAAAAATTCAAAATTCAAATTTTCAAATTTTCCATAAAAGTTAGTTGCATGAGGTACATGCATGTCAAAGGATTTTGAAATTAGAAGTTTTTATCATTTTCGTTTATTTTTTCTAGACATTTTTTCTGCACAGTGGGGGGGTTGGCATGAGAGGAAAATTGGGGGAGACCCTTTAGTCCGAGTTGGTAACACCAACCGGGACTAAAGGGTGAGGCTTTAGTCCCGGTTGGAGACACCAACCGGGACTAAAGGTCACTAACCCTTTAGTCTCGGTTCGTATTTCCAACCGGGACTAAAGGTCCTGTTTGAACCGGGACTAAAGATTCCTGGCCCACATAGTCTTTTGAACCGGGACTAATGCTCACATTAGTCCCGGATCAAAACACAACTGGGACTAAAACTGAAATTCGCCCTGAACATTAGGCCTATTTTCTACTAGTGAATTCATGGGGAGCAAAGTATAAAGTGCATAGTTAATGCTGAGTTCAGAAGAGCCATGGTGACATGATAGGTATGACTGGAGGCTTTCGGACTGATTATTTACAATACAGATATGTGTGTCCTTGAGATAGTGAATTTTTGACGAATTAGACCACCTGCGCCAGTGTATTGTCAAAAAGGACCACTTCTGAAAAAGTTTGACAAAAAAGACCACCTGGCGGTGGCGGCACCCCTGGCCAGGCGACACGTGGCACGTGCCGCCTGGGCCAGTGCCGGCAAGGGCCTGCCGCCACAGCCATCGCCGGCATGGCGCCTGGCTGGTGCCCTGCCGCCATTCCCGTATCCGGCATGGTGCCACGTCACCATGCCGCCTCGCCCGGAGCCGGCACCCTGCCAAATTCTGCACCAACAACCGACCAGCACTCACTTCTATGCAAAAGATATTCCTGATTTTCATGCCCGGGCGGGAGATTCGTTTGCTGTTGTGTAACAGGTATTAGACCACCGACGAATAATTATGTCGCTTAGCTGCAGCACTCGAAATGATAATTTATTACAAACTAAATTCATTACAAACTAAATTCATTACATAATAAGTTCAGGATACATAATGATAATTTATTACATTACATCGAAGCTAGGAAAATACAACATTCGAAATGACTAGCTGCGGTAGGGGCATTCCCTGCGTGGGTGTCCAGCGCACCTACAAATGCGACATCGACGTGGTTCTCCAGATTGGCTATGGTCCATGTCGTTCCTATGCCGTTGAGATGGTCGGCGTCCCTTATCGGTTCTAAGCATCGCCGGATTTGGAACATATATGATATTACTGCGCTTGCACACATCCCTGTAGTGTTCATCTATGCCCCAGGCCCAGAATTCACCATTCCAGGTGTTAAGAAGACTGAACGTGCTGAAATAAGGAGATATGTAATGCTCCACGCTGATCTTCTGTTCGGCAGCCGCCCTGAAGACATGACTACATGGATAGCCTAGCAGCTTGGGCTTGTTGCAGGTGCACTCACATGTGTTCGGGCCAAGAGTGACAGCATGCTTTCGTGCTCCCCTGTGGTGGCCGTGAACATACTTTGCTCGAACATTGATCAACCATTTATTCCTAAGGGCGTCGACCAGACTACAGCCATGACTCCTGGATTTTTCTGCTTTCTCATCCAGATACCTCTGCATTTTTTCACACCATGGCTTGTTCATACCGACTAGTGCATTGGCAACCTGTACTCTGTCTGCAAAGTATGATAGAGTACGGTTCCAAGTTTCAGTAATGAGGGCTGTAAGAGGGAGGGCTCGCACCCCTTTGAGGACGCCATTATAGACCTCTGACATATTGCTGGTCATTATGCCGTACCGAGCCCCTGAGTCATGAGCGAGTGCCCACTTGTATAAGTCGGGGCAATTCTCTGTTATCCACTGTGTCAGATTGACAGGTGTTGTTCGACCCCTCCGGCCTTCTCGAGATGGCAAGGCGGCACGCTCGATTTCTCCATTGATTCCCGTCCAAATTGCATTCATCTTCGACTCGGTGTTCTGCATGCACATCCTCTTGAAAAGCTTGAACCAATCCTTATTCTTGAACTTTGTGTAGAAATTTGCTGCTAGGTGCCGCATGCACCACCGTGTCTCCAAATCAGGCCACCCCCATTCAGGGTCCGTAACCTGCTTGATTGTGTTCAGCGCGTTTAGCAGACCCGCGTTGCGATCAGAGATGATGCATACATCGGGACGCTTCTTCACGACTACTACGTAACATTAGTATCTCTCTTAGTTACCTTTGGGCTAATTACATAATTAACTTATAAACTACTAGCCAGAAACATTACCTTTGATGACTCCTTCGTTCAACTATATCAACGTCTGCTTCAAATCTGATTCTTCACTCAGCTGCTTTCGACTACTCTTCTTCTCTTCCTATGAAATGCTCTTCTCTGGAATGACGAAGCTCTCTATACGAACACACAATGCCTGCCATGCAGACCTCTGCCCCCTCTTAAAAGAGCTGAAAGCAGCGAAGCGTTACTTTCGGTGGTCTAAAATAGTACAAAGCAGCCAAAGTTTTCAGTCAGGTATAGGAATCTGTCACAGTCACGCGCGTGGGAATCAGTGTTGGGCGGGAGATGGAATTCGCGGGAGATGCTGTCGGCTGATGGCGCAGAATTTGGCAGGGTGCCGGCTTCGGGCGAGGCGGCATGGTGACGTGGCACCATGTCGGATACGGGAATGGCGGCAGGGCACCAGCCAGGCGCCATGCCGGCGATGGCTGTGGCGGCAGGCCCTTGCCGGCACTGGCCCAGGCGGCACGTGCCACGTGTCGCCTGGCCAAGGGTGCCGCCACCGCCAGGTGGTCTTTTTTGTCAAACTTTTTCAGAAGTGGTCCTTTTTGACAATACACTGGCGCAGGTGGTCTGATTCGTCAAAAATTCTGAGATAGTTGAATTACATTTTCTCCCGTTGTGGCACTAAAATAATGGTATCACTATCTGAATTAAGATGCTGGCTGTAGAACATCGAGCTATAGAGTACAACACGAGAATCAAAGATAGTTGCCCAACCATTGGCATAGCCTAAGTGGTGGAACAGATCACACCCCTGTCATAGATTAGGCAAACTTAGTTGGCGAAAGTGGCAAAGGTGACATCTTCCTGTTCTTTGGTCAACGTCCTTCAGTATGTGTGTTGCATTTTGCCAGATTACTTCCAAAACCGAGAATATGCATTGAATATATGTTGTTTTGGTTTGTTGATGTTCTAATTTTGCTAGGTTTCACTAATACTTTCAACTATCAAACATGTGCTTAAATATTGCCTCGCTCTGTTGGTTAGGAGCTAGCATTTTGAGTTTTTCTAGAATGGCAAGAGGTTGTGCCACCGTTCAGAGCACCACAAATAGGTGGAGATGCTGATACAAATTTGTGTTGGACACGCGTAGATACCAGTATGGAGACAGTCGTAGGAAGCTGGCTATGTATAATTGACTAATACTTCCTCCTTCTCGGTTTATTAGGCCTATATGTTCATCTGGATCGTCAATTTGATCTATAAAATATAAATTATATAACTTAAAAATTATATCGTTAGAAAGTATAAGAGTTGAAGTTTTTTATGGTATATTTTTTGTATTATATAATTAATGTTAACTTGGTTAAATTGTCAACCTAAATATACGCGTAAGCCTAATAAATTGAGAAGGAGGGAGTATGATGGAGGATGTAATGGGCGGTGACATGACCTGAGACGAAGCGTTACTGAGCTTGTAGATCGTGAGGATGATGCATATGAAAAAAAATTACATGAAGCCGTCTCTAGAATGTTAGAGCAGCGAAACTTTGTCAATAAGAGATAATTGTTATGTGGTTGCATTCATCCATCCAATGTTTAACTTCAGTTTTTTCTCGAATTATAATTTAAGCAAAGTTATAATTTATATTTCTTGAAACATTACTGAGATATCTGTTACTATCTATGTGAATATATGTATATCATATTCACATGTAAAAAAAGAATTTAAAGAACCGTGACAACACACGGACATTCAACTAGTTTAGAAGTAAAAAAAGAGAGACTACGTACTTGGCTGTTACGTTAAAGGTACAAGCAAAAAAATAGCTTGAATCATGGTGAAAGAGAACTGCTAGGATATGGAAAAAAATACTACGTGCAAACTAATCAGCGTGTACATCTTGCTTTTTATTTACCCCGCAATTTGAGTTTAATAAAAGAGTATCAACAGGCATAATATTAAATTCCTAAAATATGAAAGTACAGTTTATGGTGATTTTCTAATAATAGTAATTTTATAATTTGGAGGTTTATTTTTTTCATATATATTTGGTTAAACTTTATAAGTTTGATTTAAATTAAAAACACAACGCAGGGTAATTGTGAAAGGAGAGGATAATTATTTCTATGATTGAGTACACATACATGGAAAATTTAGTCGACTGCACCCAGACCAACATGTTCACAATATGCAAAAAGACCTGAGTTGTTAAATTTAATGAAGTCAAAACATTAGTCGCAGTACGTGCATGGTTTCAATGACTGTTTACACACAAATGATAACTTAATTTGACTACTATCAGAACAACACTCTCACGAAAGGCTTGAATATGTTTGGAGTCGTGGAATTTTAAGATTGATGATCATTTGCATATGACCATCATTTGGCAACAAATTTCCAATTGCCATAGATGTTACTCAAATACATGATATTTTGCTTACCAAAACATTTGTAATAGTTGTAGCACAATTTTCATGTAATGGGAAATAATGTGATATCAATGAAACTATATTTGTATTTTTTGAACATTTTTAACCAAGCACAGTCTATGATCTCGCATTTGCGAGGTCCGCCATGCTAGTTTCCAAAAAAATAGGAACTCACTAGCCTCCATATAAAAGGGGCAGCCTCCTCGCCCACCTCGTTCGTCCTCACCCTGCTCCGTCCTCACCCTTGCTCAGTGCTCTAGCACCACTGCTCCTCTCCCTCTCCCTCATAGGTGCTTGAACCGGAGGTGCACGGTGTTATGCAATCACATCTTGATTGGAATCCTTTAACGGCCGAAAAAACTGGTTTTATGTAGTACAAATATGAGGGGAAGGGCATCTGCCTCCCTTCCATCACCCCCATGGTTATTGCTAAATAATAATATATGTCTATGAATTCGTCCTACCAAACTTCTAAACCGTCCACCGCCACTACGAATGCCGGCTAAGGTACACCAACGCGTGCTTCTTTGGTACCCTTGACTTGGATGGGTACATGGACACGACGCCGGACGACAAGAACATAACACAGACTGAGTTGTTCAACTCGACGTTGACCCAGCTGATGATGAACCTCACGTGATCGGCCGCGTATAGTCTCGGCTGAAGTTCACAGGCACCACTGTCAACTACACGCATGCCTTGAAGATCTATGGAACGGTGGGGTGCACCCGCGACCTCGATGAGGCCAACTCCACCACATGCCTCAACATTTCCTCGTCCCGCGGCCTACATCTCCCGCCCTTCCTGGGCCAGAAGAGTGGTGCGAGTATCTTGTTGACGAGATGCTCACTCTGGTTCGAGCTTTACCCATTGTACAACGCCCAGGTGCCAGCAGGCGGCGGCTGCAACCATTCCACTCGAGAAAGCACTGGTGAGTCAACCTTTGCATGTCTCATGCTTGACAATTCCCATGTTCCTCGGTTAAGCATGCACTGAATTGGGCTTGGAATTAGACATTCGGAATCCAGGCCTCTGATTCACTTATTTGGTTGCGCGTGGAATTATGGTGTTGAAACTGGAGCCAATTCCAGCCCGCACCAGCCCGGGGAGTTTTCCTTCGGTGGCCAATTCGGGGGGGCTCCTATACCGAGCTGGTCGGTGCCAAGCATGGCGTTGCACACCTGCTACGCGCCCATCAGTTTATTGGGTTGCGGCCCAACAAGATCAGGTACAGTAGTATTTTTATTCTTTTTTCTTTTCTGTGGTTTCTTTTTTGTTTTTCTTTTTTTAAAATTTCAAACTTTGGTTATATTTTTAATAGTTTAAAATGAACAAATTTCAAAAATGGAACAAATTTTGGAACGTAAAAAATTTAAAATTGGAACAAATTTCAAATCAGAACAAAATTTTCATTTTTAGAATTTGAACATTTTTCAAATCTGAACATTTTTCAAAAACTGAACATTATTTTAAATCTGAACATTTTTCATATTTTGAACAATTTCCAAACTTGAACAGATTTTAAATTTGAACAATTTTCGAATTTTGAACATTTTTCAAATTTTGAACAAAATTCCAAATATGGACGAATTTCAAATTTTGAAATCTGAACGGATTTCTAATTTTGAACAAAAATCCAAATTTAAACGGATTTCAAATTTTGAACGAAAATCAAAATTTGAACGAATTTCAATTTTCACACAAATTTGATAATTTGAACACATTTCAAAATTTGAAATAAAATTTCAAATCTGAACATTTTTAAAAATATTGTAAAAGAAAAACAAAAAAGAACTAAAAAAAGAAAAAAAGAAAATAGAGAAAAAAGAATGAAAAAGAGAACCAACCAGATCGGCGCTAATGAGTTGGTCCACACTGGACGCGGGTTGTACGGCGCGGTACAAGCGCCAATCTGATCGGAGCATAGGATTCGCTCCAATTCGGAGGGTCTCGGCTCCGTATTCGTGTGGAATCGCTAGGCCCGAGCGAGAGGAGCGACCCCGAGCGTCCCCCTCCCAAGCGGCGAGGCGACGACCTCCCCGAGTAAGGTCGGCGGCTCGGCCTGTTCTCCCCACCTCCACCCGTCTCTCCCAACTCCGCCGTCCCCTACCCACCCCGCCCTCCTCTCCTTACTCCACCGTCTGACCCGCCATGAACATGGCCCCTGACCCTAGGTCGAGCAGAGGATTGGGAGTGACGCGATCGAGTAGGGGCCAGCAGCGGTGGCCCTCTCCATTCCCATGTACAACAGCAGGGATTCTCCGCTCAGCCTGATACACACTAATGCTACACCAGGAGGTCGCTGTCGTGTTGTATTGACCTGTACTAGGAGCGGCACAACAACATATTGATATGTACTAGGAGCGCAACAGCAGCGTAACTCCAACCCTGCAATCAGCTTTGAAGGCTTGGAAGGAGCTGGCCATTCTTTCCTGAACTACATATTTTTATTGATGTACATGATCTGCATATGGTTTGAATGGCCTGATGTATATGCATATGGAGCGCACACTCGACGATGTTTGTCTTCAGCACGGACGGGTCTTTTTTCAGTTTAGGCGAATGATTACTAATTTTTGGGCGAATGACTACTAGATTCATGTGCCAAAAGGGAAAAAAATCACAATATAAAAAATTAACGAAACAATGTTATTACAATCTAAAAAAACATGCAATTTATATAGTATCTACATCCAAACAAGAATTGGAATTTGGTAATCCATCCAAACAACAGAATTCAAATTGCAAGTCGTTTCTTTTCCAGCTTGAATTTAGAATTCACACTCAATCAGGGGTGGACCGAGAAACGGGCCAAGCCCCGGGCTGGCCCATGTGTGTAGGCTTAGAAATACTGGTTTACATGATTTTTTGCAAATTTCAAAGCAAATTTTAGTGCATATTTGGGCCTAAGCCCAGGGCTGCAGCACGGGCTGCCCTGGGTGCAGATCCGCCCCTGCACTCAATTCAATTCTGGAAATCAATTCTATGCTTCCAAGCACAGCATAACATGTTCAGTCCAGTAGCTATCGTAATCGTAAACAGGGTTTTCATTCTTCTGGACTGCTAATCTTTCGTTCAATCGTTCTCAATGAAACAATAACACCTGAGTAGCTGAAAGTTATTAGGAAACGACTGAACTAGCTGAAGTCTAAAGACCGACTTTAACAAGCACTACTAGAAGCAGTGTTAGCCATTCCTATTAGGTTACTGAGCTCAACTAGGGATTGTACGTAGCTTTTGTAGGACGTTGAAACCTGTCAAGAACAGCTAGTAAAGTGAATGGATCATGAGCTGAAGTCTAAAGACCGACTTTATTCCTATATCCTAGAAAACCGACGGAACTAGGAATATTGGCCATCGCATTTGCGCTAGCAGGTAGGAAAACTAATGTGTTTACTTTTCGGCACTGTTTGAGAAGAGTCCTTATGACAATTGGCATTGTGTCTCAACAAATACCAAGTAACTTATTATTCAAAACTAATAACGTTTAGTCAGGTAAACTATACCAGCTTCGTATAAGATTATAGATCCCGTACGTGCAACATCTATTATATAATACTAAAATTAATATACGGATCTAAAATAGAGACACTACGTTAATCCACATTATCAACATTTAATATAGAAAATTAGCAATTTGTTGTAGGTCATATAATTTAACGTGAGCAAATCTGAGACGCCCACAGCAAACCAAATATTACTAGAGGTGATGGATATACTCACGGCAAATAAAAAGCCTACAGCAAACAAGTGATTTGCCGTGTGTAGTTGAAATTCCTACAATAAATTACTTATTTGCCGTAAGTCCCACTAAGGCCTACGGCAAATTACTTGTTTGCTATTTATTTCGAAAAACCTACGGCAAATAGTCAAGATTTGCCATGAGTCCCACATAAGACCTACGACAAACCTCTGCAGCAAGTCAAATTGCAGGACGATGCCCCCCATCGATCGCCCGTCTGAACCGTCCATGAGTATCAAACCTAACGACCCATAGTCCAGCCAAACCCTAGAAAAGATTCCACCCCTTACGCCACTGCCCTTCTCCCCGTGATCCACATCCTGGTCGCTATTCTCCCCCAGATCTAGATCATATCGCCGCCCGACAACCTCTGGCCACTGCCCTTCTGAAAGATCATATCGAGCCCCATGTGTGGTTTTGGTAATTAATGACAATCCCTATGGACTAATGGTTGCATTGAGTTATATGTGTAGGACTTGTCCATAGACAATGCTTGAACCATTTGTTGGAGTCAAGGTTATAAGAAGAACATTATGTGTTGACCAAGGTGTTATTCAAGGAGTGATCCAAAGATTGGTCTTAAGGGAGTTGAGCTTATGTCAAGTGTGTCTTGAAGAATAAGATTGAGTGAGCTCTCATGTGTATCCTCAAGACACCATCATTATGGAGAAAGAAGATTTGATTCGAGGATTGATCAAGTCAAAGCGCAAGTTCAAGATGAGCAACTAGAAGAGAACATATGCTTGAAGCTTGCCATCTATATTGTGATCATGGATATGTGAAGATATCCTTAAAGAGAGTCTCTTCCATAGTAGAGTATGGGGGAGCAATCCGCAAGACTTCACCAAGCAAGCTCAATCAAGAAAGGTGGTCCAACTTGAGAAGATCAAGATCGTCTTTATCCACCTCAAGTGGAATGCTCAAGGCAAAGGTATGATAGTGTTAGGGTTTCTTTCTTACCGGTCTCATGGTGTTATTTGTGAGACCGGGTTATAGGATCGGTAGCCGTACTATCAAGAGGGGCTCTCGAGTGAGTAACTTAATTGTATCGTTCGAAGAGAGCTCAAACCTTTGCATACTTGGCATCATCTTTCTTGGTTCTTATTTGGGTTTTATCCATGTGAGGTTCTAGAGCTTGTGGTTATTTCCATGACAAGCTCTAGCTCATCAAAAATGAATTTCGCATGAAGCTCTTATTGCGTTTTGATGTTTGGAGGTTTTACCGGTTTGCCTTCAAAGAGAGGTCAAACCTTTCATCATTTGGTTTTATACTCCCTTGTTGGACTATGATGTTTCTATGGATGAAGTTGTAGAGCTCGTTGTGGTGATTCCAACGAGCCCAAGATCATCGAAAACGGAGTCCGGATGAAAAAGTTATCACCGTTTTCGTATTGCAACTTTTGAGCGCGTCACCCAGTAAGGGGGGCGGATATTCCGGCCAGGGGGCCGGATAATCCGGCCTGGGACGCTGTAACGGTCATTTTTATGAGAGGGGGTATAAATACCCCTCCCCTTCTTCCTCCTTGGGGCTGGTTGCTTGTCTCTCTCTCCTCCATTGTTTTGACCTTCAAGAGCTTGCAATTACTCTCTATCCCTCTGTAACGACCCGGAAAATTCCCCTATTAGATAATTGCTTGTTCTTTTTCTTTTTCGCGTCATTGTGACGTCAAGCCTCATCATGCATCTCCATGCATCTTTCACTTTGCATGTTTTTATCAAACCAAAAAAATTGCTTGGATTCAACTCTATTTTAATATGTGCTCATATGGTTTTATTAAAATCCCTCCCCTTCTTTTCTTATTTAAATTAACACTAAAACCTTAATGTTTGTGAACTTTTGAATTTGTTGCGAAACAAATTAAGCTTTTGGAAAATATCCCTTCCTACTCTTTCTTATCCATCTTTGCTCATTTTCTTTTCTCTCTAAAATTTTTCTCCAACTTTCACTCAACTCCTTTTGGGCCACTTGGACCCAGCCGCAGTACACGTACCTTTCCAGCCAAAGGGAACGCTCCTCCTGTGTCCTCTTCTTCCACCAAGCATGCGTTTCTCGTGACCCTTCCTGCAACTTTTCCCCCACCCATGCCCAGTGCGTGAGCCATCTTCTCTCCTTATCTTGGTGCCTTGGATCCCCAGGAAAAACCCTAGCCCCTCGTCTCCCGTCCTCGCGCCGCCACTGGCCTCCTCCCCTTCTTCTGCTCGTTCCTATCTGCAAGTTCCCGACTGAAAAACAGCCCCGGAGACCACCATCGCCATGGCCGCCGACGCGCCGTCGTTGTAGTACACCCGCCGCCAAGCCGAAGCATCCTGGACGTCCGCTTCGTCTACTGCATCATCCACGTTCAAGGAATCGAGCCGGGAACTGCTACAGCAACGACCACGTCTGCTTCTTCCTCTCCGGTCTCCGGCGAAATTGGGCCGCCCCGGTCCTCCTCCGGCTTCCCCGAGCTCACTCGCGTCCTTGTAGTGAGCTTCCCTTCCTTTTCGGCCCTTTCCCCTTCCGGTTTTGTTGCTCCTTGTGGTTCCCGTCGCTGACCTCCCTTTTTCTCTTTATGTGCGCTGCCATGAACGAGCTCGAGGAGCTCTTGGCCGTGCTCCTCCTTGAGCTGTACAAGACCCGGCGACCCTTCCTGTATCGAACACCAAGCAGTAGCCCGGAGGTTCGAAGCTCTCGTCACCAGCAATTCACCCAGAAATCAATCCCCTTGCGCAGCATGAAATCCTCTTTTTTTTAACTCTGTTTTGGTTCAGATCTCGTGTCCGGATCTGCATCAAGTGGAACTCGAGCCCTCATTGTTCAACATCCAAGCAACAGCCAACTGGTTCGACTTCTGTTCCTCTATCCATCCGACCGGGTTTTGAATCCCAGCAGCTGCAGCATTAAAATTCGTCCTTTTGCATCTTTTTGTTCAGATCTGCACCGTTGTTGGGCCTCAGCCCAGATCCGCCTGGAGCAACCTCGTCGCCCGCGCGCAGCAGTTACTATCCCTCGCCTCAGGTCCGGACCAGATTCAGCCCGCGCAGTTTTTTTCCCTCTGTTTCCTAAAAATTCCTGCAAATTTGCAAATCTTGGTAAATTCATATCTTTTAATCTATAACTCGAAATAAAAAGTATTTTATATGAAAGTTTATCAGAAAAATGCATAGAATTTGAATATACCATCCATAAACCTGTTTGCATTTCGCATCATGTCATGCCGTGATAGTTTGCATCTCACATAATAAGTAACATATGGAGTAATTGGGATATGCCAAATATGGTCTCCCCACTTCATTTAATTTTGTGTAGAACACCCATACCTTGTTTTGCCATGCTAATCAACAATTTAATTGTCGGTAGTAAAACAACTTGAACCATATATGTGTGTGTCGGGATTCCGATTCTGCTTAATTTTGGATAAGTTGCATTGCGTCATAATTGCCATGTCATGCATACATGCTTCACATGATCATGCCGATTCTTCCTCCATAGTAGTAAGTGTTGCATCCGTTGTTTGTTGTAGAGATTTGCTTCTTCCCGGATAGGACGTTTCGTGGTGATGTGAGCAACGACAAGTCCTTTGGGTGTTCTTCGACCATCTTTTCAGGCGAGCCCTTTTCTCTCTACCCATTTAACATTTTTGCTCTCGCTAGCTCTATATTCTAGCCTTGTGTCACGATGCTTTGTTCGAGTCCTATGTCCTATCCACCTGTTTATCCAAAGCAAAGCCATAGAACCTTTCATACATCCTATTACCCGTATGCTTGTTGTTCAAGTTGGCCTTGCGAGTCGTAGGCATCTTCAGGTTGTTGGAGTTGTTTTATCTTATTGGGTTGGAAAGTTATCACATGCTCTACTTTATGGATATATGTTGTTGGAGATAATTATGGCTTACTTTATTGTTAATACTTAAAATTGAATTAAGCAGAGGCATCGGTGAGTCATTTTGCCAGTTTTACGACGGCTCACTTGTGTCCCCTAGGACCCCGAGATCGCATGAACTGTTCTGAGACTGAGCGCTCTAACCAGACGTGGGTACGTTTACGGGCCTCCCCTCGATCACTGCCGAAATCTACACACTTGTCCAGTGGCCACAACTAGTTTGAGGTTTTTCATTTGGGTTTTGCGTGCATGCAGCTCTTGTATCTTATGGTCCGATTTACTTTAGGGGAAGCCGTGGGTGCCTTGTAACCCCTTGTTTGCCTCTGCATGCACGTATAGGATGTGGTATGAGCGTTTATCGCATGCTGAAGCGGGTCGTCTCCCGAGGGTGGAGCCGGGCCTCGGAAGCCGTAGGCACAAACAACTAGGTCCGTCTCGGAGATTCGGCCGAACTCTCGATTCGGGTTAAACTTAGTTAGGTGGCTTACTGGACTTGTTTGTAGTGAAGGAGAGTGCGAGTCGTGACTATCCTGATGGCGCACCCGTTTTTATTAAGGGTGCGAGATTTGCCGGAAGGATTGATCGAACGTTTGGGTACATTTGGGCACCCCTGCAGGGTTAAATCTTTTCAAAAAGCCGTGTCTGCGGTTATGGACGACTTGGAGCTGTACTACTCGATCATAGAACAACTTGCACCTGCTATTTCAATACTAATAAACTTGTGTAGTAAGCTAGCACAACTACAACAATAAACCTGCAATAAAACTTGGTAACCGTGTGAGTGCCTTTGATACTTGCTTCTTCGTTTGGTCACGAGGAGGTGATTCATCGGCTGGGTTATGTTTGGTGTTAGTTTCTAGTTGGTTACTTTTATGCGCTCTCTTATCTTGTCTATTTAGACGAAAGTTGTAGTGTGTCTCTGTAGAACACTCCTTTTGTTGCCGCTAAGTCCACCTTATAGCCTGTAGGCGAGCACAGCTGAATTCTAGTCTCGCGAGTACGTGCCTCGGTACTCACCCTCATTTTTTTTTCCTTTTTCTCTTTCTCCCTCCTTGTTCGGCAACCTTTGGCCCGACGCTTTTGACAGGTATGGGAGCGACGACATTAGCAAGGTTACCCTTCCGGCTTGGCCTGGGCAGGGTTTGGACGCCATCGTTTATCTTCAGGCCTCTTAGGCCCATTTGTACTCTTGTTCGTACTCGGATGCTATTTGCTTTATGTGTGATTTGGATCTTTGTATGGTATATTTGGATTTTTGACTCGTGGAGTCTTCGTGGTTATATTATATATTCTTTTGTGGGTTCCATCGTGAACTTGTGTAACTATTGCTACTCGATTCCACCCGCATAATGTGTATGTTTCGATGTGCACATTATGCCTGGTGGGCGTTTCCAAAGCGACACCGTGCGTGTTGTGGCGTGATCGCTACGATACGCAAGGTGCCGATTTTGGGGCGTTATATTTCTTGAATCTTGTTGAGGGATTTGAAAGAGAAGATCTAGATCTACAACTCCACCAATCAATCTCTCCTCTAAGTGAGGGGAACATCTTGGGATCTAGATCTTGGAGACTTGTGTGGTTTTCCTCCATTTGTTCTTCCTCTCATATCTCTACATAGCATTAGTTGCTTTGGTAGGATTTGAGTGGGAAGGATTTGAGCACCTTGTGTGCTCTTGCCATTGCATAAGTTGCATCGGTTTGAGTTTTCCCCGGAGATTCGAGTAAGTGAAAGTTTGTGAGCTTATTACTCTTGGGTTCTTGGAACCCTAGACGGCTTTGTGGCTTTGTGGTGCCTTTGTGGCTATTCTTGGGAGCCTCCAATTAAGTTGTGGATGTGTGCCTCAAGCTTTGTGTAAAGGCCCGGTTCCGCCTTGAGGAACCCCTTAGTGGAAGAGTGAGCTAGGCCTTTGTGGCGCAAGCTCACACCGGAGAATAGGGTGAGGCCTTTGTGGCGTTGGTTAGGCCTTTGTGGCGATACCACACCCCTCCAACGAGACGTACTCCCTTTCAAGGGAGGAACTCGGGAATACATCATCGTCTCCGCGTGCCTCGGTTATTTCTATACCCGAGCTCTTTACTTATGCACTTTACATTGTGATAGCCTTCGTGCTTGAAGTCATATATCTTGCTATCACCTTGTTACTTGTATTGCTTAGCATAAGTTGTTGGTGCACATAGGTGAGCCTAGTTTATTTAGGTTTTATGTGCTTGACAAAATAAACGCTAGTTTAATTCCGCTTTTGTTCAAGCCATTCGTAAAATTTGATATCGCCTATTCACCCCCCCTCTAGGCGACATTTGTGTCCTTTCAATTGGTATCAGAGCCCGGTCTCTCATTTTAGGCTTCACCGCCTTGAGAGAAAAGATGCCGGCTAGGGGATTAGTGCACAATAACACTTCTATATTTGATGGCACAAATTATGATACTTAGAAAATTCACATGCTTAATTATTTTCGGGTCATGGACCCATCTATGGAGCGAATTGTAGATGCGGGTTTTTCTCCTCCAAAGGATACTCAAAATCTATCTTTAGAGGATGAGAAAAACTTGTATCTCAATGCTCAAGCTACTCATGTGATTGTTAATGCTTTGAGCGATGTAGTTACCTTCTCCATCACGCCTTTTCGGAGCGCTCATGAGATATGGACAAAGCTTCAAGAAAAATATGGTGTGTCCAAGATTATTGAGGATGATTGTATTCCTTCCACTTCCGGCCGCAATGAACTTTCATCCACTTTACCAAAGTGTGGCAAGACACAAGGTAATGATATGGTGAGTGGTGATGAAACTTGCAATGGTGATAGTATGCTTACTTTTGATGATCCTTCATCTCTATCTCATTGCAATGCTTCATCTTTGGACTTAAACACTTGTAGCCACATAAATGTTTTACATGCTTGTGTTGATAGTCCTTGCATATCATGTGTAAATTTCTTGAATAAATCTCATGATGATATGCTTACTTTGTCTTGTTGCCATGATACAAATGCTTCTATTTCCTCTAGTATTTGTGATGCTAACCATATAGAGGAAACCGAAGAGTCTTTGGGCCAAGACAAGGTCTTGAATGGAGCTTCAAGTATTTCTTCATCTTCTTCTTCTCACGGTTCCCACATATGCCTTATGGCTAGGTCTTCAAATCATAATAATGTTGAGGACAATGGTGAGGATGAGGAAAATGAAGAAGACTATATTGAGTACTTAAACAAGAAGGGTAAGGTGGTCTTTGATGCTTTGCATAACCATAAAAATGTTTTGCCCAACTTATTTGAAATCATGAGTTGTGCTATTGAGAGCACGAAACTCATTGAGATGAAGGAAGAACAAATTGATAAAATGTTTTCTCTTGAGCGTGAGTATGCCAATGATATCCATGATTTAAGAAATGCTCTAGAGGAAGAGTAAGAGCTTCGGGTTTCTCTTGAGGAGAAGCTTGAATCCATTGAGGAGTCATGTAATGAAATTATTTCTAAACTCACTAAAGAACGTGACCTCGCTCTTGCCAAGTTGTCTTCTCCTATTGCTCATGATAATGATGCTTGTGCTACTAACTCTATTTCTTGTGAAGCATCTATTGTGAAGGAGAATGTTGAGCTAAGGTCTCAACTTGAATTGCTAACTAGCAAGTATGGGAAATTGGAAGAAAGTCATGAAAAGCTATCTAGCTCTAATGAGGATCTTTTAGTGTCTCATGCTCGCCTAAAGTTAGCTCATGAGGCTATATCTATAAAGGTAACATCTTGTGAGCCTCATGTGGACACTAGAACTATTTCTCAAAATGCTATATTGACATGTGCTAGTCCTAGTAATTCATCCACTCATACTATTGCTACATCTAGTGATGAATTACCCTCCTTGCCTTGTTGCTCTAACAATGTAGCCTCTACTTCCACTAGTACTTGTGTTGTCACTAACCATGTAGAGGAAATCAAAGAGCTCAAGGCTCAAGTTACTTCATTGAAGAAAGACTTGGAAAAACGTCATGAAGGGAAGTCCACACTCAACAAGATCTTGAGTGTGCAAAAATCCCCCAATGACAAGAGTGGACTTGGATTTATCTCTAGTAACAATAAGAAGTCCAAAATATACAAGAAGAAGAAGGGCCAAGAACAAGTCAAGAATCTGGCCAAGATTGTTTGCTTCAAGTGCAAAATTGAAGGGCACCATGTTAGATCTTGCCCTTTGAAGAAAAAGGCACTTAGTGAGAAGCAACAAGGGAAGCGGCCTCAAGTTCAAGCCCATGCTCAACATCGAGTTGAAGAAAGGTCACTTCCCAAGAAAAATCAAGCTAATGCTCCCCTTGTGGAGAAATCAAGTGAGAAGAAGGTGAAGAAGAGAACTTGCTACATATGCCATGAGAAGGGTCACCTATCTTCTTCATGCACTAGTGGTAACTCATCCAACCCTATCATAATTGAAGATGTTTATTCACTTTGCAAGGATAAGGTTGGCAATGTGTTTGCCAAATTTGTTGGTGCTCAAAGTGGTGTCAAGAAAAGAACCATTTGGGTTGCCAAACCTATTGTTTCTAACTTCTTAGGACCCAACTTGGTTGGGGACCAACAAGCCATTACTTGAACAATAGGTGTTGTTGGAGGGCATTGGAGACTTGGCTATATCATGAAGAATTAAGGAATCTTCATTAATTATATTTTCTCAAGTCAAGTCATTTGGATTATCTGATTTCTATCATATATCCAATGTTCCTCCTTGCGGTAACATGTATTCAACTTATCTACCTTGAAAGTTACTCGCCCCTTTGCATGTGTTGGGTTTTGTATCTTGCATGTGTTTGTATATGTTGTGCTTCCTACTTGCTTCATTTTGAGTAATCAAGTATGTGCATGTTGGTTTGCACACCATGTACGGTTGTTCTTGTTGAGCCTTTTGCATCTCGTTTTATCTTACTTGGCTCTTGTGAGAGATTACTGGACCATCCCATTTTGGGGGAGTGATATGCTTTGCACTTCACAATCCTAAAAATGTGTGTACATGAGGAATACCACTTAGTGTTGATATTTAAAGATTATCTAGTCTCTATGTGGTATGTCATTCTCATGAGAAATTCAAATTCTATAATGTCCATTAATCATCTTGTTGGATTTTATTTGCCTCTTGTGAAAAATAAATGTTTTATTACATTATGGGGGAGTAATATGCTTTGTGCATACTACAAACCAATATAATGTGTATATTTGAGGTTGTGTCACATAGTGTTGATATTGTAAATTATCTTGCTTCTATGTGGCATGTTTTCTCAAACAAATTCCAATTTGCCAAATTGTTTTATTGCTCTTGTTTTGGATCTGGTTTGTGAGATACTTTCTTGATAGGGTTTTCCTAAAATGTGGAATGCTACATCAAAGTTGGAAAACCATTAGCTTCAAGTTATCATAATCATTGCTTTGCATGATTGTTTAACTATTTGAGTATATCAAGAATATCTTCTTTAGCATGGTGATTAATTCTTATCCTTCTCCATATGCTTCTTTGTTGTGAAGATGATCTTGGATTTATATGTAAACTACCACCGGGAAATAAATCCAAATACCTCTTGTTCTTGGACAATTGGTACTATATCATGTGGCATATGTATATTGATCATCTTTACATTGGCTATTGCTTTTAATTTCCTTATCTCTAGCCAAAAATGTATTTGTTTTAGCTCCCATTGTCTTCCATGACTTTTGTTATTCCATTTGATTTCGTTGAACTTGTTTTGTGTTATTTCTATGTAGGTAGATGTGATGATCCCACTTGTGTGCACTTTGTATTCAAATGCAAAATCATAAATAATGCACTAATCTTGGGGGAGCTCTCCTATATTTGTTATAACATACTCTTTGTGCTTATTTCATTTGATATTGGTTTTTGTTGGAAGACAAATCTTTTCTTTTTGGTACTTAGTGTGCCATCATAAAAAGTGTGGAGAGTTTGGTTTGTTTGTTTGAACCTTGCTCTCTTTGGGAGTTGGTGATCTCATTCCTTATTATTTATTTCTTACTCTTAAAATGAGATATGTCTTTGAGCATGTGTGTTTTAGTTATGCTTTATGCTCATTGGCTTTTGCTTGGTTCACTAGTTGAACTTTGGAGTCAATCTTGTGTTGATTTGATTCTTTGATATAATTTGGACAACCTTTTATAGCTTCACAATTTTGTGTGCTCTCTTGTCCTTCTTGGTGTTTTGTCCAAATTGTATCTCCTTTGGCTCTTGAAAGTCTTGTGCATGCATATTTACTAAATGTATATTGTATGGCATGCTTTTGCTTTCTTTGATCAAATATATAGGAGAAGCTCCATCAAATCCTAAATCGGCTAAGATGTGCATGAAATTCAATTTCATATATATATGCACATATTTATGTGGAGTTTGTCCTATATGTTGTAGTTTCTAACTACTTTGGACCCAATGAGTTTGGGGACCATCTTGTACTTGAACTTTGTTTTAGGTACATGGAGATATATTGGTGCTTGTCTCAATAATAAGGATGAAGTGGTGACTAAATGATAATTTGAGGCAAGCTAGGATTATTGAAGAACTCCTATCTACTACATCCTACCTTTAATATCTCGGTAACAAGTATCTTTTCATGCATACTTCTCTAGTATCCAACCTTGTGTAGGTTGTTTTATGGCATTGAAAATCTTTATTTGCAAATGTTGTGCTTTTTGCAAGGATTCTAATGAAACATCTTTATTGCAAATGTGAGCAAGTTGAGATGAGGACATATTTTTGGGAACATATAAAAATCATGCTCATGATTCTCCTATCCCATATATGTCAACTTAGCAATCTTTTTGCATATCAATTCCTCAATAAGCTCACATGTGCAAAATTGATGAAATTGCAAATTTATTTCTTCCGTTTGGTATCCTTCATTTTGATACTTGTTGTTTTTATCAAAGCATCACAACTATCTTCTTTCCCTTGTTGATATTTGCGATGTCTTTGACATGTTTGTGGTTGAAGTTCATCAATATACAATAAGATAAATTGTGCCTTAGGCCATGCTTTAAAAGCAAAAATCTCATTGGTATATTTCATGACTTCATTTTGGATATCATGTTCTATTCTTAGTATCTATTTTGTGTGTACATGTTTCTTTGTGATAATTATCTTTATGATATTGTCTACTTAGAAACTTATACACATGAGAGATGATATCTCATTATTTAATATCTTATTTGAACCTTATGTGTTGGGATGGAATGCTAAGCAATATCATTCATTGAAGACTATGTGGATGCTCTATGCTTATCCTTGTGTTAGTCTTATAATATTCTTTGTTATTCCTATCACACATTTCTTTGGTTGAGCCTTTTAATATATTGTCCCTTGCTTGTTGCTCAACCATTTGTTTGATGCAAGTGTAAGCTTAATTTATTCTCTATGATCTCTTGCAAATGGTTGCGTTTTAAATGTTATTGAGGGAGTGAGGACTCCATGTTGTGCAAATTGTATTCAAATACAAACATTCCAATTTTTGCACGTACCTTGGGGAGCTTCCTCATTTCATTTAAAGAACCATTTTGCGGTTAGCATAGTATTTAATTTCACTTGGTATCATTTTGTTTTGAATAATATTGAGGGAGTGATGATTCCATGTGTGTGCACCTTATACCTCAACTCAAATAGAATATTTTGTGCACACACCTTGGGGAGCTTCCTCATATTATTTAGAGCACCTTTTCGATCTTATCATAATATCCTTATTCAATTTGCTCTTTGGATTGTTTGATTGCTCTCTTCATTTGTTGAAGTTTATCCATCATGTTATCTTATTTTTTTGCAATCTTTGATCCTCAATATAGTTTGGTTTCCTTCATATATTTGTCTTTGTATATGTGCATGTGTCTTCACTTATTTCTTTTGGATATGCATACCATTTTGGAGGAACTCTCACTATATTGGCCTTCTAAGCTTTTTTCGCCCATTTTGGCAATGGATGCCAATGGGGGAGACGTTTCGAGGGTTTAAAGGGAATTGGGGCTTTTATGCTTTGGTTTGTTCTTAAGCATTTGCCTTGCATGCTTTGCATGGTTGAGTATATAGTGGAAACTTGTTATCGCCATATTTTGGCCAGATAAGGAAGTGGGCCGTAATCAAGATGGGCTTGGAGGCTGGATCGGCCTTGCGCGTAGATTTGGGCTAATTGCCCGTGTATCTGTATAATTATGATAGAGTACGTTTCGGTTTAAACAAGAATTAGATTACGTTTAGGTTTATTCCAAAGATAGAAAGTCTCCGGACTATAAATATGTACTTAGGGTTATTGAGAAAGGAGAACCACGTTCACAACAAACACAATCTCGGTGCATCGCCACCCCTTGTCTCGAGGGTTTCTTTCAGGTAAGCGTCGTGCTGCCTAGATCGCATCTCGCGATCTAGGCAGCATATGCTTATGTGTTATTTGGTGTTGCTCGTACTGAAGCCTTGTTGATGGCGAGTAATACCGTTATCATAGATCTGTTTGGGCTAGCATCGGTGCTTTTTGTTCATGTTTGCTTAGTCATGCTGCCCTTGGAGATCTCGCTGCCTTTGCACCTATTTTGGGTGTAAGGGCAGCATCTTGCTTGATCTTTATTCAGTCGATTCAATCTGTCATAGTTGTTCCTTGTTCTCCAAGGATTAGTTTAATATCCGCATGGTTAGGCCTCACAAACGGGTTGAACGATCCAGTAGTACGTAAGGATACGGTTTGCCGATTCGAGAGGAGTTGTTCCGGGAATTGACTCTACGTTGATTTTTTGGCCTCCTCTAGGGTTAGTTTTCTGTTATCTTTCGTATCTACCAGGCTCAATTACGCGTGGGATGTTCCAGTTATGTGGTGAAAGCGTTAAACTGTCGTAGATCGATTTGACTTGTTTTGATAAAGCAAAACCCCATGTTATTGTAGATCCAGTGCAGATCCATGGGACCATCGGCTACCTGAGCCGATTCACAGGGAAACCTGAGAGCCGATCGAGGCTCGTATTTAATGTTTGCGTGTCTGCCATGCAGGAAACCAATCGAAGCAAACCATCACCTTCCTGATCAGGTATAGATCAGGTGGCACGCCCTCGCATCAGCCAGGACGTGTGCCGGAGTTTTGCGGGCCGTTGACCGAGGGACCAGGGCCCACCAGCAGTCCTGGGAGCCTCCCGGCTCTTCGTGTTGCTCGTCGCTGCTCGCCGGTGGGTTTTGACAGGCAACACATTCTGGCACGCCCGGTGGGACATTCAACAACATCTGCATCAACATCTGACGCCGCGATGGGGGACAGACCAGTCACGTACGACGATCTGTCTGATGAGCACAAGAAGAGGTATGATGATATCAAAGCTCTCTTCGAAGCCGATCTCCTCGGCTCTTTTGAGAGGACCCGTAAGCATGGCATCAGGTGGAAAGGGTTCTCACCCGAAGGCGCTCTCGATGAGGTGGATCTGTCTGTTCCTTCAGAGGATCGCACCAGAGCTCTGCGACAGGAAGTCAATTACATGGTGGCTCATTCTCTTCACCACCATTCTGAGAGCCTGGTGAACGCTTTCGAGCGCGTCGCGGTTCGCGTGGTTCAGGAGATCATGAAACACCAGTACTCTCCGTCGGGGCCTACCCTAGGGACTCACCAGGGAGAAAGACCGCTCCAGACCAGGCCACAGCTACCATTCACGCTTGCAGCTCCGGAGCCACCGGGGTCACCGGCGTACGTCGTCTACAAGATTGGAGGTGATCCTGGCGATTACCAATTCCTGTTTGAACCACCTAAGGAAGTCCCACATGGATATGTGTGCACATACGTGCCGGACTGCAACAGCCTGACGCGCACGAACCAGATCGCAACCACAGGGATTTCTGGGGCAGGTGTTTCTGGAGTAGGGATTTCGGGAGCAGGGATGTCCGGGATGGACGCTGATAAACAAGCGTGGCTAGCTAAATATGCCACCGGAACGAGTCATGAGAATTTAGCCCCTGCAGCTCAAACGATGGAGCAAATCAGTACCATCTTGAGAGACCAGTTCGGCTTCGTGCCAAAGAGGAGAACAATCGGGTATTCCAAGCCGTACCCCAACGAGTATGATCTGATTCCGCTTCCACCCAAGTATCGGCTCCCTGAGTTCTCAAAATTTAATGGTTCAGAAGGGTCCAGCTCGATCGAGCACGTGAGCCGATATTTGGCACAGTTAGGCATGATTTCAGCATCAGATCAGTTACGCGTAAGGTTCTTTGCTCAATCTCTGACAGGACCAGCTTTTGGGTGGTACACCTCGTTGCCACCAGATTCGATCCGGACCTGGAAGCAGCTGGAAGAACAGTTCCATATTCAGTATCATTCAGAAGCTACTGAGGCTGGCATTGCCGATCTGGCGCAGGTGCGGCAGAAGCGGGGAGAAACGGTAGCCGAATATATTCAGCGTTTCAGGACTGTCAAGAACCGATGTTATTCGGCTCGTTTAACTGAGAAAGAAGCGGTCGAGCTGGCCGTGTTGGGTCTCTTAGCACCGATCAAGGATCTGGCCTTCCAAGTAGAATACAATTCATTGGCACACATGGTCCAGAAACTGACAATGTATGAACAGCGCCACCCTGAGTTGTACCAAGACAAGTTCAAACATCCGATAAGCCTGGTCGATGCAGAAGAAGAGGATCTTGTAGAAGACCAGGAGATAGCCGTGGCTGAATGGGCTCGGGGGGCAGATCCTGTGTCCTGCAAATGGGTGAAACAGCAAGGGCCTGCAAAAGGGTTCGACTTCGATGTAAGCAAAGCTGAGCAGATATTCGATTTACTGCTGAAGGAAAAGCAGCTGAAGTTACCCGAAGGCCATAAAATCCCTACGGCGCAAGAGATGAACGGGAGACCATACTGCAAGTGGCATCACTCGTTCACCCACACCACCAATGATTGCAAAGAGCTACGTCGGCAGATCCAAACGGCGATAGAACAGGGCCGTCTGATCCTTGGGCAGTTCGCCATGAAAGTGGATACAAACCCGTTTCCTGGCATCAACATGGTAGAGCACAGCCACTCCACGAGGCGTCAGCTAGATTTCTCGTTCGATATTAACATGGCAGGGCCTGTGTACCACCATGGCAAGTATAAGGAGGAAAGCGGCCACTTCCGGGGCAAAGGAAAGGAAGAGGCCGGTCCACGCGACCGGCCCCGTTATGATGATAGGCGGTATATAACTGAGGAACAAGTGAGAAGCGTGCGATATCAGAAGCCACACTCCACGCATCTCCTTAACAAGTATGAGTGTCAGTATGACCGACGTCGGCAGTACGACAGTGATGATGAAAGAGATCGTCGGACCGACGCCTACGATGGGAGATATCGTCGGCATGATAGATATGATGGAGGATATGAGCTCCGCGCTAGGGGAAGGTCAAACGAAAAGGAAGGCGTGGATAAACATTGGGATTGTCCTTTCTTCAAGTACTGTTGGGATGCGGGAATGAGCCGATTGCCTACAGTCGACAACTGCCCGGAATGTGGACAGCAGAAGGATTACACAGGTCCAGTTTCAGTGTTCAAGCGTCTAGGGCCTCTCCGGCCTCAGAACGAACAAGAGGAGTCATCTCGAGCAGAAGATCTCGAGGAGTCAGAGGATGAAGAAGACGATAGATATCACCGGCCAAGGTGGTGTCCCGATGGACTCAGACACTCCCAAAAGCGTAGAGTTCAGAGGCTACGTAGCTTGGAGGAAGCCGAAGCGCAGTACCTCCACACTTTAAGGAAAGCCCGGCCTGATCTGGCCGTGAAAATTCAGCGAACCTTGGAGACGGAGGCCCGTCCAAAAAAGAAAGAATGGCGCCCCAAACCAGTAAAAGCCGATGCGGAAACATCGGCTGACACGAACATGGTGTTCATACTTCCGTCAGAGTTTTGCGCTCCAAGAACCGAAGAATTACCAGTGGCACAGTTTGACTGCGGCCCACGGCCGGTCATCTTTGAAAAACCACGGGAAAAAGGCTACAAACATCTGAAAGCCCTATACCTGAGAGGTTATATCAATGGGCAGCCCGTCCGCAAGATGTTAGTTGACACCGGAGCGGCAGTCAATATAATGCCATATTCCATGCTGCGGCGTTTGGGACACTCCACTGCAGATCTGATCAAAACCAACGTCACGCTAAGCGACTTCAACGGCCAAGCTTCAGAAACGCAAGGCGTTCTGAACGTGGATCTGACCGTGGGTAGAAAAACCATCCCTACGTCGTTCTTCATTGTTGACAGCAAAAGCACCTACGCTGTCTTGCTGGGAAGGGATTGGATTCACGCTAACTGCTGCATTCCATCCACGATGCACCAATGCCTGATACAGTGGGATGGAGATGAAGTGGAGGTCATTCATGCAGATGATTCGGTCGAGATCTCACTAGCTGGCATGAATATTTGGGACGCAGAAGACCAAAAGCCGATCTCTGGAGTCAGTCTAGACGGCTGTGAGCGCATTGAAGCTACAAAAAATGGGGTGAGGCTGGTCTTATCCACTGGCCTGACAGAGTAGCAAAGCCCACGATTGTACATGGTAAGGCCGATCCCTGCGATCGGCCACAAAAAATAAAGAGCAGTGATCTTACGACAAGCATGTCATGTAGTCGTAGTAGGGAGATTCCCTACCATTGTAGAGCACAAACAAGTTGTAAACCTTCCTTGAGTGATGCAATCAAAAAGGGGGCCGATTCCGGCAATCGGCCCAAATCATCTTGGTTATCCTCACCAAACTTTTGGCCTGTGTTCAGTATTGATTTGGCAGGTGACGGAAAGCTGGGGTATGGGTTTACATCCGCTGATGAGCTAGAAGAGATTGACATCGGTCCTGGGGATAAGCCACGACCGACATTTATCAGCAAAAAGTTAGATCCGAATCTGCGGGGTCCGATGATAGCTTTGTTGAAAGAATATCCAGATTGCTTTGCCTGGGACTATACAGAGATGCCCGGGTTAGACAGGAGCATCATTGAGCATCGGCTCCCGCTTAAAAAAGGGTTTCGGCCATTCCAGCAGCGAGCACGGCAGATGAAGGCCGAAATTTTAGAGGAAGTCAAAAAAGAGATCAAGAAAATGTTGAAAGCTGGGTTCATCAGGCCATGCAGGTATGCTGAGTGGATTTCTAGTATCGTACCTGTAGAGAAAAAGGATGGCCGATGGCGTGTTGCCATAGATTTTCGGGATCTCAATAGAGCCACTCCAAAGGATGAATATCCGATGCCGGTAGCAGAGACATTGATCAACGCAGCTGCTGGTCATAAGGTCTTGAGCTTTATGGATGGCAATGCCGGTTACAATCAAATTTTTATGGCTCCAGAAGATATACACAAGACTGCATTCAGAGTCCCAGGTTCGGTGGGGTTGTTTGAATATGTAGTCATGACATTTGGACTGAAGAATGCCGGCGCCACATACCAAAGAGCCATGAATTACATTTTCCATGATCTGATCGGCAAGCTGGTGGAGATTTATATCGATGACGTGGTAGTCAAGTCTGCTTCAGTGCAAGGACACTTGGACGATCTGCGATGTGTCCTGGACCGAACCAGAAAATTCGGACTACGGATGAATCCAAAGAAGTGTGCCTTTGGTGTGACGGCCGGTCAGTTCTTGGGTTTCTTGGTCCATGAACGCGGAATCGAGATCGGCCTGAAAAGTCAGGAGGCAGTGCGAACAATGAAGCCACCTACCACGAAGAAAGAACTGCAGTGTCTCATCGGCAAGATCAACTTCGTCAGAAGGTTCATCTCCAATCTGTCCGGAAGAATAGAGCCGTTCATGGGACTGGTGAAAATTAAAACTGATGAGGAGTTCCGCTGGGGGACAGAACAACAACGAGCCTTCGACGAAATCAAAGAATATCTAACGAAGCCGCCAGTGTTGGTTCCACCGCAGCAGGATAGGCCGTTCTACATTTACTTGTCGGTGGCTGACACGTCCATCGCCTCGGTGGTGGTACAAGTTTATGATGGTCTGGAGCGAGTTGTGTTTTACATCAGCAGAAGGATGCTGGATGCAGAGACGAGATATCCTGAGATCGAGAAGTTATGCCTCTGCCTATTTTTCACCTGCACCAAGCTGCGACACATCTTGCTGTCAGCAGAGATTATCATCATATGCAAATCAGATGTCATAAAACATATGCTGTCGGCCCCTGTGTTGAAAGGCCGACTCGGCAAGTGGATGTTTGCATTATCGGAATTTGATATCCGGTATCAACCCGCCAAAGCGGTTAAGGGACAGGCGTTGGCCGATCTTATTGCTGAACGAATCAACACTGATATAGCAGCACTGTCTGTACGTGCATGGGCTATGTTTTTCGATGGATCGGCTTGTGATGATGGTTGCGGCATCGGCGTTCTGCTCGTGTCGCCCCGGGGGGCAACATATTCTTTTTCCATCCGGCTATCTACCCCTTGCACCAACAATGTCGCTGAGTATGAGGCAATACGCAAGGAAATGGAGTTGCTCATTGAAGCCGGAGCAGAAGCAGTGGAACTTTTTGGAGACTCCAAATTGGTGATTTCCCAACTCACGGACGAATACAAGTGTGAGAGCGAGTTACTCTTCCCATTATGGTTGCAATGCCGTGAGCTGATGGCACAGTTCAGGTACTTAAACTTTAACTGGATCCCACGATCGCAGAATACCGAGGCAAATGATCTCGCACAAATGGCTTCAGGCTACAAGGACATAGCAGGTGGAACTGATGTTCAGGTACAGTTCCTGGAGACGGACGACTGGAGAGCCGATATTTTCAATTACTTGAAAGATTCGGCTCGGGGGGCACCTAAACGGATAAGGTACAAGGCCATGAAGTATATGCTTATTGGGGATGACATGTTCTACAGGACTCTGGAAGGGCTATTGCTCAAATGTCTAGGGCCAGCCGAGGCAAATCGGCTTCTACACGAGGTACACGAAGGCGCCTGTGGAACTCACCAATCGGCTCACAAGATGAAATGGTTGATCAGGCGATCAGGGTTTTATTGGCCCACCATGCTTGAGGACTGTTTTAAGTACTATAAAGGGTGTCAAGTGTGTCAGAAATTCGGGAAGATTCAGATGGTACCTGCATCAGCGATGAACCCCATCATCAAGCCTTGGCCATTCCGAGGTTGGGGCATGGATATGATTGGCAAGATCAACCCTCCATCAAGCAAAGGCCACATGTGGATTTTGGCCATTACGGATTATTTCACTAAATGGGTGGAAGCCGTCCCTATGAAGTCAGTAAACTCGAAGGATGTTATCAATTTCGTGAAAGAACATGTCATTCATAGATTCGGGATTCCCCAAACTATCACGACCGATGGAGGTTCGGTCTTCATTTCTCACGAGTTCAGAGAGTTCTGCGAGGACACGGGAGTTAAGCTGATCCGATCATCTCCATACTATGCTCAAGCAAATGGGCAAGCTGAAGCGTCCAATCAGAGCCTTATCAAGCTGATCAAGAGAAAAATCGATGAGCACCCTAGGCGTTGGCACGAGGTTTTGTCAGAAGCTTTGTGGGCTTATCGCATGTCAGGTCATGGAGCGATAAAAACCTCGCCATACCATCTAGTCTATGGACAGGAAGCCGTATTGCCATGGGAGATTACGGCTGGATCGAGACGTGTCACTTTTCAGAACGATCTAACAACTGAAGAATATGCAGCCCTGATGAGTGACAGTGTTGAGGATTTAACTGAACTTAGGCTGTGGTCGCTTGAGAAAATTAAAGAGAACAAAGCCAAGGTAGCTCGTGCATATAATAAGAAGGTGAGACCAAAGGAGTTCCACGTTGGGGATCTGGTATGGGAAGCTGTATTGCCATTGGGAACTAAGGATGCAGCATACGGTAAATGGTCTCCAAATTGGCACGGGCCATACAGGGTCGACCAAGTTTTAAGGGGCAACGCGTACATGCTTGAGGAGCTGGACGGTGTGAAATTCCCAGTGGCTGTCAACGGTCAGCATCTCAAGAAATATTTCCCAAGCATGTGGGATGATGGACAGTGAAATATGGGGGGCCGATACATGAAATCGGCCAGTAAAAAAAAAATATCCAGTGAAACATGGGGGCCGATACATGAAATCGGCCAAATAAAAAAAAAAAAAACAATGCACAGCCATTGACTCTCGAGGTTCAGACTGTTACGAGCAGGTGTCAGGTTACATGGCTACTGAAGGAATGCCTCGAAGGCATGGAGGGCGTCAGCACGGACACGATCCACCTCGGCAATCTCGGCTTCGTCATCATCGTCCTTGCCTGTTACTAGCTGCTTGCTCAGGGCACGTATTTCTGCCAGATCAGTCTTCAGTTGAGCTTTGAGGCCTTCTGCTTCGTCTTGGGAGCGGGCGATGAATACTTCCTTGTCATGAATGAGCTTTTTAGTCGCCCGGACCTTCTCTTCGAGATCTTCCAATTCCTTTTTTAAGGATGCAAGCTCGGTGGTGCTGACAGAGGTGTCAGTTTTGGCATCCAGAGACGCCTTTTTCTCATTAAGCCGCTGACATTTTGCTGCAATATCGGCCTTCAGTGGGAGTTGGGCGTGGCGTAGATTGATCCTCTCACGAGCCAATTTCACCCTTGACCCGTAGAAAGACAGAGTCACAACTGGCCAAAGCTTCACCTGCAATGCTACCGGGAGTTGGTCCTTGATTTCGTCAAGAACACTCTTCACCTCGTCAGAACCCTCGACCAACTTCTCGATTGGGGAAGATAGCAAGGCTTTGAGACGCTGGAATTGAGGTAGAACAGCGCTTGCTCGTGGTTCATCGTTGGCGACAGAGGGAGCTGGTTCGATGGATTCAGGGTCGAACGTCAGCAAGCCTGAGATATCACAACCCTGGCAGGCAGAAGTGGCGTCAGTATGCATCAAACAGGGAAGGATGAGTCGAAAGAAGCGAACATACCTCTCCTGAGATCAGGGGGAAAGCCGATGGCGAGACAATCGGCTCGTGTGTTGTTGCTGATGGCTTGGCCAGATTGGCAACCGTTTTATATATACCTTCAGGGATTACTAGATCCAGGCTTGCGGAGGGCATCGACACTTCCCCGACTTTCCCACTAGGAGTGTCCTTCGTCTGCATGAAAGGTGCTTAGCCGATGTGAATAGCAATGAATCGGCATAAAAAGGGAGTGGTAAGAGTATGGAGGATAATTACTTGCGAAGCCTCCTGGCTCGGAGAAGAAGTTTGCAGTCCCTTGCGAGCCCTCTTGGGGCTCACAGCTTGCCCCGCCTCAACTGATGCTCGGGGGGCAACAGGTTCAGGAACAGGCCTTTTCCTGGAAGCCGATGGTGGCACATCTGGCTGGCTCGGTGTGGTGGTTCTCTCAGAGTCTGGTGAGCTTGAATTTCCTCGGTTGGATGGTGTTTCCTCGCTGGAGGTGTCTTCGATGGAGACCTGTAAGAAAGGGAGAGTTGGTAAGCACGAGCATGTTTACAAAGATAAATGAGATCAACCAAGGCATGATTCAGCGTACGTGCGAGCTCTCTGGAGAAGGGCTCCGGCGCCTCGAAGTTTTCTTGGCCACTATCTTCCTCACCGCCGTTCTTGTTTTAGTTGGAACTCGGGGGGCAGCTGACCCGGAAGTTGCTTGGCTCTTGGGAGCCGATTTTGGTGATATCGGCTGGTTCTGCATCACGACTTGTTTCAAAGGTGGCGAGTTTTTGCAGAAAAGGACCACTGGAGCCGGTGGGAGGAATTCGAAGGGGGAGCCATCCTCGTTGGTAGGTTCTGGACCATCTTGTTGCTGCAAGGAGATAGAGCAGGATATTAAAAGAATCATCGTGAGCTGCATCAAGAAAAGCCACAAGTAGCAGTACCTGTTCTATAGGGATGTCATATTCAGCATCGACCTGTTCCAGCAATGGTCCCAGAGCTCTCCTGAAGGCATGAGTCTTCCACATCGACCACCAGTCCTCAAAACCATCGGTTGATGAAGCGAAAATGAGGTTGTTAGGAATTGGGATGGTCAGAGCATCGAAGAAAGAATAACACCTCTGACTGGTGATAGGATCGGGCAGGTCAGCTCTGCTCTCTGTGAGGTGGTGGAGAAAGAAATGAGGAGGTACTTGCCCAAGGCCAAATTGCCGAGCTGCTACGACTGGCTGGTAGAACTCGTATCCAGGCTTGATTATTCTGTTGGATGTGCTCATGCCAACTGGGAGGAAGCAGGGACGGATCACGGTGGAGAATAACTGCCGAGTGCTAGTGTCATCGGCAAAGTTGTCCAGCCTGAAGGAGATTGGATTCTCAAAATTTTCTGATTCCTCCGTGTAAGGAAAGAAGATAGGATTGTCCAGGCCTTGGAAGAAAATGCTGAACCACTTGGATGCTTCATGAGGGATCAGTTTACCTACCTGGCAGGCTATACAGAGCTTGGCCGTAGCTGGTGCATCGGATCTGCTTCCCTTTGACATCTGGAAAGGTGCAACTTGCCAAAAGGGGGAAGTTTGGATATGGTTTTGAAAGTACAGCTGAGCCCCATAGTTGAATAAACCACCAAGGACCTCCTGTTTTGACTGCTATGTGGGAGAATAGTTTGACAGACATCAACTGGAGATATCGATAGACTTCTCCAAGGAACAGTTTGCCGATGCCAAGTTGAGTGCCTCTGGCAAGTTCATAGGCCAAGGGAAGATAATTCTTGGTTGGAGCAAGGGAAGGGCCACAGAATATGAAATGTTCCAGCCAGAAATTGAGGAAGGCCGTGTGTTCCTTCTCTGTGACAGGGCCCTTAGTTTTCATGTGGCTTCGAAGATAAGCACCCCAGTTTGTGCAATCTGTTTTGGAAGAAAGCTTGAAGGGGACTTTTGGCAGCATAAAAGCAGAGGGGCTGGGTGATGTGATGTCCAGACCAGTAATCATCACCACGTCTA